>VZRF01009330.1:99863-113406 GCA_013396875.1 Vireo altiloquus
AGGAAAGGAAAGGAAAGGAAAGGAAAGGAAAGGAAAGGAAAGGAAAGGAAAGGAAAGGAAAGGAAAGGAGAAAAGAAAAGGGAAAAGGAAAAGAAGAAAAGGGAAAAAGAAAGAAAACAGCAACAGAGAATAAGATTCTTTATTCCATCCAACTGCCAAACTGAATACTCCATCAAATTATTCCAGAGGAGGGCTAAAAGGCCTAAGAAGGAAACTTTGAACTTTCACTTGACACAGAGCAATGTAAAAAAATCTCTCAGGAGCAGGACAAATATCCAGGACTTGGGCTACACATATCCCAAACCGGAAATGTTACCAGCAACATTTCCAGTGACTGATCTGATCCAGGCACACAAACAGAAAATGGGAAGCGGGGCAAAGGCTGTTTCCTGCTCCTCTTCCGAAACACGAATAGCAGCTGCTCCCTCTGGAGAGATCAGGCAGCAGGAGTTCTGTGCCTCGGCGTTTGCAGAGCCCAGCAGACTCCAGGGTGAATATTTATTCCCAGGATTGCCCTGGAAAAACTGCTGTGAGCTCCAATATCCAGGGGACACGGCCAAGTTTGGGTGCCCGGTATGCCTTGCTGATCAAAATATTTTTGTCATGCTTTTTATTCTTTTTCTATTTTTAAACAGAGTTTAGATAAAGATTTTTAAGGCATACCGTGTTGGTTTGTTTAAGGGGGAGCAGCAGGTTTCCCTGTGGGCAGCGACACCTTTTGATTCCTGCCTACAACAGCCTCTTAGGATACTGAAAGGAGGCTTGGAAAAAAAGAGGCAAAAGGAGTTTTTACACAAGGAGGCAGTGATTGGACGAGGGGGACTGGTTTTTAAATTGCCAGAGGGCACGGCTAGATGGGATCTTGGGAAGGAATTCCTCCCTATGAGGGTGGTGAGGCCCTGGCACAGGGTGCCCAGAGAAGCTGTGGCTGCCTCTGGATCCCTGGCAGTGTCGGAGGCCAGGCTGGATGGGGCTTGGAGCAAGCTGGGCTAGTGGAAGGTGTCCCTGCCCTGGCAGGGATGGAACTGGATGATCCTTAAGGTCCCTTCCAACCCAAACCATTCTGGGATTCTAAGACATACCCACAATCACCTTTTCCATTCCAAATACCACGGGACCTGTCGCTTTTGTGTGTTCATACCCAAACTTCCGGAGTCACGTTAAAGGAAAAAGCAACTCCCACCCAGCCTATACGGGGTGAAAACACCCGGAAATAGGACTCCCCAAAACACAATCTAAGAAACCAAACCCCAGATTATTTCTTGTTGGGCCTTTTTTTTTTCTCTGGGATTCTATTTGGGTATTTTATTTGTTTTCGGATTTACTTTTTAAAATATTTTTTTGTCCCTAAAGTGGCATTTTCAGCCGGTCGGTGACTTCCAGGAGCCGGAGCCGGGATCGAGTCTGATCCGCCGGTACACCTGGCTCCGCCCCCAATGCTCCCGCTCTTTGATAGGCTGAAGCTCTTGTCCATCACTTTGTCGCAGCTCCATTGGCTGGCCTTGTACGGTGCCGACCAATCATCAGCGCCGCGGGGCGGGCCGGGGGCGGATTTCCCGCGTGGTGGCGGGAAAGGAGCCGCGTTTGGCGCGAAACGGGAGCGCGGCGGGGGCGGATCGCGGGTTCTGCTCGCGGGCTCCGATCGCGGGCTCCGATCGCGGGCTCTGATCGCGGGCCCAGCCCGGCTCCCCTCGGCTCTCACCGCCTTCCCCGGCAGCAGCAGCAGGAGCGGCGGCGGGATCCGTCCCAGGGCGGCCGGGAGCATGGCGGCGCCGGCAGGCGGGCTGGAGGATGCGGAGCTGCGGGAGGCGCAGCGCGACTACCTCGATTTCCTGGATGATGAGGTGAGACGAGCTGGGAGGCGCGGGTGTTGCATCCCCTCTATTCCCCGTGATGTTTGGGACCAGCTGGTCCGTGTCTCCATGTCCCCTCCCCCCCGTATCCTCGGGGGTTGGGGAGCATCTCGTCCCTGTGCGCCCCGGCCCCATGTGTACCCCCGAGGTTCGGGAACACCTAGCCCACGTGCCCTTCCGTCCCCCCCAGTCCGTGTCCCAGTGAGTTGGGAACTACCTGATCCCCCCCCGCCAGGTACCCCACGGGGCTGGGAGACCGTGATCCCTGCGTCCCCCCGTTCCTCCCGGGGGTTAGGGAGCACCTGGTTCCTCCGTTACCCCTTGTTGAGTTGGTGGGATAAAGGGAGTCAAGTTCTGCAGGAACGGCTTCCTGGGAGGTGTGTCACACAGGCGGACATGTAAAGTGAGTTGGTTTTTTTCGGTGTCTTTCCACCACTCACTCTTGCAGGAAGACCAGGGAATTTACCAGAGTAAGGTCCGGGACATGATCAGTGACAACCAATATCGGCTTATCGTCAACATCAACGACCTGCGTCGCAAGAACGAGAAGAGAGCCAGCAGGTGGGTGTGGGACACCGAGGTCACCTAGGGTACTGGGCCTGAGAGGGGTTCCAGAGGTCCAACCCTGGTTCTGCAGGTCATTTGTCACAAGAAAGCACCAAACCTTGTCCTGTGGTGAAAGCCAGGGCCTCACCACCCTCACAGGGAACAATTTTTTCCCAATATCCTGTCTATCCCTGCCCTCTGGCAGTGGGAAGGCATTCCCTGTGTCCTGTCCCTCCATGCCCTTATCCAAAGTCCCTCTCCAGCTCTCCTGGAGCCTCTTTAGGCACTGAAAAGGGCTCTAAGGTCTCCCTGGAGCTCTCTCTTCCATAGGCTGAACAACTCCGACTATCTCAGTCATTTTTAGGATGCTCAGGCAAATTTTGGACCATGCTTGCCAATCTGGGCCATGTGAGCTTTTCTAGGTTCTTGGAATTGTTCTCCTCCTGGCTGTTGGTGCTGGGGGATCTCACACAGAGCTGTGATGGCCTTCAGGTTTTTTCACTTCCTGCTCCTGGTAAACTTGTGGGGCAAGCAGGGGTGTGGGAAAAGTCTTGAGAAAGGGATTGACCCATCTGCTTTGTCACCTCCCCGTGCTGCAGGCTCCTGAGCAATGCCTTCGAGGAGCTGACCGCCTTCCAGCGCGCCCTGAAGGATTTTGTCGCCTCCGTCGACGCCACCTACGCCAAGCAGTATGAGGACTTCTACATCGGGCTGGAGGGCAGCTTTGGCTCCAAGCACGTGTCCCCACGGACACTGACAGCCTGTTTCCTCAGCTGCATCGTCTGCGTGGAGGGCATCGTGACCAAGTGTGAGACTGGAGGACAGCCAGGGGCTGTGGGTGTGGAGAGGCCAAGGCTTTGCTGTGGAGGAGCTGGAGCCCTCCAGGAGCTGTGGCACAGAGAGAGACTTGGGGCAAAGGAGTGTAGTGATAGGACAAAGGGGAATGGCTACAAACTGACTGAGGGTGGGGTTAGATGGGATATTGGGAAGAAATTGTTCCCTGTGAGGGTGGTGAGGCCCTGGCACAGGGTGCCCAGAGAAGCTGTGGCTGTCCCTGGGTCCCTGGAAGTGTCCAAGGCTGGGTTGGATGGGGCTTGGAGCAACCTGGGCTGATGGAAGGTGTCCCTGCCCATGGCAGGGGGTTGGAACTGGGTGATCTTTAATGTTCCTTCCAACCCAAACCATTGTATGATTCCATGTCCTGGCAACCTGAATCAGGGAATAGGGAGCGTGGCTGAAAGTCTTGAGCATTGGAATTGTCTTTCAAATCAGCCAGTCCTGTCCATGTTTGACAGTGAATTGGGACCCAAATAATTTAAATGTTGGAGACCCTGTTGGGGGCTGTCTGCTGACAGAGGGATGGAACATCCCAGCCCCTAACTCCTCTCCTGTCTAACCCCAGGCTCTCTGGTGCGTCCGAAAGTCGTCCGGAGCGTCCATTATTGCCCAGCTACCAAGAAGACAATTGAGCGCCGATACACAGACATGACCTCTCTGGATGCTTTCCCATCCACTGCCATCTATCCTACAAAGGTGAGGTGAAGTAGCAGCAGGTTCCTCTAGGGAGAATGTGCCAGCTTCAGTATAGATCTGGTGAACCCCAGCCTCTATTCCTCCTAAAACAACCCTTTCCAGCAGGCATGTGCAGGTGGGGTGATGCAGCCTGTGTTCCCTCTGCTCAGCTGACCCCACCTCTCCTCCCTGCTCTCCTGAGAAATGGTGCTCATCCTTTAATTTGGGTGATCATTTTAGGATGAAGAGAACAACCCGCTGGAGACTGAGTTTGGCCTCTCGGTCTACAAGGACCACCAGACCATCACCATCCAGGAGATGCCCGAGAAGGCCCCGGCAGGGCAGCTGCCACGCTCGGTGGATGTGGTTCTGGACGATGACCTGGTGGACAAGGTGAAGCCTGGGGATCGCATCCAGGTGGTGGGGACATACCGCTGCCTGCCGGGGAAGAAAGGGGGCTACACTTCAGGCACTTTCAGGTCAGTCTGCTTTGGGTTTCAGCTCTCTCACCCTCTTTGGTCAGGTTGTGTCTCTGGAAGGTGAGATTTGGCAGGTGGCCATCACAGAGCTGGGTCAAACAGTGGTTTAAATCACTTGGAAGTGGTTTGCACCTTGATCCTAATCACCAAATATGCTGAGTTAGAAAGGACCCACAAGGATCATTGAGTCCAGCTCCTGGCCCTGCACAGGCACCCCAACCATGCCACCCTATGCCTGGGAGCATTGTCCAAACCCTCCTGGAGCTCTGGCAGCCTTGGGGCTGTGACTATTCTCTGGGGGGCTGTTCAGTTCCTGACCACCCTCTTGTGGAAGAACCTTTTCCTGATCTCCAGCCTAACCCTCCCCTGACACAGCTCCAGCCCTCTCCTCAGGTCCTGTCCCAGGTCTCAGAAGAGATTGGTGCTGCTTCTCCACTTCTCCTCATGAGGAAGCTGTAGACTGCATGTGATGTTTCCCCTGACAATGTGCAGCTGTGACTTCCAGCTATGCGCAGAAGGATTTGGATGCTCTTAAAAGATGCTCCACTGATGGCCCAGCACAGTCAGACCGAGGGTGCTACAGCTATTGAGCCTTCCCACCCCCTTCCAGGGCTTCCTAGAGCAAGTGATGGCCCTGTGGAAGTTTCTGCTGTGTCTCTGTGGGGTTTGCAGAGCTGACCACGGCTGTGTCCCTTCTCCAGGACCATCCTTATTGCCTGCCACGTGAAGCAGATGAGCAAAGACGTCCGGCCTCTCTACTCTGCTTCTGATGTGGCCAAGATCAAGAGATTCAGCAAGAGCCGCTCCAAGGTACTTGGGTCTTGTGTCCAGGCAGGAAGTTTCAGCTTGGCATGTGGCTAAGGAGGTTCTTGTTGGGTTGCAAGTAACTCTTCAACCCTCTTAGCACATTGTTGGATTTTCCCACTAATTTTCTTGGAATTTTTTGCTTGGACTGTGATCAAGCCCTGTTGTTTTTCTTGCTGCTTCTTTACTGCTTGCAGACCATCCTTCCTGCTGGCAGCTCTGCTGTGTCCTGACCCTGCCACCAGGTTTCCATTCTCTCTGCAGGAGAAATACCTCTTTTCTCACCCCAGACTGAGATAATGGGGTTCTGCCCCAGCCTCTTATGCTCAGAGCTTTCCTTTGTAGCACAGAGAGGAGCAAGCCTTGCTCTCACTGCTTCCAGTGCTTGTTTGGGTGATAGTGATGGTCAGGATGGTCCAGGACTTCATATAAATCCCACTGAAAGGAAACTCTGGCCAACAGTCTTCTCCTTTCCAAATAATTCTCCTCCATGTGGCTCTGTGATAGGAATAAGCTGAAATTTGGGGTGAAATGTTTTTTTTTTTAGTATTGCTTGTTCTGGCTTGCTCCAGTCCATGTGACAGGCTGTTCTCTGCCTCTTCTGCCTTAGGATATCTTTGACCAGCTGGCCAGATCCCTGGCTCCCAGCATCCATGGGCATGAGTACATCAAGAAGGCCATTCTCTGCATGCTGCTGGGAGGGGTGGAGAAGATCCTGGAGAATGGGAGCCGCATCCGAGGAGACATCAACATCTTGCTGATAGGTCTGGGAGGGCTGAGCAGAGGCACCCTTGTCTGGTGGTGTTGGGGGTGAGGTGAAGGATTCTGGATTTAGTTTTGTGGAGTAATTGAGGTTAGGCAGGACATCTGGAGGTTCCTGGTCTGGGGATGTGCGCAGGGCTGAGCCGGTGTCACTGGTAGGTCAGGTTGCTTTGGACTTGTCCAGTTGGTTTTGAACACCTCCAGGGATGGAGATGTGTCCAGATGTGGAGTCATCAGCCCAAGAAAGATGTGGACCTGTTAGAGTGAGTCCAGAGGAAAACTTGGACAGGAGTCCAAGGGCTGGAGCCCCTCTGCTCTGGAGCCAGGCTGGGAGAGCTGGGGGTGTTCACCTGGAGAAGTTTCCAGGGACCCCTTGGAGCCCCTTCCAGAGACTAAAGGGGCTCCAGGAAAGCTGGAGGGGGCCTTTGGAATGACTTCCCACTGCCAGAGGGCAGGGATAGACAGGATATTGGGAAGTAATTGTTCCCTGAGAGGGTGAGGAGTCCCTGGCACAGGATGCCCAGAGAAGCTGTGGCTGCCCCATCTCTGGAAGCATCCAAGACAGGCTGGTTGGGGCTTAGAGCACCCTGGGCTAGTGGAAGGTGACCCTGCCCATGGCAGGGGGTTGAAAGGAGATGGGCTTTAAGGTCTCTTTCATCTGAAATCATTCTGTGGTTCTAGGAGATCCCATGACCATTATCCCAGTGTTTGCCCACCCTCAAGGAAGTGTTTTTGTCTTTCCACTGTACAGTTGCGATTTTCTATGTTCCAAATTGTCCCCATTGTGTCTTGTCCCATCTCCATCACCTCTTAAATCTCTTACCTCTATCTTTTCTGTTTCTGTTTATTCCCATGGGATCATTGATGATGGTGGGAAGAACATCCTCTCACCTTATTTTCTGAATTCTGAACAAAACCCTTCTGTCCCTTTTCCTCTCCCCCTTCCCCTGCTCTGAACACCCCAAACCAGATACAGCACCAGGGTGATGGCAGTATTGATATCCAGGTGATGTTTTATTCCTAAATGTGCCGTTCTCCATTCTAGGAGACCCTTCTGTGGCCAAATCCCAGCTGCTGAGGTACGTGCTGAGCACAGCACCCCGGGCCATCCCCACCACTGGCAGGGGCTCCTCCGGCGTTGGCCTCACCGCTGCTGTCACCACAGACCAGGAGACCGGTGAGGAGCATCGGGGTGATGCTTGTTAACCCCTCAGAGGGACTCTGTGACATCCAAGGCTGCTGTTCTTGATGATCTGAGAGGTCTTTTCCAACCTTAATCAAATTTGTAATGTTTATTCTGCAGTGACACTTGCAGGACTTGCTCCACTAGAAGCTTTATGGTTAATGATCATTCGGGATCATGGGATCCCGTGTTTTGGGATATTTTCTCCACTTCAATTATGTGGTGGCCTTCTTTACTCCTCTTCCACTTGGTGCCCATATCTGAGGGCTAGCAGCAGTGTGGATTTCGTCTTCCTCATGGGAAAACATTCCTAACCCCAAGCCTTATCCTAAGTGTTCTCTCTGCTGTTGAGTTCGGTCAGAGAGCCACCCAGGAAGGATGCTGCTGCTGCTCCTTGAGACTCATCTTCATCCCAAGGAGGATGTCAGGGCGAGAGGTGTGTAGGGCCAGTGGTTGACCCTGTTTTCCCCCACCCCATCCCAGGGGAGCGGCGCTTGGAAGCAGGAGCCATGGTGTTGGCCGACCGGGGCGTGGTGTGCATCGACGAGTTCGACAAGATGTCCGACATCGACCGCACGGCCATCCACGAGGTGATGGAGCAGGGACGGGTCACTATCGCCAAGGCCGGCATCCAGGCCCGCCTCAACTCCCGCTGCAGCGTCCTGGCTGCTGCCAACCCTGTCTATGGTCGGGTGAGTGCTGGTGTTACCCTCCCCTGGAGAAGGGAAGATGCTGGGAGGAGGCAGCTGGTGAATCCCAAAAGATCCCCCAGATCAGTGATTTGGATCCATGGCACAGCAAAGACCTTGTTGGTTTGGTGTCTGTTGTGGCCATGGCTTTCCTGGAGAAGAGGAGGGCTCCTGGAGTTTCTCACCCAAGTTCTGGTTCTGTCTGGGCAGCCCAGTGGACCCTCACCCTCACTGGTGGTGAGCCTCAGTCTTGGTGTCTGATCAGGGATCACAAAAAAGGTTGTTTTCCTTGGAAATAAGAGCCGTGCAGGATGGGGAAAAGTGGCTGTACTATTGCAGCAGGCTGGGTTTGGTGTGGTGTCCAGCTGCCAGGACATCCCCCCATCCACCCATCCATGCATCCATCCACCCATCCAGTCCTGGCCCAAGGAAGTCCCCCCAACCTCCCTGGCAGCCAGGACTGGCCCAAGAGTGTCTCCTGTAAACCCCTCATGTTGTCCTTCCCCAGTACGACCAGTACAAGACGCCCATGGAGAACATCGGCCTGCAGGACTCTCTGCTCTCCCGCTTCGACCTGCTCTTCATCGTGCTGGACCAGATGGACCCCGAGCAGGACAGGGAGATCTCAGACCACGTCCTGCGGATGCATCGCTACCGCAACCCCAACGAGCAGGACGGCGATGGTGAGTCCCAGCCCTCCTCAGCCAGGTGGCACCCCTCAGTGGCACCTCTCGGGGATTATTTTTGGGGACTATTAAAAGTTGCTCCAGGAGGGTAAAATCCTATTCTCTGTGCATTCCCCTCTCCAGCCATGCCCCTGGGTAGCGCCGTGGAGATGCTGGCTACGGATGACCCTGACTTCATGCAGGAGGAGGAGCAGGAGCTCCAGGTGTATGAGAAACACGATGACCTCCTGCATGGGCCCAACCGCCGCAAGTGAGTCCTTCATCCCCTGGAGCTCCCTGAGCGTGCCCAGCACTGTGGGTTCATGGGTTTGGCATGAGTATCCAGGCAATGCCAGCCATGCTCCATGTGGTCCATGGGTAGGAGGAAGGAGCCTTGCTTAATCTCTTGTGCCAGCCAGTGGGGAGCATCTGGAGCTGAACTCCCTGCACACCTGGATGCCCCTGAAGGGGTATAAATGGGTGGGAAGCCCATCCTCACTGTGGATGATGTGGGTGTACGTGCATTCCCGCAGGGAGAAGGTCGTCAGCATGGAGTTCATGAGGAAGTACATCCACGTAGCAAAGATGATCAAGCCCGTGCTGACCGAGGAGTCGGCGAGCTACATCGCCGAGGAGTATTCCCGCCTGCGCAGCCAGAGCCAGATGAACTCGGACGTGGCCAGGGTGAGGGAAACTGAGGCACAGGCTCTCCTTTCTCCCTGTGGGTGTTTTCCGCCTTGGATGTGACATCTCTTGGTGGAGGTCACACAGACACCTCTCTCTGTCCCCCCAGACCTCCCCCATCACAGCCCGGGCCCTGGAGACCCTGATCCGCCTCTCCACAGCCCACGCCAAGGCCAGGATGAACAAGACTGTGGATCTGCAGGATGCTGAGGCAGCTCTGGAGCTGGTGCAGTTTGCCTACTTCAAAAAGGTGGGGGTTGTTCCCAGAGGATCCTGAGATTGTGATTGCAAAGGGTAGGCTTGGTGCAGGTGTAGCGCCCTGGGCTGCTGGTGGGACCTTTCCTGGACACAGTGTGGGATGAGGCCACTGTTGTGGGATCTTGGGTGCTTGGGGTTGGTCCCTAAAAGCAGCTTGAGTGGAAATGGCGCTGAGTCCCTCCTGCCTTTGCCACACAGGTGCTGGAGAAGGAGAAGAAGCGCAAGAAGCCGGTGGAGGATGACTCAGAGACTGAGAAGGAGGAAGATGAGGAGTCACAGCCCAAGGAGGGGCGCAGGACAAGGGGGTAGGAGCCAGGGCAAGGAAGTGGGAGGGACGTGGTGCAAAGGGCACCAGCCTCTTCTGAGGTTGCTGCAGGCCTTGGGGAAATAACTCCATGTTTTACTCAGCCAGGTGGTTTGTCCCACCCCATTTGTCATAGAGAGACATCATAATTTCATGGATAAGGAACTGGCTGGATGGCCACATTCAAAGATTTGATCATGGCTGTGAGGGTTGCCCAGAGAAGCTGTGGCTACCCCTGGATCCCTGGAAGTGTCCAAGGGATGGGACTTGGAGCAAGCTAGGCTAGTGGAAGGTGTCCCTGCCCATGGCAGGGCGTGGAACAGGGCGATCCTTAAGGTCCCTTCCTACTCAAACCCGTGGGTGACCTCTTCTTTCCTCTCCCAGAAGGAAGAAGGCACGCACAGAAGGCGAGGAGGGCTCCTATGACCCGTATGACTTCAGTGACGCCGAGGAGGAGATGCCACAGGGTGAGTCCCTGGGTTTGGGGACAGCTGGCTCCTGAGGGTGCTGTGGGGCCTGCACAGCCTGGGGAGCAGCAATGCTGCTGTTGCCTGTGGTCCCTGGCATGATGCAGCACCATCCAGAGCCACAAATCCATGCGGGACAGGGGCAGATTGGATATTAGGAAGGAATTCTTGGCTGTGAGGGTGGGGAGGCCCTGGCACAGAGTGCCCAGAGAAGCTGTGGCTGCCCCTGGATCCCTGGAAGTGTCCGAGGCCAGGTTGGATGGGGCTTGGAGCAACCTGGGCTAGTGGAAGGTGCCCCTGCCCATGGCAGGGAGTGGGACTGGATGATCTTTAAGGTCTCTTCCAACCCAAACCAATCTGTGATTCTATTGCTGAATAATTTTTTTTCTATCCACCTCCAAACTGCACCATAAATAACAATACTGGGAGGCAGTTTGGCATCACCCCCCTGTCCTGAGCCTGGTACTTTTGTTCTCTGGGTGCTTGGACACCAAGCACATGGTGAAGGTAACTCTTCCTGCTCTAGTTCAGGCACACCCTCCGAAAACACCCGAAGCCTCTGGAGCTGGCGAAGGGAAGAAGCTGGAGTTGGCTGAGCCAAGGTGAGTGGGGGCTGTCTCTGTGTGTCCACCTCCCTCAGTGGCTCCAGGCTATTGTCCCATGCTGGAGATGCACCTCTGATGCTCCCAGCTCTGGTTTTTGGCTTTCCTGCTGAGTGTTGCTGCTCGAATTGATGCCTTAAATGGCTGCCTAGAAACAGAGACTAGACAGGAATAAAGGAATAAAGGAGGGATTGATTTGAAAGGCCTTCAGATGCACGCTCTGGGCTCCAGAGGCTCCTGCCTCAGTGCATCCCAAAATGGACGACAGGTCAGGAGTTCTTCACACTTTGATATCAGCATCAATTCCCCAAGCAGAAGCCAGGCAAGGATGGAATTTGCCCAAGCTTGCCCCCCTTTCTCTCCCCAAGATGAAGGTTTGCAGTTGTTGGGCCCAGGAGGGTCTGGGTGTCCTTGGAGAGCGAGCTGGAGAGGCTTTGTTATGTCAGTGTGAGCATGAGAGAACAGCACTGAACGAGCTCCAGGGAACTGCAGAGTTACACTGGGGACTGCAGGATTGGAAAAATAAATATAAAAGTTAAAACCTAAGGCATTAGAATGGGGAAGGGTTGAGGCATCCTGGGCTGGGAACATGTGGAAGGATTTGTGTGTGATCTCCAAGGGTGATTCCCTCTCCCCTGAGCAGGTTGAAAGCATTCAAGGCTGCTCTCCTGGAGGTGTTCAAAGCTTCCCACGCCCAGTCCGTGGGCCTGAAGAAGGTGATGGAGTCCATCAACCGCGACAACCCTGAGCCCTTCTCGGTGGCCGAGGTGAAGGTGGCCCTGGCCCACATGCAGGATGAAAACCAGATCATGGTGTCTGATGACATTATCTTCCTAATCTGAGCCTCTGGGTGGAGGAGCCCAAGTTCTCGTGGACTCTCAGCCTGGAGACTCTTAGTGTTTGAATGCTTCACATGGCTGAGCTGGACTTTGGGGAGCTCAAGTCTCTGCACTTCCTTGCCGTGCGTTGCTGGTGCCAAAAGAAAGGAGCCAGGAGCTCTGGAAGTTCTTGCTGTCTCCAAAGTGGAGTATTAGGAAAGATGTTTCTGCTCCGAGACGAAGGGAAAAAACGAGGAGCAAATTGTCTGTGTTTTTAATGTATTGTTTTTAGCTTTGGTGGTGAGCGTTCCAGCTTTTAAATAAATCTGGATTGAGGAATCCAACATTTGGTGGTGGTGATGGGAAGTGATATGAGATCTCCACTATTAGTGAAGCTTTTACTTTTCCCTTTTTTTCCCCCATTTTTCCCTAATTCTGTAGCCTAGATCTGCTTGTCTCAAGGTGCCTGAAGCCTGTCATGTTGGTTCTGCCCTTCCCACCCCTCTTGGGGAGGATGATTCCTGGCAATGGAGGGGCAGGTGTAGTCTGACCTGCTGCACTGCCCATGGGTCAGCCTGGATTTCCAGATTTCACACCCCTGATGGGGGTTTTACACCCAGGGAAGAACCTGGAGTGCTCAGAGCTGCCCAGGGATTGTGTCCCTGGCACAGATGGATTCCATCTCCTCCTGCTCCTGCCTTTAGCCTGGGATCATGCCCTGGAATGGCTTTCAAGAAAAGCTGAAAACACGATCAGACCAGCTCTGGCTGCTTGTGATCCAGATCTGCTGGACTTTGGGTTTTTCTTTAATTTCTTTTTCTTTTCTCCTGGTGAGTTTGAGGTTAAGCTTTGGAGAAACCCCTGAACAGGTTTGCTGTTGTCCCTGCACAGCTCCTGCTTCCTTCCTGGGTGCTGTAAATCTTGAGTTGAGGTAATAAGAATGTCTGTACTGTTCACCCCATGAGTGGCTGCTTAGGTGGATATAAAATTCCCACTTGGGGGGATGCAGCTGCAGTTACACAGGTGGGATTTGTGCTGCTGTGGAAGGACTTCAGCTGCCTGGTGAGCTCTGAAAGCCAGATTTTGGAGCTCCTCTTACCCAACACAGCCATCACAGCAGGCTTGGAGGGGATTTTGCATGTTTGCAGCCTCCTAAAAATCTCTGGGTGGGTGTCTTGTGCTGGTATGAAGTGATCTTGGACCTACAGGCAGGATCTGGCTCAAAACTGTAAAGATTGGTGAAAGTTAAACACACAGATCCTCTGCTCTGGAGGCAGGCTGGGAGAGCTGGGATTGTTCAGCCTGGAGAAGAGAAGGCTCCAGGGAGACCTCAGAGCCCCTTCCAGTGCCTAAAGGGGCTCCAGGAGAGCTGGAGAGGGACTTGGGACAAGGGATAGAGGGACAGGACACAGGGAATGGCTTCCCGCTGCCAGAGGGCAGGGAGAGATGGGATATTGGGAAGGAATTCCTGTCTATGAGGGTGGGTAAGCCTTGGCACAGGTTGCCCAGATAAACTGTGGCTGCTCCTGGATCCCTGGAAGTGTCCAAGGCCAGGCTGGACAGGGCTTGGAGCACCCTGGGATAGTGGAAGATGTCTCTGCCCGTTCCATAATTCCATGGTTTGTTTTCCCTGCCCTCCATCTGGGGAACCGCTATGCTGAATTTCCCATCAAGGGACACCAGGAGGAGCTCCAGGGTAGAGAAATCAGCTTTTTTTCCCTATCCTGTAGCCCGGGGCTGTAGGATGTGGGTGGCTACATCCCCGGTATGCCGGTGGCCACCTCGTTACATTCTTCGCAGTTGGGACAGGGGTCTTTGGTGACAAGGGAAAAACAACTCCCAAAGTTGGAGAGGTTTGTCTGGATCAGCTGAGTCTGACCCTGTGTCTTGGAGTGACCACCTGAGGGATCATCCAGG
>VZRF01009360.1:0-105597 GCA_013396875.1 Vireo altiloquus
AATGTTTTATTCATGTGTTAATAATGTCCTGTATAATTTATTATAATGTTTCCTTAATTTGCTATTTAATGCAAATAACACAACTACCGTAAAGAAGCACACATAATTTTATGCAAAGAGCTTTGTAGCTGTCTATTCCTAGTATCTACATGAAAAACTGTTATCTACAGTAAAAACTGTTACAATCACAGAGCTTTTTCTTGAAAAGGTTTCTTTCTGAACATACAGAGAATCTGCAGTGTTTAGCATTTCAAGAAGAAAGAATGTTCTCTAGAAACTTTTTCCTCCCTTTATTGTTTTCATTTGTAAGCCTATTGTTTATCTTGAAAACACTGTCCTGATTGTACAGGAAATTATTAATTTCCTCTGTCTGTTTCCATTTTTCATATGCTTGCTCTGTGATTTTCAGGCTCTGTTGCTTCCTTTTAGTTGCTCTACCATTTGCAGGGGAGAGGGGAAAAATGCTGCTCATTTTTATTTTATGCTTCTCTTCCATTTTCCCTGCCCTGTTACATTTGTGCAACTCCCATCTTATCATGCTATTTTCTCTCAGAATTCCTTTGATATGAATTTAAAGAGTATTTAAAGTATTTATTTCTTAAAACAGATTTATTACATTTTTATAATTTCACTAGTGAAGAAATGGATTTAACCAATAAGATCTGATCATCAAATGTATTTTCTAATGAAAGGATTAGACTGAGGGCAATATCCTCTGGGGAAAGCTGCAATGTTCACTCACACTTGCATCTTACTACTGATACTATTGCAAAAGAAAGGGAAAAGGGAGGGTAATTTAATATATTTCCACTTACACATTCCCATTTTCTGCTATAGAGATGCCAAGGAACTGATTTTTAGAAAAGTGATGGGAATGGGAGATAAATTTAGTCAGTAATCCTATATGAAGTGCATCAATGTGCAGAGCACTGGGTGACACTGAGCAGACATGGAAGGGTCTTTTACCAGGGCTCCGGTTGGATTTTAAAAGGCTACACATGGGAAAACGTGTCAAGCCATCCAGGATGAGGTCAGAGTATCTGTTTTCCATTCAATCATGTCAACAGCCTTTGATAATGCTGACAATTCTTTGTGACTGTGAGTAGTTTGTGTATTGCTCTACATTGCCATTATGTGAATTACAACTCTTTATTTACCAAGAAACCTTTTCAAGAAGCAGAAAAAATTACCTTTCATTTTGTATCTGTTAGCAGAGAAAAAATAATGAGTACACATGGGAAGTTTTTCTTTGCTAGGTATTGCAAGGCAGGAGGCATATTAGGGATATGACCTCAAAGGAGCCATCCATTATTGATCCATATCCCAAGGAAAACTGAGAATCTGTTTCAGAAGAATTCAATAGGACATGTAAATATAGATAATTAAGTGTGTTAACACTGCCTTCATATGGAAGAATAAAGAGGGAATAAATATGTAACATTTTCAAAACTTGCACTCTAAAACTCAAGGAAATCCCTTCTGAATCTGTTCCAACTCCATTTTCAAACTTCAGAAATCACAAAAGAAATGCAATTTCTTTAAGTTTTCTAATGCCATTGAGTGATATTTCACTCTCAGACATGGGGAATGTCAGAGGTCATGCTACTAATTTGGGTGTTTGGAGGTCACCCCTCTCACAGAGATTTATGCTCCTTGGTCATATCTTTCTGAACATTTCCCTCCTGGTCCTGCAAGGCCTCAGCAAGCCCACTAAATACTGAAAGAAGTTCCAGTACTGAGATTTTTTTCTTATCATGCCTGGAATCTTTGGCCAATGAAATTTATATTCACCAAATGTAGTGGGAATTATGAAAATTTGGTAGATACAGGAAACAGTCAGAAATGTCATAAACAATAATAAGATAGCACAGAGGATCCAAGCTAGCCAAAATGTGGTCCTTCAGAAAAAACGGGTATTTAGTTCACATAATGCCTCGTATGAAAAATTTCTTAGCTGGTGTATGTATTTGTTTTTAATATTGCTACTGCTTTACCACTTTTTTTTTTTTTTTTTNTACAGGAAACAGTCAGAAATGTCATAAACAATAATAAGATAGCACAGAGGATCCAAGCTAGCCAAAATGTGGTCCTTCAGAAAAAACAGGTATTTAGTTTGCTGCAGGACACAGTGTTCTGTTATGGTGAGATACAAATGTTCTTATCTGTAGTGATATCAGCTTATCTTGTAAAGATGTAGGTTCATGTTCAAAGCTGCTTTGTAATAAAAGGTGGTTTAAGTTATTGTGGTTACCCAGCTGCATCTCTTTCCCTTAAAACAGGCATTTTGGGAAAAATCTCTGAGCTTGGGCAGAAGCGTGATGGCAAGGTGAAAAAGAAAGAAAGAAAGAAAGAAACCAACCCGAAACCTGGAAAGATTCAGTTTATAACTAATTAAAAAAACAGCTTTAATGTTCAATCTTAAGAAGAACGGAGCTATTTCTGAAGGCTCTGCTTATTGAATTTACTGGAGCCAGTGTCAACAGTGCTACTCCACATCAAAGTCATACTCAATGCAGCACTTTGACACAAAGCTGCCAGAACTCCAATAGATGGAAATATTGAGTCATCTTGGTATTTCCTAACACATTTCTAGAACTGTCATGTCATCAGGTTGGCCAGATCTATGGATATGATTGCCCCCTGTCAGTTCTTGTCACACTTGTGCTCGCATGGTGCCAGAGAGCAGTGACCATCAGGAGAAAAACACTTCCATCTTCTGTACCAAGGATGACATTTCCTTATCCTATCCTCCATATAGGAAGCTGGAAGATGCAGTAACACTACAGATCTCCCTGTATTCTCATCAAAATTCTCTCTTCTGTTGTACAACTTGTATAAATATTTGACTATTAGGAACAGTCAAGCGTTATAATATGTGTAAGCAGTCATTAAGCATGCTATGCTTTTTAAATCCATTTGTAACTCACACATTTATCTTGGCTTCTTTGTAATTGCTATGAAATAGAGTTTCAGATTATTATTTACCTGCTGTGTTACAATTAGCATGTTCCTAATAGCTTCAAAATGGGAAACTAAAGCTGAACATCTGAGTCTAATTAACAGTTCATGTCACACTTTACAGGAACTGATACTTGTTGCTTTTGGCAGAGTTAAGAGCCAATAAAACTACATTCATAATGGTCATATTAGGGTGCCAAACTTTAAAATGTAATTAGTGAAAAATGAATGTAATTTGACTTCTGGAGAGACTGCTATCTGAGGAAGAGGGGGGTATTACATTGTGTTTAGGAAGGAGATGAAAAGGAGAGAAAATAAAATTCTATTCTTCACACTGCAAATTCAAACCCAGTAGAAGCTGGATTCATTTTTTTTTCAGTAATATTATATATAAAGATCACACACAAGGTACATTAAGAGAACATTAAAAGTCTATTGGATTTCAACAACAATAATCTTTCTTATTACTTGAATGGGAATTGATGGTATAGATGTATTCTGCACAGAGTAACTTGAGAATAGCAAGTAGCATCCAGTTAGCATTGTCAGGAATGCATGAAAATCCCGATTTGTACTTCTCTCAGCACTTCCTTGAAGGGTTAACTTACTGGTATCACTGAAGATCCTCTGAATTCTGTCTGGGAATTTTCAGCCTTGTTCTAATTAAATAGGAGCCTTGGAAGAGCATTAGTCTTGAAAGTTATTACAAAGAATGAATTCTTCATTGCTTTTCAGAAATAGGTGTACTTGTCCCTGGCAGAAATACTTCCTTCCTGTCCTTCCTCTGGTAAAAGGTCTATGGTTCCTCCCATAAATCTGCCTGATTCTGATGCTGGCATTAACCTTCAGTCCTGCTGTTTATGTTCTTCTTCTTGTATGCATTTTTCAAAACGTTTTCTTTTTATTTCCAACTTGTCATATGATATCCTTGAATACTGGCCTCTGCTTCACTGACTTTTTTTTTGGGGGGGGGGGGGCAGGGAGAGAGGGTTGTGCAGGGCAGGGGGCTAACTAGTATTTTCTTTTTTACCTTCCTACCACTTTCTTTTCCCCTAAAATTCTTACCATAAATGTTTCAAGGTTCCTATTTCATTAGATACTGGCTAACTATTCTCAGAGATTTAGGTGAGATTCAGTGATATTCTCATGTTGCTAAAAAAAGAGGGAAGTACTAAAGAATGATCAGATTGTTTAAGTACCAGAATATGAAGGAGATTTGGGTCTTTGTAACTGAAATGTGTTCACAGTAGGAACTACTCTAGGGAGATGGACACTGTGTGACTACTGGAACAACAGATTTTGAGATCTGACATCACTATAAGGGAGTTCTATTAAGAAAAGAGATTGGGAACTTATGTTAATACCTGAGAAGAGGAAAGTCAGTTATACAAGAAACTTAAATGTATGAAACAGTAACATACAGCAGGAAAACAAACCAGAAAAAGTGAAAATCTTCCTGAGAGTAATAGAAAAGTACATAAAGGTAACATGGGGATTATAAAAGGGATAATAATCAAAAAAATACAGCTGTAATGCTTCTAAAGTTATTTTAAAAAACAAGGCACTAAATTCTAATTACCCAAAATAATGCTGCAAAATATGGTAACTGGATATAGTGAGAATTGCAAACCCACCAGTCTTCATGTCACTGAAGACAATAGAAGATTTGTGTGTATTAATCAATGAATTTACATTGTAAAACAGCAGGGGGTGTTTAGTTTCCAAAGAAGTCTACCTTCATTTTGAACAGAGAGGCAAAATCTCCAGATGTTTTAAGATGGAACTCAGTCCATTCACCAGAAGGATTATTGCCATAGCTGCTTCTGGGAACTATCTGGGGTTTGTTCTACTTTTGTTGTTGTTGCTTCCCACAAATGTACACCAAATCCATAGTTATTAAAGCTAGCAGTTGGAAACCCACCAGACTTTTCAGTTACATGCCCAGGAAACTCCAGGTTTATCACTTAGCACATATTTCATCTTGGTCTCAAGTCTAGACTCTCCAGTCATTCACACATTAACACATACGACTGGCACAAACTTCAGTAGAGATGTTTTTCTGGCTTGGCTTGCCACAGAACAGCTATTTGACACTTACTTCCTCATGAGCACGGTGTTAACATTTTTGTCATCTACAGACATGTCATCAGCATGAAACACAGGACACTTCTGTGTTTAATCCTGACCTGACAACTCTAGACAGACTCATTCCCTCTAGAGTTTTCCTGACCTTCAGCTGCTGTTCCAGACTCTCTGTCTCCATCTCACACACTTGCCCCTCTGTTCACTCTATCTATCCTTACACTTTTACAGCTTGGCAAATCCAGAAACCCACATGGCTAACCTCTGACATACCATGCAGACTTACTGCAGAGATCTGCCCATTCATCTTCCTTATTATTTTAAGGAGAGCTAACTCTTCCATCTCCTGAGAAAAAAGCACAGTTCTGATGTGTTCATTGTGTTGCATCTCTAATCCTCATAGATCCAACTGATTCTTGGATCTCACTCATTAGCAGCTTTCGCTATAGTACTGTTTGTAGAAGCTTTTATTCTCCTACTTTTTCTCCAAGAGGCCAACACTAGCTGATTTCTACAAGAAAACCAAACCAAACCAATCCTGAAAACAGTTTAAACATTCATTGTTACTTAATGTATAAGCTTACTTAGACTGGCAAAATGGATTAAAAGAGCACATTTTACTTCAAATAGCTCCTAGAGAAAAGTGGAGCTATTCCAAACCTCTTGGCTTTCGTGCCACATATGGCACTTCTGCCTGACAGCTTCCACTAACTTGTTTTTAGTTGTCCCACAACTGCTATTACAAACTGTAAAGGCTGAATTTCTTCTTCTGGGTTACACTCACACAATTTTTAGCGGAATTGCTTTGTCAAAAAAGTATCAGTTTAACATCTGCGGCAATTTTTCTCTGTAATCAAGAGGTTTTATCCTCTACCAAAACAACCTTGGCAACCTTCTGTGAAATGATTATTAACTGGCAACATCAATCAAAGGTCAGTTGTTTGGACAGATCTATTTTGGTACTGGCCATGAAATACATAGAGGCAATGGAGAAAGTGCAGGGCCCGTGGTTCAGGGCACAGAGTCAGGATTTTGGTCCAGTCGATGCAGAGGTGTACCAAGTATCTGACCACTGGAAGGCTGCACCACTAACCATATCCAAATGGAGAACCACACTGACACTGCAGAGACTCTGCTTTGGCTTTCTGCCTCTGCAGAGACTCAGATTGGCATGGTCAGCTGGCTGCTACAGACTTCTCTGGGTGAAAGGAAGGCAGCTTTGTAACGCTGACAGAGAAGAATCAGGGAGAGAGCCAGAGCATCCGAGCTCTGTGCCAAGGTGTGGCAGATTTCTTGTCACACCTCTCTAGAGTTAAAGGCTCACTTGCCCCATGGGAGAGAGGGAAATGCATTTTGTTATTATGAAACAACAAAAAGGCCTTTATTTTCCCCCAATGTCTTTTATCATTATATTACCGAATCTCCCCTCTGAGTTCTTTCTCTGGGGGACGATTTTCAGCTTCAGGGGCCTTTTATGGAATGTGTTTTGCCTGCTATTCAGACATAAGATTATACGGTTTACTCCTCACCCTTTAGGATTTAAAAGCAACTGAGACACCACTGCAAAACTCATTCTTTGCCTTTCAGCATAAAGAATAAATTATCACTCTTTTTCCATAATGGAATGCACTGAGGATTCATTCTCTTTTAAAAGAAGGCTGCTTGTGGTAGCAGATGTTTGTATCCTGTCACTTTTCTAGAGAGAGAAAGTATTTTTCTGTTAATCTTTCAAATGTTCTTTGGCAATTCAGTATGCCTGAGTTAGTTCCATAACTTGCAACATTATATATTGTGTCTTTCCAAGTATAAATGCCTTTTAGAAAAATTGCTCCCAATACAATGAGCAGCAGACCTGTGAACTTTACTAAGATCCACCTTACATATATGGCTGTAAGGTGATTCCATTTTAAATGGAATTATGATGGAAATTTTACTTCCATTAAAAGTAAATGCAAGTAAGATTTATTTATTTCCATTAACAGTAAGTTTAAGTAGTAAGATGATTCTGCTTGGTCTGGCCTTGCTTCTGTAAAGACCCCAAAATTTTGTACTGTCATTTCTAATTCTGAATGGCAATAATGCCATTCCTGTAGTACAGGACCCTGTTCTAACTGAGTGAATACAATTTTCAGAATTATTTTATTGTAGATGGCAAATATCATACCCAACATATTTTCTTCTGTCGTAGTTCCTTTCCAGATTTTATAATACTAAGAAAGCTTTGACTGAATCCAAAGTTTTTATTAAATGAGCCAAGAATCCCAAGGAAAAAATGAAGTGAGAAGATATAATTGCAAACTGTGCCCTAGAAAAAATGAAGTGAGAAGGTATAATTGCAAACTGTACCCTAATACACACAAGGAAAAAATTAAAATTGCATAGATAATTTTGAAGTTTTATAAGATATGGTTAGGTAAGATTAAATTTCTGTGCTAATTGTAGCAAAAGTTAATTTGAAAACTTTCCTTGGATTGTGACTTTTGAAAGAGCTGAAGCTGTCCAACAACACTAGAAATCCAGCCATCCAGTCTCTTCATACATATGATTCCATTATTTGGATCCATGTAACTGTTTTAAAAATGAGAACTCTTTATTCTGGTTCCGCTGCTGAGACTAACTTCAGTTTTATGTGGCTGTATACCTCCTGCCCCTCTCTTGCTTCCTATACAATTTACTTTTAGGATGGAAATACATGGTGCATTCTCAGGTCATAAAGCAGTTGTGGAGCAAGAAATGGAATGCAGAATGCACAGGGCTGCATAGACCAGCTCAGGTTTCTGGAAAAGCAAAAACGTCTTTCTGGAAGAGTAATTATGAACATGGCTGTGGCTTGGAATGCATTGCGGTAAAGATATACTTCTATTAGGTAAAAATCATCTCAGGAGATAAATCTGCCTCTCTTGTGTAGCATGGAAGAGCACTTTGCAAATTTATATGCTTCAGACTATAGGCTGAATAATCACAGTAAAACAGGTACTGCACTGATGTTTTTATACTGTATTCAGACTGAAGTGGATATCTACACCACCATCCCCACTTACTGGGTGTATGAAAAGTCAAATCAGTTGTATATGTTTGTGCGACTCCAAGCAGAGCCAATTTTTTTTTGTTTTTCTTCATCATTTATTTAAATCTCTGAAAGAATCATGGCATAATAATCCATGAGAATTACTAAACTCCTTCATTTTTTTTTATTGTCTTCTATAAAGTGGACTTGTCTAGTTTTTTGTCAGAGAGACTGATTTCATTGCACGTGTCATCACAATTACACAGTCTTTCTCTAATATTTTAATTAACACAGATACAATTGCTGATAGTGCACTTATTTTAATTTTATTACTAGTAAGGCTCAGGATTTCCAGAGTGACCCAGATAATGTAATGAAACAGCTAATTTTTTGTAGTTTTAAACTGATAGGATTTTTCTGCAGCTAGCTAGCTCAGTTGATTTTAAATACATTTTTAACAGATTTTAAATTTATATAACAATTTACTTCAAAAAAGAACTGCAATAAAAAAATAAACACATGGTCCAAAATCTCATTCCCAACAGATTTTCCATTTGGCCAATATCTGATTAAGAAGTTCCACTTCTGCTTAACAGTTGTTAACTGCCTCTGACGAGTGTCTGACTGGGAATATACTGAGAATATAATTCTTGACCCTGGTACAGAAAGCAACATCTGCTTAGGTTTTGACTAACACAAACACAGCCAGGATTTTTGATGTCAAGGAAGAGACTTTGGAACTTTAAAAAGTACAGTAAGGCAAGCCTTGCAGCAGTTTTCCACATTAGTTTTCAATTCTCTGAGCTTCGCAGGTGTATATATACACATCTATCTAAACCATGGGGAGAAAATGGAAGGTGATATTTCACTGCAGTGAGTCAATACTTGAACTCTTTGCAGATTGCACTGGTTGCATAAAATACTGCTCCAATAAACCTAGGACATTATAACGTGACATTATAAAGAATATGCCACTAGACATCAGTGAGGGCACCATTAGCTTTCAGAAAATTCTATGTAGGTTTATTCTAATAATTCCTTATTTTTGTTTTTGAGTAACAACATTGCTGATTAATGAATAGCTAATTAATTAGCGAGCTATTATGAAACTAAAATTGTTTAAGTTTTGTTCTTGTTTTATATCAATTCAACTTTAAAAATTCTTAGTTTCAAAAAGTAATGATAACGTTATAATTCATATGAAAATTCATGAAAAGGATACCAACATTGTCCAGGTTTCTATAGTATCTCCAACACGTCAGAATGCCAAAATGTAAATTCAGCTGTAAAATAATTTTCCTGACATGGATCAGCTGGTACAGTAAATCTGTCTATCCTTGCTCATTTAAAATATAATTCAGTGAAAATATTTCAATAACAAAAATGAAAAATTAAAACTACACTAAAATAAAAATATCTGTTCTACTTTCATAAAAGAATCAGACAATTTTGAAGTGGTTAATACATATACATAGGAAGAGCAAAAAGCTTTAAGGTAAAAAGCACTCAAGTATATCATTTTATTAGAGTTAAAGAGGATTTTTATGATGAAAAGTAAGGCTAAATAAATATCCTTTGCTATTTGAGCTGGTAATAAAATTTTAAAAGGCCAATTTGTGTGATACTAATTTTTTGTCCTTTGAATGTCCAAAAAGCCCTCTATATTTCCGTATTTTCTATTTTACATTTCCCCCTTCACCTTGGTTCACATGACAGGCAAGAAACATAAATGTAAATAAAGATATCTGACAGGTTAAACTGTGCCCTTTGGAATATGCATGAAATACTACAGCTGGATTTCTCTGCTGTATTTTATAATATAGCCATTTAATGGCAGTTTTTCAGTGAGGTGGTGAAATCAAACACAGTTCACAAAATTCCAGCAGAAACACACAGTCTGCATACGCAGTATTACAAAATATTGTAATATTACACTGAAATATTAATACTGCACAGTGAATTGCCAGGATTACTGAAGCTGTTACTACTCTACTGCTCAATGCACTGAGATGCAGAGACCCCCAGACCTTGGCTTCACTACCCTATCAACCCTAAAATTCTAAGTTCAGCCATAGCATAGAGCTAAAATACGTGAGCTCCTCCTCTTAAGCATTGCAAGTTTTTAAGACGTGGTGCAAGACCAACCCAGATTTATGGTTTCCTAGATCCACACCCGTGTGTCTGTGTCTTCTGTGCTCCTCTCCTAATTGCACTGGGTTGGTTTTGCCGTGCCAGCATGCTTGCAGTGTGGATGACACCTCTGTCATTGTGGAGTGGGTGCTTCACAGCTGCTGTAACCACTCTGAAATCACAGAACCATAGTGAGTCCTGAGCTGGGAGGGATTCACAAGGATCACTGAAGTCCAAACCCTGGCCCTGCACAGAGCAGCCCTGAGAATCACTCGAGAGTCACCATGTACCTGAGAGCATTGTTCAACTGCTTCTTGGGCTCCATCAGGCTTGGTGTTGTGACTACTTCCCTGGGGCCTTGTTCCAGTGACAAACCACCTTCTGGATGAAAAACCTTTTCCTAACAACTAGCCTAAACCTCCCCTGACACAGCTTCATTCCATTCCCTTGAGTCCTGTCACTGTCACTACAGAGATCAGTATCTGCCCCTCCACTTTCCCTCATGAGGAAGATGTTTTAAGATGGAAATTATCTCATCTGGGACCCTTTAGAAAGATAGGATAAAATAAAATAAACACCATATTTTTGTTGCTACATGAAAGACTTGAAAGGCTATTTGCTGTTTGCAGATCTTTTGATGATCATGATAAATTATTTCACTTGCACCTATGTGGTGCAAAAGAAGGCAAAAAATCTATTTAAGGTGAAAAAAATGACACTGCAGGGTGATGGCAAAATTTAGTGTGTGAGTGGCTTCTTTCACCTTCTCCTCTCTCTGGCTTTAGAAGGAAGGAGTTTTACATCATGACCCGCTTGTACATTTTTGAGGGATAGGTCTCTGAGACCTACGAGCAGCATGCAGAATGACAGGATAACAGATAACACTAGAACAGTTAAAATGAACTAGTCCTGGACCTTATAACCATGAGTTGCTAGTATAATAATGGTTAGGCTAAAGATTTCAGCTGATAAGAAAAGGAGCAATGCATGTGTGGGTTTTATCAAGTGTTCACCAACGTTTAACACAGAGTAACAAAAGATTACCAGATTGTCCTGGGAAGGACAAATGTTTCAGTGCAGATATTTTCAAGGACCAGTTCTTCTTTCAAAAGAAAACTAAATGGATTTGTCCATGGAAGCTTCAGCATCAGACCAGGCATTAAAATGTAAGTTAATTAGATCAAACACTATTGAAGGAAAGGCTGCACTGTATGCCGTGTGGACAGAAGCAAAGATGAGGTCTACCACAAAAAGAGGGTAAAATTTCACACTGAAAGGCAAAAAAACCCCCAAAAAATGTTGGACAGAATGACCTTAATTAAAATCTTAAAATGCTCATAATTCATTGCAGAAGTTACAACTGAACTGCTGCTTTTTGAATGAAGCTGACTCATTCAAAGTTACCCTCATCCTGAGTGCACCCAACTTTATTTAGTTAAAAGGACAAGCAGTCTTACGTCGGTATAACAAGAGTCAGAAGCAGCAGTATAACACTTGGTAATTGATTTTCATGGTTTAATCACTGTCACAGAAAATTATGTGTAATCTTTTAATTTGAATTTTTTTTTCTTCAGTTATTGGTTTTATTGTGCTTTTCTTCACAAGATTAAAGAGATGTTTGATGACTGGTAGTTTCTACCTGTAAAGAAACATGTACTTTGTAAATAGATCATTTCATCATCCTTTTTAATTTTAAAGATGTAAGTACTTTTTCCAATGCATCATTTTTTTTTAAATTTTGTTCTCACCATTGCCTTGTTTCTACTACACTTGTAAACTTATGAAAACTAGAAGTTTTCATTAAAGTTCAGATTTTGCAGAAGTTGTCCTACATTCTAATTGTGCTGCTATTTAGCACACAGAATATTGTTATTACTTTGCATTTGCTATACTGAAACATCGTGCTAAAGCAAGTTTTTTTTGACAAACAATTCAGAGAAGTCTCTCTGATCACTCTCTCCTTATTAGTATTTACCACTTTGTCCATCTGCAAATACTGCATTGCTTTTATGTGTTTCTTGTTACTGAGGTACTGAGAACTTTCAGTCTATTATAGTACTTTAAATACTAGAAATACATCTGTTTTATGATGATTCCCTCTTTAGAACAGCATTTTGTCATCATTGCTTGTATATATTCTAATCTATTAAACTTATGCTTTGTGGATGCTATGGATGCTAATTTTTTGATCAGACTGTTGTGCAGTACTCAGGTGAATGTCTTGGTTCTGCCCCTATTGTGGTTGGATCTGTTATATCTTGATGTGCTGTAAGTGAAATCCCCTCCAAGGATATCACATTTGTTTGACAAGATCATGTTTCCATAAGACTCTGCTGACTGAAATTCATGATTTACTTTCTCTTTTGTTCCCTATGAAATAATTCTTTATATTTTTATAGGTAAAATGGCCAGACCAACTGCCTGATGCATGAAAAGAGCATAGAAATATTGGCTATTCCAGGTTCAGCTGCCGCAAGAGTTGGATCTGGGTTTTCTCAGTAGGGCCCCACAGCAGATGTCATCTCCCAGACCAAGCCCCCTTTGGATAGCAGCAGTTGTGGTTTGGTGTGCATTTGTCTGGGGAGTGCTGGTGAGTCCAGGAACTTGAACACTTTTCCAGACTTTACTGAAAAAAGCATCAGCAAAACAGTCATCTCTTTGGCCAGCACTTTGTTACTCCGGGCAAACTGTCTGGGCTTTCCTTAGCTTACATTATTTCTCCACCATCTACACTGGTGATTAAAGCCTTCCTTAAATAGTCATATAACTTTCACATTCATATGTAATAAAATATTTCCTTGCCTCTTTTCAAGTAAAAGTCAGACATATTAGTTACACAGTTCACACCATTATATTTAATGGAATTTTTGTATTCATTCCCCATTCAGGTACTCAGTCTCTTTTCTCATTTGAAGC
This sequence comes from Vireo altiloquus, assembly GCA_013396875.1. Classification (NCBI taxonomy): domain Eukaryota; kingdom Metazoa; phylum Chordata; class Aves; order Passeriformes; family Vireonidae; genus Vireo; species Vireo altiloquus. The sequence continues at coordinate 13,094 of VZRF01009360.1, forward strand.
AGTAAATCTGCAGTGTACTATATGTTTATAAAAAGTCAGAACTTGCCTGTGTATTCATGATATTGGCATGAAACACCTTTAATATTTTTGTTTTGTGCTGTACACGAAAGGCATCTTCTACCTGAAAGGGTTTTCCTGTTGTTATACTTGTCTCATTTGTAATTGCTGTTTATTTTCCAAGTCTGTAATAAAAATATAACAGATAAAAATTATTGTTTTAATTCTCCCTGGATGAGGAGTAAACACTTTAATCCTGAAACATTACGGATATTAATTTAAGAGAATTCCTTCCTCAAAACACACAAGCCTGATTTTCAACTGGCTTGCATTGCAAGAAAAGGGAGAATCAGGTCTGTTATTCCTGTTATATGTCTTTCCTTTGCAGCATGTATCCATGTGTGGGTGAACACATGGTAAAGTGCATTCCCTGTAAGTTTTACATCTTTCTCTTTCGGTGGGAGGGTAGAAGTCTCATTCATGGATACTTTTTGGATTTTACTAATAACCTGGATCTGAAAGCATGCACAGAGATCAGTGCCAGTGCCAGACTGGCAACTCATCTGAGCAAATCTTCTTGAGGCAAGTATTCCAGCAATCTCAGATTGAATCCAGAGCACACCGTGCAGGAGCAGAGCTCCTTTGTGTATCTTCATAGTTAGAGTGATATTTCTGCATAATGTGTTACTCTTGACTTGGAGTAAAGGATATGATTTTATCTTTCTTTTGTTTTGCATTCTTTTATGTACAAATGTCTGTTACAAATGAAGGAAATGTCCTCAGCAGGGAGGAGAGCATGGAGCTTGGTATTTCTCAGGTTGGATCAACTGGATCAAATAAGTTTGATAACAAAGACTTTGATTTTTTGCAGCATTGAGAGCAAAAGTACTGCAGAAGAATGTCGTATTTTGTTTGTTTATTTTAGACATATTACTGCTGGAGAAGTTGACTAAAGGTTCTAAAAGTAATGAAACTGTGAGATTTTCCATAGAAATCAGGATCTTGCAGTGTATCCTTCCATGTTCCAAATTCTCAGGAAACCCATTCCACAGCTATAGCTGGTTTATTTCCAGCACTTTCCATTTCCTGGGCTTTGTAAGGTATATTGCCAAAAGCATTAAAATCTAATCTGAAATAAAATGCAATGAGCAAGTGTAAAGAACAAAAAATGGGAAAAGGAGCTTAACACAAATGGCTTTCTTGAGCTTTGATTAAACTGAGGTATTTCAGTCAGTCTCCTTAAAAGCCTGTTCTTCTTCAGATTTAAAACTATTCAGAGGAGAACAGTCACAATTTAAAAGTGTTTAATGTTTTATGCAGAAGTTTTTGTGTCTGGAAAGGAAAAATGTATTACCTAAAAATAACTTAAATGGTTGTTTACATTGCATTGCTTATATTACTCTGGTAATGCATTTCTGTACTCCACACCTTGATCATTTCTATATAATTTCAAATGAACAGAGACACAGAGATGAAATAGCTTAAGATAAATATTCTTCAAAGTTTGTGATGTTAATGAACATACCAGTACAAGAGTTCTGAAGAAATTCAGTGTGAAGCAAATCCTTTTTTCTTATTCATAAGAGTCTGAATACCTGGAAGTGAGCTAAAGTGTTCCCAATGCTTATTTTGAGGAAGTTGGTGAGTGGACACTGCATATTGCATTCTAGTTTTCAATAACCTTCTGAGGCATTGAGGGGCTGTAGTTTTTGCTACGGGTAAAAATGTTTTAGTCTGTCCCTTGGATGACTTTCTGGTGGAGGCTTGCATGTATTTCTCAGTTTTACTTGTAGAAAAATGAACATTGAATTATTGGAGTGCCAGAGCACAGAGAAATTGCTGTGTGATTTCAAGCATGTGCAAATGCCTGCCCTGTAGCTTAACTGAGACTGATGGTAGTTTACTTCTCCTGAAGTCAATTTCACAGCACTACAGAATCAGCACTAATATCCAGCTGATGTTTTATCCTGTGTAAAGATATCAGTGATCCAAGCTGCTCCCAGTTAGTCCATCTGCAAGGGTATTTTTCATGTATGAACTTCTACAGTTTAAGGTGTGATACTGCAAGTGGGAAAGTGCTGCATTGTTTTCATGTTCCATATGGTAGCAGAACACCTATAACCAAAATCTGGGAAGTCTCACAAGACTTTGCCTTCATTTACGAGCCTGAAAAAACTACTCCTTTATACCAGACCAGAAACAAATGAAAGGAAAGTGCAAGTACTAAAATTTGTCATCAATTTAAAGCTGTGGAAACAAGGGAAAGAAATGAAAGAGTTTAGCACTCACATCCTATTGCAATTAAATGGGTATTAAACTTCTCATACTCAGAAAGAAATCTTAAATTTGGGACCAGATTTTGAAAAGATTTTACATCTTGAATGAAGACATGCACAAAGTCATGTCCTCAAGGGGCATCCTGGCATCTCAGCACAGTGGCATTCCTATGTTACAGCTGGAGCCAAGTAATACCAAAATGAGGTAAAGTGTTTGAAACTCTCTGCTACTTTTTTCTTAGGAGTAGATTGTGGTTGTGATGGACCCTATCTAGGGGCTGATCTACAAAAAGACTCCGTTCATAGATTTTTCAATCAGAAAGTTTAGGTTTATTTTTCCATGTATTTCATGTAAGTATAACAAGCAAGTAAAGTGTGAAAGCAAAAAGCAGAAGCAGAAAGCTTTTCTCTCTCTGTTTGCAATTTTTGTTTAGAGAGATTGTCCATCTCTGTCTGTCTGTGAACAGCACAGTGCACTACAAAATATGAAAACAAACAAAGATAAAGTTTTTCCATTGGCTAAAGAAAATACTTTATTCAAAATATTTTTTTCATGTTTACATTTTTTGTTAAAATTTTTTTTTTTGCAATGCAACTTGCAAATGTTCCCTTTAGAAATGGAGAAGTGTTACAACTCGGGACATTAAGAAGACATTGCTTTTTCAAACTCATTGCTGGATTTCTCTAAGATCCACTAAAAGATCTCTAAGATCACTAAAAGTCAGCCCCACAGTTGATTGCTGTCAATGGCTCTTAATTTTCTGACCATTTAAGAGCACTTAATATTTATATTTATTCTTATTCAGGATGTAAAATAGCTGATAGTGTACTGTTGTTCTGTATTAAGGATGAACAATCTTACTTATCCCACTTTTTCTGAAACATTTATCGTGGGAATTGTGTGAAAGTCTTCCTTCACAGCAGTTGCAGAGATTTAATTAAATCTTTCTTTATCAATAATAATGAAAATATATTTCTAAAAGCTTTTAGGATGTTTATTTTTGAAATCTTCACACAAATATTTTCAGAGGACATTAATAACAGGAATGTTTTTTCCATTAAAATAGTTCCTATAGAGGCTAAAATAAAAGACTCCGTGATCATTATAATCCAGTAGATGTAGCTATATTTGAAAATAGGACTTGAAATAAAACAGTAGGCATAGTTGTGGGTTGTATGTCTACAAACTCTATTTACCAGTATGGGTTATATTAAGACCTTAACAGAAAAAGTAAGTATAACCCTGTCACTTTGTGAAAGAAATTGGTATAATAAAAAGAAGATTAATTCATCAACTTCTTCTATTACCAGCTGAGAGGAGTATAGTGAATTAATAATATAAAAGTATAATATAATAGTATAATGTAATATAGAATTATATAATATAATAGTATAATGAATTAAAAAAACATATCAGTTAGTAGTCCAAAGGAGGAGTTGAAGTCCCCATGAAGTCCTCATGGTTCTCAAGTTTTCTATGGATATGATTCTAGGTCCTTAATGTCTCTTAAAGTAATAGGATTAACTTAGACTTAGAGAGTAGCATTGATAATATATGAAATTCTGGCATAGTCCATGAGATATTTATTTACTATACATTTGTTTCTTTCATAAATTCAGCTGGCTACCTAATTTCACCTATGGGGAAACATCATCCTTCTAAAGAGAGACCTTGTAAAGCTCACCACCATGCAAAGCAGCCACTTGGCTTGCCACATAAAATTCATTCAGGGACAATATTACTCAGTGTCATTGCAGTTAGAAAATGAACTGGAACTAGGGAAGGAAGGCAATTGGCTAGGCTTGGGAGCACCTTGCCCTTGCCGTACTGAGCAGAGACCCTGCCAGTGTGCCAGCAAGCATAGGGAGGTGCTCTTTCTGACTGCTGGGCAGTGGCTACAACAGCAGTGGGGTGGTGGGCACAGAGGGGGACAAAGAGGGAAAATGAGGACCAGGGACTGCTTGAGGAGCATCCTCAGGGCTGGCCCCTCTCAGGCCCAAGCCACCCTCAATACCAACTAACCCAACGTTGGGACTTTACCAATGAGAAAGGAAAGAGCTTGAGAATAATGAAAATGTTTTATGCTATTTGCGACAGAAGAGAGAAAAAGAGATGTTAAAACTCAAAACCTGTAGTAATCCCAGTATGAAGACTCCCAGTTAAATCAGTTCCCATAAACTACTTTCCAGACACAACACTTTTCCAAAAAATAATATTATAATCTTCTTGACTAGTAAATTCTTTGGGTTCTTTTCTATATTAGTCAAAAATTATTCACTCTCTTTCCAGTAGATGCGGTAAAGACACAGTGATCATGGTAAAAAAAATGACTTAATAACATTCTTGCCTCTTCCCAAAGAATGTCAAATGTCTCCTTACAACATGATCCCCCTGTGTTAGTAGCTGCCTAATTAAAATTCCATGCAGCTCTTTGAAAGCAAAGCATGTTTATCACAAGATGATATGTACTGTATTTTAATGTGCTGCCTCACTGCTATTAACTAAATGTTGCATTTGTTTGATACCTACAGTGCTATATATAATTGCTAACAGTCTCATGATGCCCAATATATTCAGTTACTCCTGACATATAATTTTTTTCTTGTAAAATGCTTCATTGTTTTAGCTAGATCTAGCAATTGTGCTCTGGTGTATAATTTTTCATTTGGAGAAAGCAGTGAGAGGGCTGTCTTGTCAGATGGGGTTTTGCACAAAGTACCCTGGGCAGTTGCTCAGACATGAGGGAAAATGTTATGATGCTTCTATCACAGGAGCTTCTTGCTGCAAAATAAATGAGATGAGCATGACAAAATGATCTGTGTTCCCCTGTGTTAGCATTAATGGAAAACATCTGAAAAACTTACATTGGGATTTGCCCCTAAGTGTGAGCAGGGATCTGTGAGGAATTGTGCCTCTACTTAACATACAATGCCTTCCAATGTCAGAAATGTTGCTCATCATCTCTGCCCTTTGTGCACAGCAGTCCTGTCATGAATAAAGCATCTGGGAGTGGAACTTCAATCATTTATTGTTCTGAGTATTATTTCCACAGAATAAGATCACTGGTGTCTCTCGTGTGTCAATCAAGATATATAAGACAAGATCTTCCATCATTTTATCCCCATCTCTGAAATGTCAGCATTCCACAGAGCTTTTCCTTACAAAATATAAATTCAAACAAAGCATGCATCGTTGCTTCTCTACATAACATGTAGCATGGGGTTAAACTGTCTTTAGGACACCTATTTAGTTTCACAGATAAGTCTTATTTAGTTTTTCACTGTTCCTTTTCCTCACCCATTACACCATTAGTTATGACCATTAATTAGTCAATTAGTTAAGATTAAAAGATTTGGTTATAATCCAGACCCCTGGCAGCATGATTTCATTCACTCTATGTTTCTACAATCTTTTTCAAAGCTAAAGCTACTGCTGAATTTGAAGGAATATATTCCTGTAAGTCCAAAAACATTTCACAGAAGAGGTAAAAATAGAGGTCCTGAATCTGATAGCTTGAAGACTGAGTAAATGCTTTATAGATACTGTCTACTAAATTAGGAAAAAATTGGGAAAATGTTAATTGGAAAACAAGAAGAAATAATACCTGTTTGGGAAAGATCTAAACCAACAGCAGTTAATCTCTTCCAGTAGATATTTAGCAGGCATTGTGTTCAGGCATTAAAAACTTGTATGAAAAGAAAATGACAGTATTCTACACAAGCCAGTCTCAGTCTTGGCTGTGATGTGAAGGATGAGCTTTACAGCAAATTTTGGCACGTTGAATTTGATAATTTTTGAATCTTTAGTTCACTCTTCTGCCTCTTGTTCAGTCTCATGTCATTCTTGAATTCAGGAAGAACTAAACTTGATATATCTCACAGTTAGTGTACATGACTACATCTATAACTAACCCGGATAGAGGTGAAACACAAAGCATTTTCTGGGCATTCCCTTTTAGATTGTTGTGCCTAGGGTAGATTGTTTGTGTGACAGGCATGGTTCACAGTGTTAGTGATGTGTAAGTTTGGCTTCCCAGGCTAACTCTACGTAGTGGGTAGTTTGAACAGAATGGTTATGAAAGGCCTTCAGAACAGCTCTGCACCAGGAGCATTACAATACAAATCATGTCAGTATAGACAAGGCTGTGCTTCCAATAAATATTTTCAGCTTCTGATCAGAGAATATGGCACTTGTACAGATTCACAGGATGATGTGAAGGATTGGATTGGACGTGAAGGATTGGAAGGATTGGATGTGAAGGATTGGACCACAAGAGGCCATCTAGTTCATCCTCCTGCTCAGTTAGGAGGTCCAATTAGAACAGTCTGTACAGTACCTTATGTGAAGGATAGCCACAGTTTCTCCTATAAATCTTCCTTTCGATTCATGCAGATGATGAGTGAAAAAACTCCAAACATAAATTTCTTTTCCATGCAGACCTTTTTCTTAAGATAAGTTCAGAGCTGTGTTCTGAACCACCCCAGTCAGAACAGCAGGCACTGAACATGATCTCTCAGTTCTATACCAGACTCTAAATGCTGGAACTTTACTTAATCTTTCAGTGTTGTTTTTCTTCCTCCGTTTTCATCAGGGCTTTCTCTTAACCCTCTGAGATATTTGGTGAAAGGATTGCACTCTTCTATGCTGGTAGAATGAGCCTAGCATATCAGGGTCCTCCTCATCTCGGCCTCATGGATCCTAGTTTGGCATAATGAGAGTACAAAGAATTCACAGAAGCACAGCAGAGAAGCTGAATCTAATGAGGCATCAGATCATAGCATGGAACAAAGCACAGGATTATTTTTAAATAGCGTGTCCCTGTTCACATCAATTAAAATGACAGGCAGATTTTTTTTTAACAAGATATTTTTATGCTAATTAGGTTCATGTCAAAAAGCTAAACAATATGAAATACATGAGAAAAATGAACAATTTCTTTTAAGAGTGAAGTTATTACAATATAGATTAAAGCAGTTCAAATGTTCTCATGCAACATATGTTGTGAGATAACTTCGTTGTTAGGGACAGGGTGTGACTTTTGGTCTTTGATATAGATGAGAGGTTTTCATCTAACATTTTCAAATTTCTTGCAAGACCAGAGAAGGAAAACTGGAGACAGAAGGAGAGCTGGGAATAAGATGGGTGATCTTAGACTTTCGTAGAAAAAGAATGAAGAAGAGTAATATAATAGGAAGAGTAATATTACTGACAAAGAAAGAGAAAATATATAGTAAAATGTTGCTTTCTTAATCAAATGGGTGAGTACTGAAATATCCAAGAACTTCCCTGCTGGCATAAATGAGAAGATCTTCATTATTCTTTTCTTGCGCCACAGCACTTGGGAGCAAAACAATATATTTTCAGCTTCATGTCCCCTCAGAGTCTTGATGTTCTTCCTGTTCTGAAGTAGGGGAACAAAATGTTTAAAAAATAACAGCTAGCAAGACTTTTAGAACAGGGACGTGGGAACATAAGGAGTAAGAGAAATATGAACAGTAAAAGCAAGAGACTGTAAAATAGAAAATATGCTGGGAAAGGAGAACAGGGAGGACTTGGACAAAGGGGGAAGAAGGAAGCAAATGAGATCACAAAATGCCCCAAGAGAGAATACAAAAAGTAGAGAGCATTGAATCATCAATCCATCTAACCCCATTAAATAGAAAAATTTGCATGAATATTCCTCTAGCCAGTTAAAATGTTTACACTTTGAAGGAGAGAGGACTTTTATTAATATACCAGTGATTTTAGACTATGCTGTGTTAACCCTGGCTGGATGCCAGGTGCCCATCAAAGCTATGGTCTGACTCTTCTCCTCAGCTGGATGGGGGAGAGGAAACACAACCCATTGGTCAAGATAAGAGCAGGGAGAGATCACTTCCCAGTTACCATCATGGGCACAACAGATTTGACTTGGGGAAAACTTGATTTAATTTATTGCAAATCAAATCAGAGTAGGATAATGAGAAATAAATCCAAATCTAAAAAGCATCTTTCACCCACATCTCCCTTCTTGCTAGACAACTTCACCTCCTATTTTCTCTCCCTCCTCTTCCCCCACAGTGCAGGGCAATGGGAGATCGGGGAAGCAAACAATTTATCACTTATGGTTTGTGCCATTCCTTCTTCCTCTGGGGTAGGACTCCTCACACTGCCCCTGCTACAGTGTGAGCCCCTTCCATGGGGTGCACTGCTTCAGGCACAGCCTGCTCCATGGGTCTCCCATGGGGTCTTAAGTCCTGCCAGCAAATCTGCTCCAGTGTGTGGTTTTCTTTCCGTGGGTCCACAGGTGCTACTGGGACCTGTTCCAGTGCAAGCTTCCCATAGGGCCATAGACTCCTTCAGACACCCACCTGCTCCCAAGTGGGGTCCTCCATGGGCTGCACCTGGATCTCTGCTCCACCATGGACCTCCATGAGGTGGAGCAGAACATCCTGCCTCACTACAGTCTTCACCATGGGCTGCAGGGGAAGCTGCTCTGCTTCTGGGACATCTTCTCGCCCTCTTTCTTTACTGACCTTGGTGTCTGCAGGGCTGATTCTCTCTCCTCTCCTTCTGATGTTACTCTTGTGCAGGGTTTTTTTCCCTTCTTAGCTCTGTTACTCCAGAGATGCTTCCACCATAGCTGATGGGCTTGGCCTTGGCCAGTGGCAGGCCAGCAGGCAGTGGCTCCACTGAACATAAGGGAAACTCCTCAAAGCTTTTTCAGGAGCCAAACCTGAAGCTAAAAGCTTTCTGCGCAGATCCAATACGCAGGCAATTGACTGCTCATTGTAACCCTGACTGTGGTCAGTGGAAATTTCGGCATTGCTTCTTTGTAGTCTTTTAAAGTGAGAAATGAAGGATAAAGATGACCTGTAGTGCAAGAAATGATGTCACGTGGGTGGTGGATCACCCTGGAAGATTTAAGGTTGAGGATACATTTTTAAAAAACTTGACCTAAAAGTCGTGTTTTGTACAGCTTCTGAAAATAGTTAGTGGTATTGAGCTGAGAATAACTGAAAAGATGGATTTTATCCCTGTGGAAATAAGTGTTGGGATGAAGCAAAAGGAGAAGGCAGACAAAAGCAGTGAGGCAGTGAAAAAATCCCTAAGAGGTCAGCTTGGTAGTGCTGTGATAATGTATAGTCAATGCTGTGGTACATGTTCTGTAAAAAATCATCACCTTCTTGTTGTGGTTTGCAGCTTCACATCACAAAGCAGGACTCATACACAGGAAGTTCCATGGATTGGGAGCTTCACAACTAAGGTGCCTTCCTTCATGTGAAAAAAGTGGATCACCACCATGTGTTTCACAAGCATTGTTATGCCATTGGCTACGGAGGATGCTCCTCTCTCAAGTTTTGTATAGCTGGTGAGCTACCTGCTTGGAAAAATTCTGTGGATCTTTTCTTAGAAGTAAAAGTACTAAGTGTTGTTAAAAAAAATCTACTAAATTTATCAACAGTTAAGCCATGCTAATTTACAAACTATACATAATTAAAATTAATTTTCAAAGCCCTGAGTTATTTTCTTTTAAGATTTTTCTCAAATTATGATCACTACATCTTCATTAGTTCCCTTCCTATTCATAACATCTGGGCTGTATTATTTATTTTGTTGATTTCCATTCAGAACAGGTAATATAATTTTAGTGAGAACAACACATTTCTGAAAAATGTTAAATTCTGTAATTTTATGTGAAAAATTTTAGCCACTTGTGATATAGTTTCATAAAGGCTTTTTTCTTGGTGTTTTTGATTGAAAATTATAATATATTCATGTTATTTATAGCCTGAACAGTGACACAGTCACAAGCATGAAGAATATAGATTCAAGTTGTGCATGTGCACACAGATATATAACATATATTAAGGAAGGGAAACTGCTTTATAGGCTTTCAGAGGCATCTCCAATTTAACAAATACGTGAGCTTAGGTATCTGTCTCAACTCCTTTTGAGAAAATTATCTTTTGGCAGACTTCTGAAAGCTTTTTAACAAGCTTCAAAGCTGCTGTGAGTTGCACATGACAAAAAAAGCAACTGGAGATCCATTTAAATGGAACATTGTTAAAAACAAAATCTCAAGAAATCAGTTTTATATATGAAGCCTGAAATCTGTTTTTCCCCTTCTCTGAATTTGACAAAGCTTCCTACTGCTTCTTGACTCAACAGGTGTACCTTTTATTTTCATCCATAAATTATTGAAGTAACTTGAAGCATCTCAGCTCTGTTCATTTCCTTCTATTCTTTATCTTCTCACAGCTCCATGAGAATATTGACCGAAAGGATTTCTTTAGACACTGCTCATGTCTAAAAAACAGAGGTCAAGTAATAAAGAAAAAGATACTCAGCCTTGTGACTCAGGAGATCAAATATATTGAGTGTAAACATAGACATGGAAAATTTACAGAGAGGAATACCTACTGGATCCCAATGTTTCTGTAAGGGGCACATCCAGTTGAACCCTTGAGTGAAGAATTGGGTTGACTCTGTCCCTTCCGATGCACACAAATGGTCCTACCTGCAGTTGTGGAAGACTTGCAATAAACTGTGCAGTCTCAGTGACTTCATAATAAATGTTAGTTAAACCTACTGTTAAATAGACCCCAAACCAAAACAAAACCCACATAGATTCTAAGATGTTTTGAACATGCTTTCTAGCAATTTTATGTCTAAATATGCAAGAAAATAATGGCTGGTTACAACAATGAAGAATGTGTTCTCTGCTTTTGTAGAATTGTCTCTTTGTAAATGCACTTCAAAAGAAAAATACCAATTAAAATTTAAAGAATTTTTGGTTTTCTGAATTATGAAATGATACATTAAAAATGTTTAGTAGGTGCAATTCATTATTGAAAAGGCCTGTAATTATTTTGTTCTTTAATAAAACATTCACTAAAATACAGTGAAAGTGAATAAATAAAACAAAGCACCCAGAGATTACTGCTGTAATTAGAAAGTAAGCAAACATTTGATTATATTGCTTTAGAAGTGAAGTGCAATTGCTGATATTTCTCAGTAATTACAAGTCCTGAAGATATTTTGTTCTCCCAAAAACAAATGATGTGAGTCATTACATTTCCATAATGACTTTCAAGGTTTAGTACTGGGAAACTGTCAGGAAAAACTCTTGGTTAAATGAGAATGAGTGATCAAACAAATTTCAGTTTTAAAGGCAAGCCATTCTAAAATGTAATCTGAAAATTCATTTGATAATTTAAAAAATATTTTGGAATTATTTATTGAAATTATATTTTATTTTTTGGTTCTAAATCCAGAAAATCCCATTGCCTGGATTTATGTTTGTTCAGTCCCTCTTGGGTTGAATGAAGACCACTGACTCCATAGTGCTTTGGTTCCACTCTACATAGTTGCTACAGCAGAAAATTTAGGACACTGAAATTTTGCAAACAGCTCCACTTGGTAGCAGTACTAGGTTTTTATACAGACAGTAACTTTCAAGGAAGAAATAGGAAAATACTGTGGGTGAAAATGAAATGAATTTTCAGCCTTAAGAAATTATTTTTAAAGAGTCTATTTACAATTACTCAGTTTTCAAATGAAATTAAAGTTAAGTAGTAACTTAAAATATAATTTATACAAAAATGTAACAATAATAATAATATGCACTATACAAAATTTTGGATTCAGTTTTCACCTGTTATTTTGATAGCTATTTAATTTTTAATTTATCTTAAGAATAATTAATCACATTAGGCATCTAATAAGCAATGCTTCTTATGCAGTGCCGAAAAGCTGGGGCAAAATATTTGAAGGCTTTGGGACAAAAAATATGTATTGTACACCTGAATGACCTTGAATTTCTGTAAGTATAGAAAATGTTACAGAAAGCTTTTGTTACTATTGTCAGTTATTTGATTTTCTCTACTATATTTTTCCAACTTGTGGTCAAAGACACATTTCCGAGATTAAAAAAACATACGACGTAAAGCAAAATGCAAAATAGGCAGCTGAAAAGATTCAAATAGTGAGCCCACAGGGATTGCAAAATTTAGCAGACTTTTCCAGGATGTGCAAGACAGCATATATTAACCAAAGAATAAGTATATAAATCATAGCATCATATCACAGAATAAAGATTGTCTCTTTGAGCTGAAGTAGAACTTACAAAGGACTATCTGTCATAGGGAACAAACTGACCCACTCCACATTGGTAACCTTTCCCTTTATGATGAACTGACATAAAAAATCAACAATTTTACAATACAATATTAAAAGGCAATTGAAAGTAATTTCAAAATAAAATAATAAGCAAAGCTTGTTGAGACATACTATCAAAGAACCTCTGACAAAGGTTCTTTGTCACTAGAAATGAACTTTGTAACTATTTCCTAAAACAGCAGGAATTTATATTGCATATATAGTCTATATATATGATGCACGTATGCTGTGCATGCATACACACACCTAAAAACATTTATCTATATACACACACAGAAATGTGTGCACAATTGTACATTTACTTATGCTTACACATATGTGCACATGCAAAGCAATACTTTTTTCCATTAGTAGCATCCTGGATCATATGGATATGTATATGCTTACATATATGCTTGCACATATACATGTACATGTAGACACACACATAGGTACATAAACTATAGACTATTACTGATAGCTATAATTACTTTATTGCTACTTTGTACTACTAAACCTAGCTTCATTACTGCTAATTCTGAATACTTCTAAGTCTTTAATTAGTCTGGTTGTTGATTTAGTCTAATACAGAGAGTATACTCTATAAAAATGCCTGTTGATTAGATATTTTTGAGGAAAAATTGCTGATCTTGCAGCTTGATTCCTAGAAGATGTCACTGAACATGGCGATTTCAATTAAATTTTCTGCATTTTGCCAAGATAACATGGTCAGAGGTGAAAACATTCCCTTGTGGGCACAGGAATCATCTAGTTGTAACACCCAGAGAGGTTCAGGAAACACAGAGCAGGGAATAATAAAAAAATTCAGTAGTTTCTGACAGCCTTGCCACACAATCCCAAAGAAACACTGTTCTGAAGGCAAGAAAATTACATGGGGATGTTGGAAATGCAAATGTGAGACAGTAAGCAGACATCTGGTTGCTTTGCATGTCAGTCTCCAGCTGTTCATGTGGTGCTTTGGAAGAGCAGAGTTACCCCTTTGTGTTGTGGACAGTAGCACACGTGGAACTTTCTATGCTCAGCTCATGCAAACCCTGAGAAGGTGTTATGCTGAGCATGTCCATGCTCTCAGTAGCAACCTGGGGGATTTCCAGGGGATTTCTTAAATGTAAAGAAAGTGGGTTGCCTGTGGGTGTTGACTTGCTAAATCAATTGACCTAAGAATTACAGCAAAAGTGTTTTGTTTTATGGGTTGTCTTATTTTTCGTTAGAAAAACCTGGAGGCAAAAGGAGGTGCAGCCTTGAAGGAGGGAGAAATGAAAGCCGCTGTTTGGAAAAGGAAGGTTTGAAACAACATTTCTCATTAATTTGTAGTCTCAATATCCCATAAACCAAAAATTATGTGATATTACCGCAGGAAAATATTTATGCGTGTTTCAAAACTTTCTCTGAGAATGATACACAAACATCAGCTACGTTCTATTTCTATTTTCTTTCTTTCCCATTTTTAAACTGTATTCCTTGTTATTTTAGCTGAACTGTTTAAAGTGTGTCTTATCAAGCAATGGAAATTTTCTCATGCTAATTTAAAGGCAATCACAAGGATTTGTGGGATTTGCCTCTCAATTTTGACTTTCATTAGGTTTGCATGAGGAAAATCTGCAGTGATTTCCTCACTGTTTCTAGTCACAGGAAGATTTCTCATATCCCTCCTGTAGTTACACACAGATAACAAAATAAAAGTCAAAAATTCATTAAAACCTCCCTGGATATTTTAAATTTTTCTTAGAAGTGTTGATTAACTGGTATTAAAACTATTTTAGAACAGCTAAACCTTCACTGGTGAGCACAAGCTATAGGTACAGACTAACCTAACCTGTGTTGCACAGTAGGATTAGCAGCAAAGAAAAGTACAAATACATTTTATATCCTGGGGATTACCCACTGAATCGTACAGCGTGACAAAACCAGAAGTCTTTTTCCCAGTATGAATCAATAATTTTTGTGTGTCCTGTGGATGTCAAAATAAGAGCGAAACCTGATGAAAAGTTGTAGCTTGAGAAAGTATCTTGGCAGCCATCACATCACTTCCTTTTCCAGGACAAAATAATTCTTTGTATTTTTGAAGAGAAATAGTCAGAAATAGTCAGAGGACATTTAGCTGTGCACTGTCTGCTTCTTTTGAGATAGAAGAAAGAGCTCAGTATGCCTTCATCTGTGTTTCAGAACCAGGCCCATTTCTGATTTTTGCACAGCACATAAATTATTCCCGGAATCCGTTGTCAACATATATTCCTGAGATCAGCTCCTTACTCTGAATAAGAATGAATCTAACTGTTCTACACACAACTAAGCACGCAGTCTTGTGTAAAGAATGTAGAACTATAAAGTAATGGTACTCCTTTAGTCTGAGGCGTAAGATTATGGTAGAAATTATTGAGAAAGGAGAAGAAATTTTCCCTTTGGGCAGACTATTCTGTGATGAGGTTTCCTGTACCTTTCTTTCGCTTAAACATCTGCTGTAGTAGATAATAATTTTTATGGCTCCCAGCGCGAATCTTTCATTACTCACCCTGGTGGACATAATTTATAAAACACAGTCCATAATCACATTTTTCACATCATTCCTTTAAGGTCACATATATTTACATGTCAGGCCCAGTGCTAGTGAATGAACACCTTAAATGTAATTTCTCAGCTGACACATCTAACTTCCTGTCAGTACCCAGGTTGGTTAAGGACCCCAGAATCACACTTGTCACTGATATAAATTTTCCAAAAGGCCTTTCTGCTCCAATTTCACTTATTTACAAGAATTGGAGAGATGCCTTCTGCCATAACATGTGAAATAGCCACCAACTTTCAGCTCGTGAACCCAAGGTGTGTTAGCAGCACACATTTCTACCAATCCTTCCAGCTTTAAGTTATCATTTATATAGTGAGAAATAGGCAGCCAAGGTTTCCTGAAGGAGTTTCTCCTCTACCAGCCATTTATGAGCAAGTAATTTGTAATTGAGGGAGCAGATTAGTGTATCAAAGCAGTCAGTTTTTTGTGCCCTTAAAACAAAGCAGAACATTTTTTTGGCAAGTTTGTCTTCTGAGTAAGTTTAGTGTGGTCCCCTGGACTAAACATTCCTATCAAGCGTGTGGTTTGAAGTCAGTCATGCTACTACCATCAAGAACTGGAAGGAAAGCTTCTAGTATCTTAAAATACATTTGAGCTATAATCTAATATTGTTCTTAGTTCATTGCATCTTGGATATTTTTCAATGTATGCTGGGGGACTTACTCCACTTTCAAATTGTATTTTTACTAAACAAAAAGACCCTGGTAACCATAGGTAAATCAGAAAAAAGAACAGAAATAAGGTTGCTACCCACTATTAAACTAGATTTTAACTGTGTTACTTGACTCTGATGTACAGAAGTAATTAATCTTGTCTGCACGTGTGAGCACTGGATGTACCAGTTTTCTCGGGGGGACTTGTCCTCCTACAGCAGTTAGACATCAGGCTCTTTAGGAGGAATGAAATCTGGATACATGAGGTGTCCATGACTTTCAGGAGTTTGCAAATGTGATTCATCTGCCTATAAAATATTGTATTCCAAACTGGGATTATCTTTTAGACCATGAAGTGTCTAACAAAACTCTGTTAACATAAGTGCAGACACTAGGTGGATGTTCTTACACAGTTTATCATCGAGCAGGTGTAAAAGTGAAGGGACTGTTAAATCTCACAAGTCTTTGTTCTGGGACACTGCAGCTGGGCCTGCTGGACCCACTCACATCTGAGGGGTATTTGGAAAAGGTAAGCTGTGAAATTTGACAGCATCTTCATTGAGAAGTCAACTAGTAAAATTCATAATGATACCTTGGGTTTTAACTTTTATATTTTTCAAATCCTGTACTGCCTAGGGTGTAACTCTGATGTTTCTTGTAGCCTGTTAACTTCTGCTCTCTCATGCAAGGTAGATATAACAAAGCCTCTCCAGGCCTGCTTTCCAAGGATGCTCAGACCGTCCTAGGCTCAAAATGTGTAAACTGACATCTTGAGAAGGGGGGTAAGCTTGGAGAAATTATATCATTAACTGAAGCTTTACTTGAAGAATTAACCCTGATATTCAAATGAACCAACCTTATAAAAGTGTGACGAGCTTGTGACCTGCCATCCATCCTGGGCTCCATCTTGGCAGTAGCCTCTGGACTCCCCAGGATGTACCTCTGAAGGCCCTTCAAATAAATACTTACTTTTATTGCTTTATTCCTGTCTAGTCTCTGTTTTTTAGGTGGCCACTTCAGCCATCAGTAACATGGTGAGTGAGAAAATTTTATCCTTCCTCTTCTTTTATGTAAAGTAATAAAGAGCCCAGAGTTCTGGCTATTAAGGGCATCCTTGGTGCAGGAAGCCTGGAGACAAGCACAGATCTTTTGCAAATGAGTCTTGTAAATTGAAATTTGAGGTATATTGTGGACAGGATCCATCAGTTTTGTGTTATCTTAGGCATTATTGTTGAGAAGATCAGCACATCTAGATCTCTTGATCTCTCATTACAGCAACCTACCTGGATTACAGGTTGCCCAGAGAGATTTTAGAGTCTTCCTCACTGAAGATGTTCAGGAACTGTCTGGACGCAATCCTGTGAAATGTGCTCTTTGATGACCCTGCATGAACAGGGAGGTTGGATCAATGACCCCACTGAGGTTCTGTTCAGCCTTACACACCAGCCTTGATTTAAACTATGTTTGGCACACTGGACTGTATCAAGGGAGGATATCAATGATATTTTCTATTATACATATATTATAATAATTATAATTATTATTATATTTTTATATATTATTTCTACTTAAGTCAGAACTTTGCAGTGATCTGTATTTTAAAAATAATGCAGCCCTAAATCCTTAGATTTTTCCCATAATTTTTATTCCTGTGTGATGTAGGGGCTCCAAGTCCCACTAGTAACAAAAGTGGGAAAGAAAGTAGAGGTCTTCATGCTAAATCTCAACTAACCGGAAAGATCCTGTAAGGGGGGGACTCTGACCATCACCTGCAGGGTTCATGAAGATCAACATTTTGTTCATCATCTCTGTGAGATGCTTTCAAATAAAAGAGAACCTCTGTTGAGTACTGAAAAGCACTTGAAATGATACCTGTGGGAAATCTGACCGGCTCCATTCGTGGCAGTGTATTTCTGCTGTTGTTTCAGTATGTACAAATCAGACCACCCAATACTGATTTTTTTCTGGTTCATCAAGCATATTTTATCCTGGGTCTTCATGCTTCCTTGTGTGACTTCAAGACAGCACAGGCAGATACACTCGTGCTGACTTCTCAAAATGTCATTTTCAATATGACAACTTGAATGTCAGCCCCGCTCAAAGCAAGGTTTCCTGTCCTTTAGTTGTTTTTTAGTCAGCTAAAAAATCACAATAGCGATTAGTCAATTTCCTCCTTTTTCAGTAATTAAATTCTTTTTATGAATTTAAAAGGTTCTTGCAAATATTATAGCTGAAAATGTGCAAAATATTTATTAGAAGTTTACATTCTCATAGTCTCTATGGGTATACGCATATTTTTAAAGTTATTGGCACAGGAAATAGGTTTTTTTAAAATCACATGAAGACTCCTCACGTTTGAAAATTAGAAGATGCTGCAGATTGTTTTGTTTCAGTACGTCTGAAAAGACTCTGTTGCTGCCATCTTACTAAGTGCATTTGATATCTTTTATGGTACAGGGTGAGTCTGAACTTCACAAAATTTGTCTTATTATCATCCATCACCACTCAACTCATACCAGAGGCGAGAGAGCACAAGATGCATCTTAAGTGCAATTACACTGAAAAAAAAATGAGGCTGTGGATTTCTGTGCAGCCTTTATCAACAGTTTGTATGAAATACTAATTTTCCAGGCAGAAATGTGATTCTTTTTTTAGTCATCTTCCTCTTTACTATTAATGAAGTGAAACAGTGAAAATGAATCACCATATAAATTATTTCAGAGTAAAATTGAAACTCGAGCAAATATTGGTTATGATTTTGCATGCAAATAATCCTCTATGCACCTGTTACAATAATGCATTTTTTATCAATTCAAACTCTCTCATAAGAAAATGGTGCCTATATTATATCACTTACAGACTCATAAATACTTTGTCCCAAATACTTTTTACCAAAATAAAATCCACTAATTAAGTACCTAATTTACTGTGTCTATTTACATATACATTTAACATAAAATTCTACCTGTATTTTTTTTCAAATGCACTATTTTTTTCCAACAGATTTATTGGATCAGTCATTTCCAAAACTGATTAAGACTTATCTAAAAATACTTGGCTGTAAATTTTGTTACTCATCTCTCCAAGATGAAACCATTTGTGTGTCAAGGTTTTGACATAGGGTGTTGTGAGAAGGCTTTCTCTAGCAAAGTGGGCTGTAACTGCTCATTTCTGGGTCTGTGATCTCACTTTAGAACAGCCTCAATTTAGGTAGCAGGACATTCAACCAAACAATGCCATGTCAGATTCAGCCCTCTGTTTTTTACCTGGATATTTTAAACTACTACCTCCACTGTTTTTCTTGGACTCTATCCTTTCCTTTTTGTGTGCTGTTTTCTTTTGATGTTTGTGCTTTCAGACATCAGGAAAGTGAAGACGCTATGTTCCCACTAACCCCAGGGATCTTCTGATAATAAAGTAACCTGGAACATTTCTTGATGCAGAGGGTGTCTCTTGGAAATTCTGCTGTGGATGAACGTCTGCATTATCACAGTTTCTTTGGTGGTTCTTTACAGACCATTGCAGTTTTCTTCTGTCCTGGGGATATGTTCNAGCCATAGACAGCCAATAGGGTACAGAGCCTGGGGACATGTGACCAGAGAGCAGGGGTCTGGGGAACCCCGTGTAACCCATGCTTCCCACCCAGGGCCCATCCCCCCAGGGGGTGCCCCAACAGGGATATGTTCAAACCATTCCTGTACATTGCAACTTAAACTAGTAATTGCCCACGAACACTGATGGTACTGCCACCCGAGCGGTTAGATTGCCCTTAAACTGCAACAGAGATCTCCTTATCTCTATGCTTCCTCCTCCTCATCTTCTGTAATTGGGAGAACATTTCTCTTATTTCATGAGACAAATGAATCTTAATTCCTATTTGAGATCCTTAAGTAATGTGGGGTACTGTGCACTACCATGGATCCAGTAACAATTCCATGTCTTGAGAGCTGTACATATTTTAGGTGCTTAATTCAATATTGCTTTCTAACATCTTATTTTAAGAGTATAACAAAGCTATTTTCAAGATTCTTGCAGCATTAGTCTCAGTTTATTTACCTCCAGTTGTCACAGTTTTTTGTATTATCACCTCTAACATTTCATAGATGAAAAGCTGAAGTGCATTACGAAAGGTCTATTATTCCTTGGTGCAACAGGGGAACTTGATCAAAAAATCATTCTAGGTACTAAATCACATGCTTAAGGCAATGCCTAGGTAATTTCTAACTCCCAGAATAGATACTGAATTTCAAAATGATGGTTTCCAACATCTCTATCTAAGCCACAGCATTTCAGGGAACCCCCAAATATTTATGTTTCCTAGTTTTCAACATTAAAATGTCCCACATCTGTGAGGGTTTTCTGTTTGATATGCCTAAAGGACCCTCTTCACAGACAGCACTGACTCACTGTCACTATTTCATTCTTAGACCCACCAGGGTCTGAAAGAGCTGACTCTGTACAGATGTTAGTTGTACAATTCCCTAGATACAGTAGAAATATGCCAGTTCTATTACTAGAGCCTTTGATAACGATGTGGAATGTAGGGACCATTCTCCTCAGTGGAAGTGCCTGGCTGTGGGAGACTATTTTAGAGTGAGGAATAGGTGCTGAGAACTGGTAAAATCATCTTGATGTTTGACGACTTATTTTGCCTAGCCTTCAGTGCCTTCACCTGGGAAAATGTACCTGGAAGTACCAAGTGATGCAGGACACCCCAGCATGAGGCAGTCTGATCTGAACAGCTGTTCTGGTGTGAAGCTGATGTTCCTGTATGTATATTTCTACATATATGTATGCATATATATCTATATATATACATAGGTATCCACATATATTTGTAAAAGGAGGGAGAATCAGAGAGAGAAAACAGATTGTAAAGGAAAGAGATCTCTGTTAGATTTTGTCCCCAGACAGTTATTAAATAAGCATTCTAAACAGGTCAAATATGAGATGAGGCTTCATCTTCCCTTGCTTGGTGTAAGAGGAAAATAACATTTTTACCAAGATGATTTTCATTTGATCAGAACTTTTGCTTAGAGAAAATGTCTTATGAAAACTGCGTCAGAAAGGTTTAACATTTCTGATTTTAAATGTTCAAAAATTAACTTGTTAGTACCCACTTTAGATGTTTATGTCATTCAGGGTGGTTGAAATATCCATTCTCATGACCTCATGGCTGTACATGGCAGCTTAGATCACCTGATATTCTGCTTTTAGTTTTCATTTTAACCTTTCTCAGTAAAGGCAAGGATTTGTCTCTTGAGTTTCCTCTCATATTTTCCATGGTAAAGACACAACATCCCTATGCAGACCCTGTATAAGTCTAGAATGCTAGAATTGATTTTAATTCTAGCTCAGATCTCTTTTCAAAGAAATTGTCTACTCCCAACTTAGTTCCATTTTCAGCCTTCCAGACTTTTGTCCTGATGTGCAGAACTTTCTCATAAACATTCTCCCCTGAATCACGATTGTAGGGAATATTACTGGCACATTTCTTGCTTTCATTTTCATATGTAATTGCTCCATTATATGCTATTTTGTTTGAAAATCATTTTGTTTTAATCAGCTTTGGCAGAAGAATCCTGCCTTCAACTACTTGCTGCTCATAGCTAAGAGTGGGTCTGCTTCCTAATACAATTTAATCTAATTACTAAACAGAAGCTGAGTTCCTGAAACATGTCTACCATTCCTCTAAGTCCAAATTTCTCTTTTTGAGATTATTAGATAAGGGTCTTTTCACATGATGTGTCTGTTTTTTCACTTGTGCTTCCTTGACATCGATAGTTGTCCTTGTGCAACTGTACCCTGAGAATGGGTTTGGTCGGTGTCTGTGCAGAGTCAGTCTGACAGATTCAGTGGGTTGTGGTTTGTCTTTTTCAGTCAGATCTCGAGAGAAAAAGCAAATGCACATGAGCAGAGAGACCTGTTTTAGACAACAGCTAATTGAGGCAAACCCTGACACCAGTGTAAAGCATTTCTGTGTTCACATCTCTGGATGTCCTGTTTGATGTGCACACAGTCTGATGGTTGCTTTAGTGATGTTGAGTAGCATGAGGCCAAGTTACTAAAATCTTAGCAAGTTTTTAATTACCTGCTCATTTTCAAGGTAAATGGATTTTTCATCCAGCAATGTTTTAAATCACTTTATTATTAAAACTTGAAGAAAAAATCTTGTAAGATTTAGATTTGGGAAAACATGCCATGTATACTTTTTTATCATGCATACGTATGATCAGGCCTGTTCTCTCAGTTCCCCAGCACAAAACCAGTGTTTACCCCTAGAGAACAGTTTCAGACCTGTTTCAGCCACAAGTATTTTCAGGTTTCCTATGCTCTGTGCACACCTTTCCTTTGTGATGGCAGAATTTAAGCCTGGAAGATCCAGGGGCTGCAAACCAGAGCCCACTTCTGCTCCAGCAAAGGGCTTATCCCCACCTCATGTAGGGCCAGGAAATGATAAAGATTTAAATGATAAAGATTTATCATTTAAAGATTCCCTTATCAATCCCTTCCTTGAGTCTTTGTTTCTGAATAGGGAAAACCAGACTAAGCTAAAGCAAAAATTGCATGGGGAAGTTTGTTAGTTCCAACAATACTACATTCTGAAAACTGAAGTTAATTAATGCGTTGTGAATCAGTTGTCTTGCTGATCATCTTTTCCAAATGCTGGTTGATACAGCTACTGACATTATATGAAGATGAAACATTTTCATAGGTGGATTATGCTGATAAAAGGAAGTGAGAGATCTTTTTGTGGGAAGATACAAGAGATAACAGGTAATAAACAGGTCAGTATAAATTAGCAATGAGGGTTATACCAGCTTTGCCCCTCTCTGCAATTTTGGCAGAGATATACTAATTTATTTTCAGATAAGTGTGTAGTGATACTTGCTAATTCTAAGGGATATTATTTTCTTAGGTGTTTCTGTAAAGCAACAAGTCTTTAAAAATTCCATTGAGAATGGGTGCAAAGTGGAAAAATTAGAAGCAAACTTCTGTTAATCTCATTAGAAACTCTTGGCACATGCTGAAATAAAATTACTTGCATTTGTCTTGAAGAAATTTTAAAATTTCGTCTCCATATTAAAATGGTTTTTGAATTGCTTTTAACTTTTGAAATGATGGACAGGTTCCTTTTTAAGTTTTCCTTTTGTTTAAAATTCAATTTAATAATAGGAAGATCAGGCATACCTGGAAAAAAGTAAGATGAGATTAAAAAAAACGTTGAATTTCCAAACTTTGAATATCTTTCCTCTTAGAAAAGGTATAGTCTGAAGAAATAATAAATTTGACTAACCTCCATTAGGTGGATCTGAGATTAAATCATGCAGCAAGATACATTTGCATAGTTGTGGGAAATTACGGTCATTTTGGCAGATGTTCTGTAGACTGAATTCAATTTTGTTGTTCAATGTTTTCCATTTACAAGATTTCACAAAAGCATTATTTAAATACACAGGAACAGTTCTACTGTTTTGCTGAACATCAAATACACTGTTTTGCTCAGTTTGCTTTTTGCAGAAATGGCAACACAGCATAAGTTAGTCCACTTTTAAATTTATTTTATAGTGCATATATAGCTGCTAAAATGCTGCAAGTGATCTACTTCATTAAGAATCTGAAGCAAACATGTGAGCTACATTTAATGATCACTTTATGGTTTATGCCAGTTATTTGGCAGTCTTAGAATGACCAGAATTTGCAGCACTTCAGGCTAACATAATGATGACATCATTTTACTGCAACATAACAAAGCATGTCACTAATCCATCCAGGCAACTCACATTTTGAGATTATCAGAGTGAACTAAATTGTTCTTTCATTTTGTCATTAATGACTCAAGCCAGCTATGATTTGATGAAGTACAGAACCTTTTCAAATCCCTGTCTCTGAAGAGCTTTGGGATCACAAGAGTGAGTGGTATCTCTCTGGCAGAGAGTGGATGATTATGCAGAGACCCGTCCTGCACAGACACTGCACTGGGCTTCTTTGAACAGTGGTATTAAGTCAACATATTTTGCCTGAAAGATACTTTGGACACTAAGAGTGCGATTTTTGCAACCAGAATGGAAAATTTGGCTGCAATAACAATTATAGAAAACAAATCCTCTGCTCAAACTCAAATAAAAGCTCTGAATCCTGAATTGTACAAACATATTTAAGAACATAAGTGAAAATTATGTTTGGAAGATTAAAAACCGTTATATTAGTCTAGAAAAATTAATTGGATTATCAGATGAGGTTGTTTCATAGACATGTGTTTGTGGGTGGACACCAACTTTTGCTGTACACTTGAATGTATAAAACAAATGTTATCATTTTGCCTGAAGGGACAGAGGAACAAGAGGCTAAGGACTGGACTCATATAATTCACAGATGCAAAGCAGTAAGTGCACATGTTGGTGGTTTTTTTGTGTGTAAATGGGGCAGCATTTTAGAGCATTAAGAGAAGCCTTCAAGAAATTTGAATTTGTGGCCTTGGCATGGCAGTATCAGCAGCCATGGACACTTGAACTTTTTACATGAATGTTAGATGATAAAAACAATCCTTTTGCAGAGGGATTTGAAAGCCACATTTCTTCTTTTTCAATTTTCATAAATATCTTCTTAGGCTAATCCTTTGAAAAAATGTGAAACTCAAGGACCAGAGATATTAAAACTGGTGAGTTGAAGGCAAAGAGAGGGTTGGTCCACAAATTAAATCTCCTTGGGAGAGGAATATGGAGCACATTTTTCTGATCCTTTCTGAAAGGATCAGCTTGCCTGGTGAACTCATTCATACACAAGCCGGTAAGCATAGTGTGGTAGGATTTTCATCACCATGTCTGTTTATACAGAGTGAATTATATGAAGGTGAACAAAAGACAGCTCTTGCTTTGGAACTTACTTTCCTTTATACAGTGTATTTTTTCCTTGTCTCACTACATGATTTTAAATGGCATAAAATACATTTTATTAGAATATAAAGAAAATGCTATGGAGCAGTTTTTAAGTTTCTAAAGTGATAATGGGTAAGAATCACTGAAAGATATAATCTAGATTTCTTCAAGTATATCTTGATTTGATCTAAGAGATGTCTTAGGAAGGGCAGTTCTAATGACCTTACAAGCAGTAAAGTGCTCACATAAGACAGTAATTTTTTCAAAAAACCCTCCAATTCTGGCCTTTCTAAATTTCTAAAACCTTTCCTTATGTGAACATCCATTGGCAGTTTTTTTGTATACATAAGGTGTCACTTCAATAATGACATTAGAACATTAAGATGGTAATGCAGTAGTGTAATGAAACAACCCTCTTGAAAATATAAATAAAGCACTTCTACATTCTCTATGGAAAAATCCATTATACTTCCTTTTCCCCCTCTAAACAGACGCATATAGAAAAGATTTAGGAGAAAACCGTAGTTTAATGATTATAGAGATTTTTCTCTTTCCTGGCAGATTTTATTAGTGAATCAGGGAGCTGAAATCTTAGCTCAGAGTTCTAAAGTTTTCCTTGGATCTCCTAAAAAAAAGGTGATTTAATTCCATAATTCTAGGCTTGATGGAGATGAGGAATATTGTCCCTTAAACATTCTAACTTTACAATCCCATATGGCCACAGGCAAGTACATGATGTGAAGAAAATTCTTTCATTCTTTAGGCACAGCATCTCTTAAGACAATCAGAGTAGTCTTATTCTTTTATTTTCACTAATTTAATGTTCTTGGACCCCAGAATTCTTCAGTGTAGAAGTGGAGATTTCAGCACTATGGTGACAAACAAAATTTTGTTGTTGTTTTTCTGGAGAGAGGAAGAAAACACTTTTTCTGCTTTCAATTTTCTTCTGTTTTAGGGCACATCACAGGTCAAATTATTCTTGACAAGACATATCATTATTTTATTTTAGTGTATTGAGCTGTTGGGAAATTGCTGCTAACCACAGTATTCATCAACAAACCCATATCAGCTATATTGTAGTTTAACACTGACTTTTTGAAATTATAAACCCCAGAGATGAGAAGGCAATTCCAGACCAATCCAGATAAACATCATATTAAAGCAAAAGCAGAACTTACAGATCAGTAATTTTGCATTTTGACAACCTCCTGCAACAGTTGGAGGTTCAAGCCAAAGGAAAAAATAATACTAAAGGGTAGACAGACTGTGGGAGCGGATAGGGTCTGAAGAAGAAGAGAGGCATGTCGAGTTCTAGAAGGGTTTACACCTGCCATCAAACTTCCTCGCTATCACAACAGAGCTGATGAAATAAGAGACTTCTTCTTAAGTTCAGATACTTTACATATAGAACCTTGGCCTAAATGAGAAGAGACATATGGATAAGAATGACAGTGTTTTGCTTTGAGGGAATAGAAAAGGAAATCTAACCACTGTATTATGGTCTGTTTAAATTGAACAAAGTATTTTTCTTATGTGTTGAATTTTTACAGTGACAATATCTGATAGTTTCTTCCTTCCCATAAGGGCAAAAACCTGTTTTATTCATGTTAGGCATTTCAATTTTATCTGTAGTAATACATGACATTGCCTTTAAGTACTGTGTGTAGTTTGACCTTTTTTCCTTTGAAGTATAAGGAGGAATTACAATCAGTTTTCTTACATAATGGATGAACTTCTTCTCTTGTTAGCTTTATAATGGAACATCTCTGTAGGGCAGTGCACACTGTTACCCTTTTCTCAGATACATTATTTATAACTGTCAAAGTGTGCTTTGTTTTTCTTACCATGAATTCATACAGAGTTCCTAAAGAAGAATATATACTTTTGCCGTTGCTAACTTTTACAAATTCTTATGTTGGAGGTGATTGTGCTGGTGTTCTTTATTTCTGGAAGCAGTGCCTGGAAGGTCTGGTTTGAGCCTTGCTTTTGTGGGACCTACTAAGAAAAAAAACAGGAAAGTGTTCATGCTCCAACCAAGAGTTGAACTGATGAAGTGATGATCAGGAACTGATCTTGGAGTCTAACTCCTAAGAAGACTAACACCTTATGTTTATGAATACTGATGAAAGAGGAATTGTTTTGCTGTGCAAATGAGACAAAAGTTCTTTGAAACGTTACAGCTACATGTAGTCTACTTATCACGACTCATCACTTAATGACTGGTACTGAATATCACAGAATTGTTTTTCCACTAATTTTTATTTAAATACTGGCATGTCTACTATACAAAACTAAAGCTTGCCAATGAATTTTTAATTTTCTCTCTCTTCTGTCATCTGGGAGCTCAGTTAGGACACCTCCCAGTAAACCATGGGGCATTCTCTGTCCAAGGATGTCACTGCTCTGGCCCTGGACAAGAAATAGCATGGATAAAACATTCTTGACATATACTTCAGATCCAAAAAAGACTTGAAGAGCTACTCACTTGCCAATCTTATAAATTTTAGTATTAGAAACTCCCAAGTATGGTTCCTTCCTTGTACTTTCTTGTATGCCCTGCCTCTCCAGCTGCATCCTTGCTGGCCAGGGACTCAGGGGTCCATTCCCCAATTTCTCCCATTCATCAAGTCACAGCGTGGCAAATGCTCTCAGGGTGTCACCAAAAGCAAAGGTTCCATGGCCAAAGGAGCACCATAAGCTTATGCATTCCTAAACAAATCCTAGAACTGAACCTAACTCCTGGAGCAGAAACAATGTGTTGAACACATCCTCTCACTGATATGAAGCATTTCTTAACCTTTGAGACTAAGTTAGATAGATTCTTATAAATGACTTTTTAGTGTCTAGTAGCTTCAAACTTTTATCATTTCATGCACGAGACAAGACAACTTTACTGGAATATAGAAAACTTTCACTAGGTTCTAAAACTCAATAAAATGTGGTACTTTTGACATTGGACTTTTTCAGACGGCAGTAACACCAGGAAGGAAGCACATAATGGGGACAAGATCAACTGAATGTACAGTTAAATAGTTAAATAAATACTTAATAAATTTATTTTGGACTTCCATAAAGAACTGAGAAAATAATGTTATATCAAACACATCTCTGCACTAAACTACGAAGAGGCATTATCCAGAAAGGACTTTAAATTAGATAAGCAACACCATGAATAAGAAAGTCTTGTGACCTCAGGAAAAAGGAAATTAATATTGACTCTAAAACCCTGAAGAAATCCAAACCCACAAAGCAACCTGCAACAAAGCTGTGCCAGCTCTTTATAATAAAAAGAAACTTTAGCTAGATCTTCTTGGACTATATCCTGTCCAAACTACTTCTACCAATGCTGTTAATGTCCTTGAGGAGGAGGTTACAGATTTACTTTCTTAGCTCATAGTTCAAAGGCTTTGCATTACCAGTCTTGGTGATTTTTTTTTTTCTCTGTGGGATTTGTTTGTTTGTTTTGTTGTTTTGGTTTTTTTTCAAATAGTGCATTCCTCACTATTAGAATACTGCTGAAGGAAAAGTTTTAAAAAGTTTATTGGGAATAATCTTTCAAATGAAGAAATGATCTGATGTCTGAATGACATTGGACTTACTTGGCCCCATGCCACACTTGGACCTTCAGAGTCCTTTTCATACTGCCTCCACATATGGGCCAGTGTTCTCTGAAAAGTAAAAGCCCATCTCCCTTGGAAATTATAATTTGGTATAGCAAAGAGCTGAGAATGTTAACACAAATCACACAAAGAAAAACACTTTGATCCTAATGGTTGTATCTGGAGAGCTGCTGAACAACTGCAGACCTAAACTGCTCTTAATCTCACTAGTCAGAATGTCAATTAACTGAAAATTGCAAATCCAGATTTTTGAACTTTGGAAAGGATACAATAAATTGTAAAATTATCAGTGGATTAACTGTGTGTATATATATATATATATACACGCATAAGTAAATATACCCATTTTAATCTAATTATATTAGAAAATGTTTTGGTAGAATCTTTTAAGGTCTTGTCTTTCCCAAACAGGCTTATGAAGTTTTAAGTAGAATAGCTATTCATAAATTTTGCATTGTGGGGTTCCAAGACCCAAGAAGCAGAGATTCTTTTCATCTAAAGGTAGTATCTTCAGGTTCCAGCTGCAGGTCTACTGGTATCATTGCTTATGAAGGAAACTTAGGGATTTGATAGCCTTTTTTTTTATAGGGCTCTTACACTCTGTGCTAGTTTGATTGAAACTGTGCTAAAATTGTGATGAAAGATATTACGAGAGACTAATTTATATGTTAATATTTGAGACACTAGTAGAATAATTACTGAGTAAAAAACCATTTTATATTTATAAATAACTGCTATCAATTTCAAGATATTCTTAATACATTACTACTCAGCCCATTTATATAAACTGAGATAACCTAATAAACCACTTAAGATTTGCAACAAAACTTTAACAAGACTCTTACTTTCTAAGCATATTGAGATTGATTGCCCCAGTAGAATACTGCAAAGGAAACTGTCTCATGCACTATTTGAAAAATTTTTTAAAAATGAGATATTTATTATCAGGTATATCTCTTTCAGAATTTAAAAGAATTCTGAATCAAAATCATAACTGATGTCTCTTGCTCTTGTCATGACCTCAGTCATCTGATCAGTGGACAGATTTATGTAGTTTTTATTTAATAACTTCTTGTAACAGCTAAATTTTTTTTCTATATGAATTCCCTCCTTTTTTCCTACACTTTTGTATTTCAGATTTGATGATTAATCATGTCCCAATTTAGGTCATGTGTAAATATATAACGTTTGTTTTTCTTTTGTCACAGTACAAGAAAACAACATGGTAATAAAATATCAAAACCAACATTAATCTTCAAATCCTAGATACTGTCTATTTAACAAGACTTTAAAAATGTAACTCCCCAGGATATCACAGGGCTGTAATATTAGCCTAATATTCAAGTCAAATACCTTCTAGCACAGATTCTTTTACTCCTCTCCCTTCACAGGGTCAACTGGCCACTGGATAGTCTATTTCTGGACAAAAAAATTAACTAGAATTGTGTATTGTTAAAGCATCAGAGATGAATATCTTTCAAAGTACTTTGAATAGAACTGGAACTGTATTGAATAATATTTGAATATACATCCTGGGCTGTGTGTTGGTTAGTTGAGTGTTTTGTTATTGGGCTTTCTTTGTCTTTCCTCTGGACCTTATTTTGCCAGTGACATGTCTTCCTATTAATTAGAAACATTTGGATAATAGGCATTCCTTTGAGAAGGGAGCAAGTAGTCTGATTTACTGAAGGCAATTATGCTAACAACTGTAGGTAGAACACAGTCCTCCAGTCCTTTCTTCACTTGCGTGTGAAGTGAGATGTGGGCAGAAGTATCCTGAGAAATATCACTGTGTATAAAGGCACTTACAAGCTTGTGAAATCCAATTATTTTCTAGATATTTCCACTCACTAACAGCCAA
The DNA here is from genome assembly GCA_013396875.1 of Vireo altiloquus. Taxonomy (NCBI): domain Eukaryota; kingdom Metazoa; phylum Chordata; class Aves; order Passeriformes; family Vireonidae; genus Vireo; species Vireo altiloquus. The sequence goes on from VZRF01009360.1 coordinate 43,108, forward strand.
AATTTACTTTTGTATAAAAAGTAAGACTTATGCACTGTGAAAATTGCCTGCAAAAAATAAGAACCTTATCTATGTAAATGCTTTTAGCTAAAGTGCTTTGCTTTAAATTACAAAAAACATTGTAACATATTAATAAAATTCAAAATCAATACGTAACTATTGAAGATGAATCAAATGTAAAATTATAGACTGCTGAAGAAAATTTTAAAAAACCGAGGAAACCACTCCCGTTTTACAGACCTACTCACTGCTGAAACTTTAGCTACCACCATAGAAAGCAAAACTTGTAAGCAGATATGATTTGTTTGTAAAACTGAAATACAGTTTAGCTTTGTGAAAAGGTCCATTGAGATATGTGACCAATTTTTTAAACTACTTTTACCCCTTTGAAAGTTCTGACTCTTAAAAAAACCAAACCAAAACAAAAAAAACCAAAAAGACCACACCAATCAAAAAACCAAAACCCCAATTTTACCTGAAGTTTGCATGATATCTTTCAACAGGTTGGGAAAAATGCGGTGCTATTTTCTAATATCCAACCATAATCAATGAAGTTAAGGTAAATTCATTTACAGATTCACTGTAAATTTTGCTGAATCACTTCAAAGATTATTACAGCCAAGCTGAAAGCCAATAAGGTCACTGTATCTTGCAAACAACTGCTTTTTCAAACACCAGAAACCTGTAGAACAATTAATCAGAGTATTTTCAAGAAAAAAGAGATAGGTAACCTTGCAGCTGCATAAGTATTCTGTTGTAGTTTGATGTGGGGAATAACTGTTGGAGTCTAGGAAAAGCTTGGGAACTTTTCTTTCTCCTTTGTTTGTTTGTTTTACCCTCAGAGCTCCTCAAAAAAATGCTTGGCCTGCGAACCAAGCTCGTGAGAGCATTTGCCTCCACTTCTGGATGAGCTGAGAACACCAAAGAAATGAGGAGATGGTTGTTTAGTGTACCACAGAGTGTGTAGTTGTAGTTTTTTAGGTTTTGCTTTATATGGAGCCAACATGGAGATTCTAGGGCGTTGGCTCCTTCTTCTTCATCTTCTTCTCCTTCTCTTCCTTTTTCCCTCTGACATGAGTTCCTGTGACTTGTTAATTGGTAGATAGAATTCAGTGTAGAGGAGACATATCAATAAGGTTGATATTCACTGGTTTTGGGAACAAAATAAAATACGTAAAGTTTTCTAACTGGTTGATAATAGATATAAAAGCTACCTGCTTTGGGTAGCCATTGCCTTTCTGCCCTCGTGTTCCTGGAGGTCACAGCACAGTCTGTGCCTCTGAAACTTTGATAAGAACAAAAACTAAACAAGCTTTGAAACAGCAGAAAGAAGACTCATTTCATCTTTTCGGGACATGGGACACTGAAACAAGGAACACAGCCGGGCCAGATGTCAGGGTCCAAAGAAGAACACCTCCCCCCTGACAATAACAGAAGTGGTAATAAGATTAAAAAAATATTTAAAAACCAAAGCAGAATTGTATCCATAGACACCAAGAACAATTTCAGCTGCAAACTTAAAAGCTCTTTGCAGTGAACAAAAATGATAAAAATCCAAGGATTATTGATTACTGGTATGATTAAAGGCTAACACTGTAATAGCGCTGGAAACATTGTGATCTTAAAAAGCAACAGACACAATATTTCCATAAGAGCATCATTCATGAAATTAAATGTACTGATTGAAAGATTGCATCAGAAATATCCATTAAAATGCTTGAGGAAGTCACATTCAGATGTACTTTTTATGTTTATTGTCCTCCATCTCCTCCAGTTCTACATTTCTCTTCAAAGAACTTAAAAATATAATCTGGCTGCCTTGACTGACAGAGTTTCCTTAAGGGACTATATTAAATTTCATACAAGTAGTGATAACTTAAAGTAAATATATGATACTTCAGTTTATGGAAAGAGCTTAGACTGTGTAAAATATTTTGATTTTGACACTTTCTAGTGGAAGGTATCCTTGACCATGGCAAGAGTCAAATATATTCAGATATGGAGTAATCAATTTTTTTTCATTAATTAGAAAATTATTACCTGGGTTGTCATGTGACATTAAATGTCTAGTGTGGTCTGCCAAGTGCTTCCATGTCTCCAAATTTTCTAGAGCTGAGCTGATTAAAAACCATGTCTGGAATTAAAGTGTGGAAGATTATATGCCATTTCTGCCTGGAAAGGTGAAATATAAGAGAGTGAAGGTACTATTATACATTAATGATTTAAGCAAAGAAAGGAAAAAAAAAGCAGAGAATAAATTGGATCTGTTGGGAGGAGAAATATTTTAGAGAAGGAGGAAAAACATGTCCTTCCCCTGAGCTTTATGTTTAATTCTGTATGTCTTCTATAGATGGATAGAAGAGTAGTGGATAATTTAGTCTGTGAGATAAGGGACAATATTTTTCTAAAACATATTTACTTTCCAGATACCTCTTGATAAATGCATGAGAATAGAAGTGCTAGTGGGCAGTAATTCCCAGATGTGTAAGTGTTTGGTATCAAATAGTCCCCAAATCACTCAGAACAGATCATGGTATTTGTACTCTAGCTTTGAGGAAACGAAGAAATTACAGAGGATTGATGAAATAAAATGGCCTTGGAAAAACAGCATGACAAGAAGGTTTATTTTAAGTAAAACAGCAGGCAAAACTAGATTTTTAACTAAAGTTTAAATTTTGGAAGAACAAACCTGAATAAATTTAAATAACAAGCTTGATCTGGACCAAGCAAGGTGCTTTGATACTTGAGTATATAAAATATTTGGAAATACTCAAAAACAAAGGTTGAACACATGCCAGAATAAGGGAAAAATTCTCTGAAATTTATATTCGAAAAAGTGAAGTTTTAAGAAACAGTATCAGCTCTAACATCTCAACAGTTTTGGAAAGAGTAAGTAACAGAATTTTAAAGACTAGATCATGAGGAAAATAATTTACAGGAACATCAGTCACAGGGGAAGTCAAATAAAAACTTCTGAAGATGGTCAGACTACAGTTTCAGATATTACTCAGCTAAACAAATTAAAAATAACTAACAAAACAAAGTACTTAAAGTGGTGGGGAGAACCAGCCTCAGCACGGTCTTCAAACTTGATCTTCAAACCTTGTAGAATGGGAAGGTTTTAGCAGAGTGGCTGCCTACCTTTCTAGCTAATTCCAAGTAAACTGGTCATTGTCCAGTCCTTAAAAGGGGCTTGGGGCATTCCCACCTTCCTTAAAGACCACACTCCGTGGAGCACTATCATCATCTGTCTTCCCATGAAGCTTTATACCTTCTCTCTAGTTCTCTGTTGACGCAGCGCGACTTTCAGTCCTCATGGGCTCTAAAGGAGCCTGGCCGCTGAGGAGAAGGGTGAGGTGGCTATCCTCACCTGCCCGGCAACTCAGGGAGAGTTTCTGTCGCGCTCGTCGGTGGGGAAAACAGCGCCAACAGCTTCTCTGCCTTTGCGATCTTCCTCTGGGGCTGAGCCGCTTCCCCAGGCGTCGCCGCCTCTGTAACCTAGTAACAGCCGCTGCACAGCGCTCCGCCACTACTGCGCCGAGAACTTCGGGTGAGGAACAAAAGACGGACTCTCACAGCCAGTGCAGGTCAGGATAGGAAGGTTTATTAGAGTTCGAGGATGGCAGGAACTCAGAGCGTCCTCTTACTCCTGAGGGGACCTGGCTGCGAGAGCGCCGAAGAGCTCCGTGCAGCACCTTTTAAAGGGGGGCAGTTACAGGGGGAGAGTACAATCACGGGGCCAATCGTGGCTCTCTCGGGGGGGAGTCGGGGAAGGGAGCATTGGACTGACCCCCAATGCGATTCAGTTCAGGGTGACAGGCAAGGGAACAGTCCAGTAATATGTCGAACGGAGGGGAACTTTCTGGAACCGGGCGGTGGCTTGGGGGAGGATTGACAAGCTGAGGGGCAGGGGCTTGGGGTAACAGACAGGGAAGGGTCTGGAACAGGGGAGGAGGCATGCCCATAACAGAAGGCTTTTGGTTGGAACCTAGGCGGGGAGAACGGGGTAACAGAACTTTACAGAAAACGTGGGGGTAACAGAACATACCATTATAATCCGAAAAAGGGGTGACAGGAAATTTCAAATAACCGAAACGAGAAACTAAAACAAATAAAATTTTCACACCACCACACTCTGTGTCTTCTGTCTGTTTTGAAACTGAGCTGATCTTCTAAGGGAGCTAGCTCTATGCAATTGCACACCCCATCATCTAGACTTTACTCACCTGTGCCCTCTCCTTTTGATTTACAGCCTAAAAACTTGGCTTCAGTTTTAATGTGTCAACATTTGATCTAATGAGAAACCACTAGCTTATATGAAATAGATGCACCACTAACCACCTGTTTTTTACTGCTTGATGTCATAACACAGGGAATGGCAAATTCACAGTGAAGTACTGGAATGTCTTTCTGATGAAGGCCAATCTAATATTTTCTTGCACTGTTATCTAGGGATTAGTTGGAGTTGTAGTTTGCATGTCCTTTGTTCCTCTTACATGAGTACTTATTTTCAGTGATGCCTGTTAGGAATAAATGTCTTCATCTGCATTTTGCACTTGGTACAAATAAGGCATAAATTCAGCAAATAAACAAGAGCTAGACATTTCTTACCTAAAACTGTAGGAAATGAGACAAGCCTCCCACACGGTGCACCTCGCTGGCGTATTATTGAATGTAATAGGGTAGATGGATTTACTCAAAACTCCCAGAAGTCACAGGAAACCTGTCACAGTCCTGTAAATAGGGTATAATTAATTTCTTAAACTCTTCTCGTTTCTATGGCTGGTTCTGAAGTCAGCACAGGCGTAACTGCCTTAGGTCTGGCTGCACTTTTCACAGACCTACTGATGCCTGGTAAGTTATCTAAGCAGGTGAAAGAGACACTGCTTTGCAGCAAGCTGATTCACCTCTTACATTTGTTTTAACATGCTGTTCCTTTCCCTGCAGTTTGTTGGCCAAAACAGAAACTTGATACTTTGATGTGCTACCTGCTTCTGCCTATAGCTACTTCTTCTCTGAGGCCACCTGCTTAATTATTGCCCAACCCCTCTGTTTTACTCTCAACTGCAGTGCTAATTGTTCTCAGTTCTCTTCATCCCTTTACTCAAAATGGTTGCTACTAGAATCAGTGAATAGCTGATAGGAACAATCAACTAATTTTTGTTTGTTTAAGTATTTAATGATTGAAAATAGATGGGAAGGGATGATTTAATCTCAGTGTAATCACATACACACAGAGATTGTGACATAGTGGTTTCTCCCACTGCCATCCAAAAGATATCTGTGTTTCTGCTCTCACTCATGGTTTCTTTCCGGTCATGGGGCAGTATGAGGTAAGAAATAAAAACAGTGGAGGAGCACATATGGCCAGAGGGTTAAAGTAGCAGCATGGTGTCCTGAGCGGCAGGCAAGGCTGGTGAAACAGCAGAGGCAGGGCATTGTTCTTCCTTCCAGCAGTACTGGAAGGGTGCTGTGAACTTTTCCAGGACAAACCATAGAGAACTGGGAAAGGTGAGTCCTTGCTGGTCAGCAGAACATATTGCACGGCCCCTCTTATAGCATGAATGGAAAAATTTATAGAGATACAGATTTTTAAGCATTTTTTTCTGACCATGTAATCAGTTTCTTAAGGAAAAAAAATGGAACTTAAGTAACTTATGCTGTGAATGGGGTTTAGGATTTACAATGAAATTGCTTGGCAGTGAAGGTGGAGTGTGGAACTGGTTTGAAAAAACACAGATATGCCTACTGCACTTCAAATAAGAGGTAACTCCCCGTGTGTTACTGAAATACTAGGATATGGAATCATAACTCTTTCATTAAGAGCCTTTTTCCGTCTTTCCTGTGACATAAAAATTCTCCCTTCATTGTACATCTGAGTTAGGGTCTGTGGAGGGGTGTACTAGAAGTATCCATGTGTTGCTTCTCTTCCTAAATTCTTCAAAGGTCTTTAGAAACAGGTGTCATTCAAATTAATTTCTACATGCCGTGAGAACACATCTTGCTGGTGTTGTTTTGTACAAGTCTCAAAAACCCCAAGACGTAAACAATTCTTCATTTATTCACTCTCATGCTTATTCAAGTTAATTTCTATAAATAAAGGCTGCAATTACAATATGTCACTTAATGTCATATTAATCTGGTTGTTTTTAAAAGAATCCTTTCTTCCATACTACTGCCAGCTAAGAAGTTGTATTGAGCTTCTATTTGTAAAGTCTTGTGCAGTGGTATCATCATGTACTTTCTATTGCTTGCTTTGAAGTGCAAGTGGTGGTTAATTGAGAAAAAAATGAGCTGTTTTGAATAAAGACAAAACCAAAATAATTGAACAAACTCTTAAAATTTGCTCAGAAAGCCAATGAAGATGACTAAATGATGGTATGACAATTAGCAGTGACACCCATAAATACATTCACTTGAAAAGAGGACAATTAGTAACTGACTGCATCCTTATTCTCATACTGTGCTTGTAGTAAAGATGCATGTTTTGCCAGGCTCTTGAATTGAAAATTAGTGACAAAAATACTTGTCAACCTCTTCTTTTCCTCTCCATTGCATTCTTTACCAAGAAGCAAACCTACATTTGAAGTACAGATAATTTTTGAAATTATTTCTTTAATGCCCTATAGTTTTAATCCTATAGTGTATTTTGGGATATGTTAGTGTTATTTTATTGCCAGAGAAACGTGGGGAGCATCAGACTTAACAAATGTGTCTTCTTTAGTCAAACCATATTTTCAAAAACTATTTAAGTTGCCAATATCTAAGAATGTGAAAGTGTTTATTCCTTCCAAATATTCTCCCTCTAACTTTCTCAGAAAACTGTGTGAATAAAAAGTCAGTTTAATGTGGGAGCTTTAAAAATTGAGAGTTTGTAATAAATATACACAGACGTAAACCCAGACCACTGAGAATTTCTCAGGTGGCTTTTCAGCTTTTCAAAAAGAGACTTTTTTAAGGTCAATGTTATTTTAGCTACCATTTTTCAGACTTTCAAATGTATTTTTTCAGTTTGGGTTGTATTTTTGTAGAATGACTCATATATCCTCCTTCCCATCGGACCCTTAAGCAATCAGCTTGTTAAAGGGAAAATTTCAGTTCAGAATTAATGTGTACATACATGTGGATCAGGGGAACAAACATTTAAGGCACGAGAGGATTTCAAGCTAGCATAGTTTCTAGGGTAAGGACTGGAATGCAAAATGGTATTTTGTCTAGACTCTTCTCTTTTCCAAACAGAAAATTCTGTCCTTGTGCTTTGGGTGATAGTGTTAAGGTAAAAACCATATAACAACCCTGCACCTTCCCTTCCTGGCCAAAATGGCTACTGAACTTTACAGTCCTAAGTGGTTGTCTTCCACAGTAGAGCAGTTTTAAGTTGTCAATAGTAAAGTTGCACCTAAGAATGGCTGCTTTTGCAAGAGTGGAGAAGATAACTTTTTATTGATTATTAGTCTGAAGAGTTATGAACCCATTCCATTATCTCTACTGTGAGACTCAGAGACCACTCCTGAGCATTAAGTGCACTTGTTCTGCTCCTCTGTGATTGAAAGAGAGAGCTTGGTGTGGACTATATGTCAGGGTATAACTCGGGTTAAAAAAAGATTCCACTAGATGTTACCCAGACTTCCACTCAGGAAACGTTCTCCATATGCTAGGCCTGAGTTCCTCTCATGCCAAGATAATTGCACTTCATGAATAACCTTTCACAGTAACTATCCTGATAATGTTGTAGAAAAACATTATCCTCTCAAATTGAGCTGACAGGATACAATTCCAACAGAGAAATTATTTGTTTGGCTGCAGTAAACTTAGCTTGGAAAGAAATTAAATGGAGTTGTTGTGTATGGCTGAATGGCTGAGTCTCGGGAATTTGTACAAGGTCAGCATGCATTTATTTCTTTTAAAATTTGGTTCAATGCAGGCCATTTCATGGGGAAAGCGTGAAAGGAGAAAGCCTGGCTTCAGTGACAAAAATGTGTGCCAGAAATCCCTTAATCTGAATTTATATCTCATCTTCTTATTCTGCTAAGCATAAGTGTAAAATTCCTTTTAATAACTATTCTACTGCAATTTAATATTATATGAATCCAAACTGATGCTGCTTTTGATAAATGTTCATATAAAACAGAGATAAAGATCTGTGCTGCAACTATTTTTTTTGTGAAGTAGCCAAGAATTGTCTAGTTTACAATAAAGATCTGTCTTTAGCTGTGTTTTGAAATACTAGTTTATAATATTTTAATCTGTTTCTAAAGGAGAAAATTTTTTTTCTTAGTCTAGTAATATAATATCTGAAAGACAACCTGGCCAGAGAAAATGAAGCCTTATTTTCATCTTAATTTAGATCCTTTAAAATAGATACATAAGGTTTCATTCTTTCATTGAGATAAAGTAGCAAATTAAATAATCATGCTGGAACCATTCCTAGATTTAAATACAGAATATTGATTTACATTGTCTTACTTTGCAATCAATCTTTAGCTAACCTTTTCTCAATATTTTCAAGGAACTCCCAAAAGAAATAATTTCCTTTATGTCTATGTAAAGATGTTAAATTATATGCCATATACCATCTAAATTGCAAAGATACATAAAAGTCTGCAGACAATACACAGAGGTACGACTAGGCATTTGATCCATGTACTTCCTTGTAAATCTGCACAATGGTAGTTAGGAGAAATTGAAAGGTTTTGGAAGCAATTATTCTCAATGATTCAGTGGAGCCAGAATCTTCTGGCGCAAGAGAAATTAAATGACAATTTGAAATAGAGAATAGGGAAGTTGTTCAATAATTCTACTGAATCTGATTAAAGTCTACCAGAAAATAAGGTAGAGTGCAGGGTTTTCTGTATTAAAGAAACATATATTATTATTTAATTAAGAAAAGAGTATACAAAGGTAGACTGATGTTATTTTAGAATATTAGATTAGATATTAAAAAAAAGCAGATGTAAAGCTTATTTTTATAATTTCATTGCTACATTTCTTCTGCTGTTTGGTTTGGTTTTATTGGGGGGTGGAAATGACATCTTTCAAAGTCTTTGTTAAAAAAAAATTTGAATTCCATATTTTGTGACAGACATATGGAAGTTTTGTTCTTAAATTCCGTTGGTTCAGAATTAACAGCAAATCAGAAGAGAAACTGGTGTACACTGCTTTGACACAATAATGCATTTTTGTTTGCTATCTGTTTTGGAACTACAATTTCCAACATGAATTCACCATGGAAATATTGACTAGAGAGATGAAACAACCAGAAGCTAAAAATAAAGTAAGAATATTTGTGGCCCAAAATAAATGAAATAAAAAAAGAGAGATCATTTTATATTCTAAAAATTAAAGTTAGGGTTTTAAAATTATTGCTATGAATATTAATATAAAACAAGATTTCTAGTTTTTACAGCTATAGATTTTGTAGTCTGAAGAACTACAGACTATGCTATGCTGTTCATAGCCCTTTCTACTTCTGTCTCTACTGGGAATCCTCACCTCTTTTCCTCTCCAGACACTCTATTCACCTATCACCAGCTCTCCCTGTTGGTGGGGACAGGGTAACCATGCAAGACATATCCCCATCATGGGGAAAATGGGGAATTATATGACTCCAAACTCAAGAGGATTCATGCTGATGTTATGCTTGGGCATAAACATTATTTTTCTGCGGCAATATTCTCTTGAGGGTGGAAAAGAAACTCAAGAGTCCTGGTGGACAAAGTAATGCAGTACCTCCACATGTTAAATGATGAAAGGAGGTTTGTGTTTCCAGCTTCTCAACAACCCAAGTTGGTAGAATTTTAGAGTTTCCATCTTTTTTCCTTCCTAGACAACTAGGTATATAACCATTTATTTCCCACATAGAAAAACAGAAGCACAAGTTGATTTAAATATAAGTGGAGAATAAGACTTGTAATTTTTAGCTCTGCATATGATAGGTTTTGCTCTAACTACCAGCATGAAAAGCTGAAAAGTAGGACTATAATAAACCAAGAAAAGAGCATGTCTTACAGTGTTTGGCTTGAATATACCATCTCCTGAGCATGCAGGCTTAAAAAAAAATCTTAACTTTTTTCAATAATCTATGGGCTGTAAAATGATCAACTCTAGCATGTGGACATCATGAATTTAGAAATACCTCGTGGGAAATGAATAAAGTTCTTTATTTGTTTTGATGTTTGAACATAGCATAGAAGACAAAAGACATATAGCAAGGATAAAAACTTAATCCAGCAGAAAAAAATGTCTGCTGTAAGTGTTTGATATGTTGCCCCAGCTGTGCTGCCACATATTCCATTACAGCTGAGGCAGGAAGCAACCTTCACTGCATTCCTGTAGTCTCTAATACTCAGCTGAAAACAAGAACAGCATCTCAGTTTCAGAATCTGGTGACAAGCACAAAGGTGGTTTGGGGAATGAAGTGATTGCATCCTGACAAGATAATAAAATTACTTTTCCCTCTGGTGATTGTAACAACAAAACACACTGAATGGACTGAACTTCTGAATGGACTAATTCTTAAGGCACAGATTATCCCTGGCAAAAAAAGGAACCTCTTGTCATGGTACAGATAGGTCTGGAGGAGGAATAGTTACATGTTTTTTATTTATATAACCAAAAATTTTCTGATATTTACCTACATTTGAATTTAAGAATTCATACACGAGTATGAATTCAACCTCAGTGCCAATAACTGCAGTAAAATATCTGTCAATGGAGTAATACTAAGTAGTTAATTCTGGGTTTCTAAACTGTGATGATCTCCAAATACACTGCTCTGCAAAAGTAGGTAAGTTTTTCAGGGGAAGCTGAAAAGTAGCTGGTGAAGTTATTTATCTCTTGTCTGAGTTTTAGGTGGAATTGGACAAAATAACAAAACACCCACCAGGCATTGAAAAACCGTTTCTTTTCTTCTCAGACAAAGGTGAATATAACCTGCAAAAATCGGAATTGAATTTGGATTAAGAACAAAGATCTTAAAATTTTGGGGTATGAAGAAGGATTTTTCATTAAATAATCTGGTTCAAAAGCGACATTATCTATGATTAATATTTTCAAAGCTTTAGCTCTACTTTTAATTATGAAAATAAATTTTGTTTCAAACTAACTTACTGTTGCTTTGTATTAGTTTGGCTTATTGACATTACTACTTTTGAAGAGTGGAGAAAACACACATTTTATCTTCTGTGAATTAGGTGGGGTATTCGCACTCCCATCTTCTTTGAAACATGATGATTGATACAGCTTGTGTCCTTCAATTTTTGTCTATTTTCTGTCCTCAGAGACTTTCTTATTGCTTATTTTAATTTTCTTTTCTGATAAATTTCCTATTTATCTACAGGAAAAAATGGGATGCAGATAAACCTTCAGCAGGGTATCTGCTACATCTACACTGGGACAGCAGATGGGAGGTTCCCAGTCTGTCCTTCCTGGACCTGTCCACTTCATCCTTTCCCAGTCTTAACTCTCTTTCTATAGATAAATATTTTTTGATTATTCAAATCAACCAATGTATTGAATAAGTAAAACATGACTGAAATGCCTCTCTAGAGCCCATTATTCAGCTTGACATCTGAATGTGTACTACCAAATTAATTTAAAAATAACCTAAGTTACCAAAAAAAAAAAAAATCCTACCGGGAGAGAAGAGAGGATAATACATTGCATTTTCTCTTCTATGTGTATTATTATTATTCATGTTTTTTGTATGGCCTTTTTTCCATACTAGCACAAAACACAGGATTCCTCCACAATTTCTACATTCTTTCTTTGATTATTCTCCTCTAGTTATTAAGAGGAGTTAGAGAAGAAGAGAGAATCAAAGTTTCAGCAGCTCTTCCTCCATTATGGAGATATTTTTTCAGTTGTGAAAAGATTTGGATTTATTTACTGACTTTTTCACATACAAACAATTAAGGCTGTGAGGAAGAAGTTATTAAGTTTCTTTAAAAGACATGTTTTGAAGTCTCTCTTTTTCAGTTTTCTCTTCCAGTAAACTTTGGTCTACATATATACCAGGTAAATTTACTTCCTTTTGAATTTCTCAGATGTTACTACATCCCAAGTTTTTTCGAACAGTCTTTTCTAATTAAGTTTACTCTGTTTCTCATGTAAAGATTGGGTCTGCAGGTAGTCACGTCAACAAGATGCCAACTGTGTATGAAACAACCACTGTATTTCTGCTTATCAAATAAGCCAGAAGTAGTCACATGATTTCTGCTCAGCTGTGAAGAAAAAGTAGGAGACAGTCATTCAAAGAGTTATTTCTTCATTTCTATGTCATCCAAGAAAATGTGCCAGATCTTTGCAGATGGCTGGATGCGTGTAGGCAGTCCCCAGAGATGTTCTGCAGGAGACAGTCACTTCAGTCTATTACTTTAGATTAATCTCCTCTGTAGCCTCTCTAGAGACTCTATATGCTTAGGAAAATTTTAAAATAGATGTTTAAATAATCTTTTTGTGAATTAAGTCAATAGTACTGTGATAATACAGATATAGCTACGAAAACCTCATATCTACAAAAAAACCCCATCAAAATTTTGAAACATTTTTGTTGAGGAATTCCTTCAGTGCAGGTATCTTGGTGAGCAGCTGCAGTGGGAGCTGCAGGTTGGGTGCTGGGTGATGGAAGCCCCAGGCTATGAAGTGCCAACCCTTTCCAGAATAAAGGGCACAAGGACACCACAGCCAGGTGTCCAGGCACCCAGAGACACAGTAGCAGCCACTGACTTTCTCCCATTTAGACCCCCAGACTTTCTCCCTCTCAAACTGTGAGAGTACACTTTGGTCAGGGTCCCTCCTCAGAGACACTAGCTCAAGCTGTTATTTGGATATTTAGTTATTACAAGCTTAAACAATTTTAACTATTTGGACATCTGAGACTCTGCTCTGGGAAACCTGGGGTTGGGCCGGTAAGGGAATCTTGTCTGGGAGAAAAGAAGGTAAGTTCCCCTACATAAGTTCGTCAACATTATGCTTTCTGCTCTTATCACAACACTGCAAAATGTCTTGTTGGTAAGATATGGATGGGAAAAAAGAAAAGAGAAAAGAAATGAAGGTTTAATTGCATTCCCCTACTTTTGACATATAAGTTTATTTAATGAAACAGGTAAAGCACGGGCACAGTCTGAATGAAATAGTAGGAAAGATTTTGAGACTTGAATTGTATTTTCATAGACCAGGAAAGATTTTCTGATGCAAAGTGTTTTAGAAATGACATGTCTGCCGAATCCCAGGTAGGTGTGAACCAACCTTAAACCACCTTAATTTGACAGCCATGAAGGACCATTGTTTTCCCTGTATGGAAAAAGTATGAGGATAGGAAAGATGAAAAGAAAGATAATACTGACTACAGAGATCACAAGAAGTCCCTGCTGTTCTGCATGTTAAACCTGCTGCACCTTCAAGGCCTTTGCTTTTACCCTAGCCTGGGTAGCAGCATAATTTTAAGCTTCACTGCTGTGCAGGGGTACAATAGTATTTCCACACCAGGATCCTTAGCCCTTGGCCCTAAAGAAAGACCTTTGTTATGGTGAACTGCCTCACACAACACAGAGAAGCAGCTACTGATTCCTTTCCACAGCAAACAGTAATATATATATCACCATGCTCACTCTGCTGTTTTTCCTGCAGCTCTCTTCATGCTTTCAAATGCCTTTACAAGGAAATTATCATAGCTTCATGGCTTTACAGAAGATTTTTTTTTTCTTTGGAAAGCAAATCAGCAATAAACCATAAAGGAAGTCCAGGTGTCCCAGCACTCTCCATGCTGTTCCCCAGTCTCTGGACCAACTTCCATGATGCAGCTATCAGGATGTGAAATAAGACTGAAGAGTAGAAGTGATGTTCCTAAGCTGTAGTGGCAGCCTGAATAGGGCTGAGTTTTTGCATCTTTTTCAAAGACTTTGCACTTCATCTCAGTTACCTGAGAGGGCTGCCATTTACCTCTCATTGTTATTGTCAGATAGAGAGACCCTAGGAGGAATAAAGTGACAAAAATATTGTCAGTTTCTACTGCCTCTAAAATCACAAATTCAGAAGAAATAATTGTCTATAGGCATTTGTTTGTTTACACGGAAGTAACAGATGGGCATGAACCACAAAACCATATGATGCCCTTCCTCTTTTCATTCATTAGTTGATTGTGAAATCTGCAGCCAGGTGATTCAATACTGATTGCTTGTTCTCTGCAGTGATTTTAGCATGCTGACAGTTTAATGCAGATTATCTTCATTGCCTTAATGCTCCTCCTTTGTCAGAGGCAGACAACTCTGAAGGGTTAAGCTGTCTCCACCCATAACTGGGTTGGCCTTATCAAAATGGGTATAGCACTCAACACATATATTATGAAGAGATCACATTCCTCCAACTGGGACCCCAAATGTATTTCTGAAGCATGACAGTGGAAATTTGCTTATCAATTTTATGATTGCATGTTCCAGTTTTTCAGTGCTAAGATATTCCTACACTTCAAAAGTTTTCCCTCTTTTTGGCTCTGCTGCACTGGAAACCCATTGGTTCCTGTTTTGTCCAGAGTAGAAAAGAGCGAAAGTGTTTTCCTTGCCTTTTTCTAGTTATTTTTCATGTACTTGACCTTTGCAGTTCAGGCTAGCCCACTTAATGCTTTCAATCTTGCCCCTAAGATCATGTATTTTGACTTGATGATTTCTAGACTTCTTTTTCTTACTGTCTCACACCTCGTCTTGAAATGCAGGATCTGAAGCTGGCAGCTGAGGCTGGCCTAATATGGTGGCATAGGAAGACCACTTCAGAAGTCTCTCATACAATTCATCATTTCTTTCAGGACTGTGACCCTTATGATTCAAACTCTGCCTATGATCCTCTGACAGCCATAAGAATGATGCAGGAGGAGCGAGAGTTCACCAAACAGGGAGCCAAGAATACAGCAGTAAGAGCAATATGCTCTTTTGAGAGTGGGAGCACAGGCAGGGTGTGATAAATGGACACAGGCTGTGATGGCTGTCCAGCAGGTATTTAAAGGCATTTTGCTGCCATCTAGTACCTTGTATTAGTAGAAGCACCACTCTTCAGGAAAACATTAGAAAAAGAAAAGAATAATGTAACAAAAAAAAAGGTCCCAGCCCCAAGTATGTGACATCTAGTATGGGCTTCACATGTCAGAATGCACAAAATCTGTGGGATACACTGTCCATATGGGAATTAAAATCTGTGGGATACCACTGTCCATATGAGAATTAAATCCCTAATGTAGCAGTATTTCTGTGAATGGTAATATGGCTTTTCTAACTTGCTCTAAAGCTGTAAGCATAAGGCACATACTAATTGCTTACTGCAGGACCTTTAAGATGTGCTGTTGATAGTACATGTATCTTTGCAGTTCTACTAGTCCATGCACGATTCTCAAAGTCACTGGCTTAGAGTGGTCTCTGGCAGTCTGGACCCATCCAAGCTCAGTTTCCCAATGTATCTGTGAAATGTGTCAGTCAAAACATTGTCCCTAACACAAGCCAAGGACTTGCTGGATGATATTTGCCCTGTACTCCTCCTTCATTGGAAATGTATGCAAAAAGCCTCTTGTTAACACACTGTGCATAGTGCTTTGGCTTATTCTACTAGTTATGAAAAAACCCCCTCAGCTTAATCAGGCAGGACACAACTCTATGAAAAAACCTTATTCTGTTGAACTTCTATACCCAGAAATACTTCCCTTGTAAAGTACAAAGAATATCTGTTTCTATCCGTGGCAGGTACTTATAAATAATCCTGACCTTTTTGGTAATATGGCAACCGTTTTTAATTTTATCTCACCACATTTCCTTCATGCTATTTAAGTACTATTCAGCAGACTCATGAATTATGTCCTACCATGATATAATTACCTGGGTTTCCTGAAAGGGACTGTTTGTGTCAAAATTAGTGTCTTTCAAGTAATATTGTTGAGATATCTTTGACATGTAAACATGGAACTGACAAGCCTAAAAATCATTTTAGGATCCTAAAAATCAATTTATGCATTTCACCCTCTAAATCTTCTGTAGAGAGAATTTGTATTCTTTCTTACCTCTATTTCCAAAGACCAGAGGAACAAAACTTTCACACATAGCTGAGGGCCATGGTGAGAGAATGTCGGAGTGCTGTAAACTGTACAAATATCTTCCTTAAAAATTAGTGCTTATGATACACATATGTCACTTTAACACAGCAGTTACGTATAAGTGCAGGAAGGACCCTAGCCTATTGCCCTTTCAAGAGCAGGTTGTCCTCTCTGTTGCTATATTGTAGCTAGAGATCCAAAAATAAATTTCTGGCAAATAAATACGAAATAAAAGTCCTTCATCCTGACATTTTTTACAAATGCTTATTGCTGTCCTCTTAACCTTGGTAACCCATCTACAGACCCAAGACAGACTGAGTTAAGTGGCTGCACAAACACAAATATTAGCAAGAGAAGGGGTTTTGGCCACCTTCTCTCATGAAGACTAAGTTGCAGCATTTTGCAGAGCTCCACTCAGCTATGAAGAGTGATGTGAATTCAGGGATTAACTCACAATATATTTATCTTTAGAAGATACAAGCACTTTTTATGCATTTAGATATTTTGACCTTCCAGATAACTTGCCTTCAGCATAGTAATATCAAATAAGGATGTTCAATTTAGTTTCACACTGTGATTCTGTTTCTGAAATCTGTCGTGCTTGGAAGAGGCTCTGTAACCTGCCTGCATCTACAGACAACAGAATATAAAGGGATTGTTTAGTCTGCATGACCGTGAGCCTTGGTTTTGTATTTTATGTATAATTTAAATCCTCCAAAGTGTTTTGATTGTCTTTATTTTTAGTTCTCATTTGGAAGTGTAAACATTTGCTGCAGGGTTTTAAAACATCTGCTGTTTTTTAGCACAAGAAATGATGGATATTGGATGCTCAGTGTGAGAGAGTTATTGGATAAAAAGATATATTAAAATTGGCTGTCTTACAGATCAGAACTAGGTTTGGAATTCAAATGCCTCTGTATAAGCTTTTAAAGGAAAGGAGTACAACATTAGAGACACTGCCAAAGTGCTATTCAACAGAAAATATTTATCAAATTCCTCACGATTCAAAGATATGTTTTGGAAATCGTATATGAACACAGAATGTGATTCAGAAGGAAATGACTGGTTAGAAATTAAGGTACTTTCTAGTTTCCTTTTTTTTCATAGTATCTCGCTGGTTGTTGTGCTTACTGGGTTATGAAATTCACTTTTATCTAAATACAACATTAAAAACTTATATAAGCTAAACCTATGTGTAGTATATGATGACCCATTATGCTCTGTCATAAGAATATTTTTAGTACCTTTATGTTGCTTATTTTTCAGTTAACCTTACGTAAGAACCTTACATATAGATTGTATTCAATATAGATTTAACTCTTTTGCCATCATTAAATTTTTTCCTATTCGTATTGTAAGTGGAAGAGTGTGGCACTGAACAGAAGCATGGGACTGTCATATCTTGCATTACATGAGGCTTGGAATTGCCAGTTGCTAAAAGCCTGTGGGCTTCACTATTTACAAAAGAATGATGTTTTCAGGCCTGACAGAGAGCAAAGTGACAACTGCTCCCATGGCCAGCACTCATTCCGTAACATAGCTGTGCTTGTTGGGCCCACAAGAAAAGCCATAAGGGTAAAACCAGCTCCAACCATGCAGAACTAGGAAGCATCCATACATAATTTCCCAGGGCTGTGTATGCACTTGGTCTGCCACTACAGAGAAGATGACAGCTTTCAGAAAGGAACAAAAGAGTAGGTCACATTTGCATAGATTGCCTGCCACATTTACTGTTTCAGAGCATGGGTGGGAGGAGAGTTGTACAATAAATGTTTTCTCTCTCTCACCTTAAGAATATCCCCCACAAGTGCTGCTCTACTATGGCTTTGTTTGAATGAGATCACAGGAATTGTATTGGACTCTTTCAAATGTTGAACTTCTGGTGAAGGAAACATTTGGCATTCTGCAATGAGGTTTTCTCTGCATGTCTGTTTTCTCTGCATGTCTTTGTAAGCTTAGGATAATGTTTAAATACATACTAGTAATGAATGCAGAATCTATTACTGAATTTTAAAAGGAGATTCCATCCAATCATCTGCAAGAAGTTGCTGTGAGTGATGAATTGTGTCAGATCTAGAAAGAAAGAATTTTTTTAAGTAAATGAAGACATCCCAGAGAGACTTCCAGTGAATACAAGGAAGAAGAAGAGAATACAGTCTTAATAATAATACAGCTAGTCTTAAAATGTCTTGACCTATTTAAAGCAAAGCAAAGCTAGATGTTGGTGAAATATGTGCTAATTTATGCATAAAAATTGCAAATTTATGTTTCAGTCAGAAAAATGTAGTGCATACTTGTTCATTCTCAAAACAAACCTGACAAGAAAACAATTCTACCTTATTTCATTAGAAAGCATGTAACCTCTTCACTGGAAATAAACTCAATGTACCACTTTATTGGAGAAAATAACAGGGAATTCTTTTAGGTTAAAGTAAGACTAGTGATGGTCAAAAAGATTAGGATGTGGTATTTACCTCACTTTATTACTTCTTACATTTCTGGTCTGTTTTGGACAAATCTCTATAGTCTTTGGAGCCTGTATTTTATTTTCCTAGTTCATCTCTTATATAGAAAATCCTTTGAAATCCCTAGGTGTATAGGAGGAGCCAATTCTGAACTGGCTATTTAATAACATAAGCTTCTAACCTTAGTCTGAGCGGATGAAGTCTACTTACCCAGCAACTCTGAAATAAGAGGCGGAAATAAACCAAAAGGACTAGTATCAATGATGATACTATGTTTCTAACTTTTAGGTTTTACCTAAAAGTAAAGATTAAATCCTAGAAGATTTGATCTCATTTTCTCTACACTCGGGCATACATTCCATGTGACAAATTTTATATGACTGCATATCTTTGGTATTACTAGATAAGCCTTTGTCTGTATAAAATATTTGATATAGATGATTATATATTTCAATTTCTCTATTCTAGAGAGCCTAAGAGTCTCGGACCTCTTGCAATACAAAAATCTATACACTTTGTATCCTTGTTTGAATTTCTAGCAAGACAGTGTATTTTCCTCATAGTTTTTATAGTATTGTCACTACAGATACGACTTCTCTTTTACATTTTCACATTAGAACCTGGAAAAGCAAATTGAAAAGATTTTTCTCATTTTCCTGATTTGTCCAGAAGTAAATAATTTTTGATACTTTTTATAGCTTCTCATACTGCTTGCCTGTTTTTTTTTCCTATCCTATTGCTGATGTTCTTAGTTTCTATCTGCTTTTTCCAGACTCATAGTAGAAATGGGTTTGGTGTACTTTTTATAGTCAGCATGACTCCAGCTGAAAAGGATTTGCTGTCTGTTTTTAGACAGTTATGTTATTTCATATTATTTTTCCTGGAATCGTTCTTCCAAGTCACTGGTTTTTGTCTTCTGACATACTTTAAAAAATTTTTTTTATATACCTGTTTTTTCTTTTTACATTAAATTGTGTTAGAAACCTTCATCTATCTCCAACCTACAAATTTCAGTTTTAATTTATTTTCAACCTGCTTATTTCTTTCATATTGATTTTAGTATTTCTTTTTCAATAAAAACTTTTTCTTTGTGTTGAAAGCAATTGCTATAACTTCAAATGTCCCATTAAATTACTTCATACGAACAATGCATATGAAATCCTTAAAACTGTTGTTTTGACCCTTAAGTGGAAAAGGAGACAGGAGGCAAAAAGCAAACCTCCATCCTCCTCCATTTTTTTCAAAAGGAACATCAAGGTAAGAGATTTTAAATGATGTCTGTATTTGGTAAAAAAACAAGCTCTAATGATGTTCATAACCTTTTAATTCAGTAAGATCAAAAATTTGAAACCATCACTCTTCCTTTACAAAGAACATTTTGTGTACAATCTATATTGAAATACTATAAGAAAACAAGTGAAGCATTTTTGTTCCAGGAGGATAACCTCAGGAGGATGACAGGACAACCATGTCTTTCAGCAGTCATTTCCACCCCATTCTCTGGGGTAAGATGGCAAACTTCTTTCTTCTTGGAATAAACAAAGTGAATTCCACAGAGATGTCAACTTTCTTGTTTTTGGACCTTTGCTGTGAAAGACGATGAAGGCCATTGTATTGATAATGTGGCAATACAAATTTTGTCTTCATTGATTTGACTTGGTGAAATGCCTAATTTTTACTTTTTTGAGAGACGTGAAAGTCTGCAACTTCATTTTTTTGAACAATTGCGAAGATTTCTTTCACACCAAAGCTGTGCCCTGTGTGGCTTGTGATAACACAGAGAGGAGGAGGAGCCTTGTCAGGAGCACATATGCACATATGGGTGACACATTCTTTCTCACACAGTCTGAGCATCCAGTAATATTCCCAAGCAAAGATTTTTGCTAACTGATTTGCATCCATAATTGCTAGATGGAAATATGGCAGAAAAATAAACAGAAAGTAAAGATACAACTGTATAATATGTCACTAAATAAAATCTTGTCTCTTTCTCTTAATATGTTTCAAAGAGTCACTGCAGAAAATTAATCTTGGTCAGTTTTTTATTACTAAGTTGCACTGCATATAATTGTGATGGAAAATCTTTGGGTAACATTGGCTTTTCAAGGTGTTTCTTAGTAAGATCACAAAAATATACCAAGTTCAGTTATCCAAGTGGGCATCTTCACAGACAGCATGGCCAAAGCAGCTCTCACAAGCTTAGCACAAGCATGAACTGATAAATATTTGGGATTTTGTTCACTTTTTCCATAAGAAAAATGAGCTTAATACATTACTAGGCTAATCACATATCACTATAGAGCAGAAAAAAGAGTCTGCTCATTTTATTTTTTTTCAAAGGATAATTTTTTTGCAACCCACTTATTTGTAAAATCATGATGGTACAGATTTTATTGAAGAATATATTATATTATATAATATATTATTCTTCAAATAGAAAAAAAGCTTTTTCATTGACATATAATATGAATTTCTAATGGAAAATACATTTTTCCTGCTCTCACTCTCACATATTAACATAAAGAATTAATTTAATCAAAAAGAAAATCTTTTTTAGAAAAAAAATTAAGTAGAAGAAAGAAAATCTAATTAACTAAATTACTGCAACAACTAAATTAATAATTTTCCTTGACTTCCTGACTCTTGAGAGCCTTTCTACAATGTCCTATTAATGTTCTCGATTATTAATATTATTAGTTAAAAAGCAGTGACTTTTTAAAGCATGTTTATTACCCTACACATTTTTTGTAATCAGCGGTAAATTATCCTGGATACATACTAAATAATAAAAAAACCACAGTTATCTTAGCTGTAGTGAGTTCTTTTCACTCTCCTGCACTTGGTAGAATAGAGTATCTCAGTGGTAATATATTTTTAGATGTAATGCAACATGGAAAAAAACCCATAGTAAATAGATGCACTAATATGTCCCAGGGAAGAAGAAAACTTACTCTAAATGCAGACAAAGAAAATTTAAAGTCTAGGTGACAGAGTTTGAGAGTCAAATTAAAAAATCTCTGTTTTTATCACTCTGAGCTGTAAGTGCGGTTATTCAATCATTCCAGCTTGGAGAATCTGCTTCAGGTCTACATGACATTTGCTGTTGGAATGAGTCCCAAAAAGGGCCCTAAAGATGCTCAGAGAGCTGGAGCCCCTCTCCTATGCAGACAGGCTGAGACAGCTGGGGTTGTTCAGCCTGGAGAAGAGAAGGCTCTGGCGGGCACCTAAAGGGGCCTACAAAAGCACTGGAGAGGGACTTTTTACAAGGGCATGTAGCAGTGGGACAAGAGGGAATGGCTTTACACTGAAAATGAGTAGGTTTGTATTAAATATTTGCAAGAAATTCATAACTACGAGGGTGGTGAGGCACTGGAATGATTGCCCAGAGAAGCTGTAGGTATCCCATCCCTGGAAGTGTTCCAGGCTGGGTTGTATGGGGCTTTGAGCAACCTGGTCTAGTGGAAAGTGTCCCTGCATGTGGCAGGGGGGTTGGAAATAAATGGTATTTAAGATCCCTTCAGACCCAAACTGTCCTATGGTACTAAAACAGGATTAGTAACTGCAATTTAATCATATGTATAATCTATATGTAATTTAAGCCTGTGGACAGTAGGATGTTTTGTCTCTCAACAGCAGGTGTCTGGAACTGTGAAACTATAGTTTCTGATGGCTCTGAGAGTTTCTGTTTGAATTGAAGTGTTTTAGCTTCTGGAATGTTTACTTACCTACAATAGATCAGAATCATCACCAGTTTCCACTGTCACCCAAACAAGACATCTGTTCTTGTAGCACTAGTCTGATATGGAGGTGGTATCCAGGCCATCCCTGCACTTTATTCCCTTCTACCCAATGTTTTTCTTGTCTGGCTACTCTTTTGGTTTTTTCTTAAGGGTCTGTTTCTTGGTGTGAGACTTTGGGGACACTCAGAACAAAAGAAAACTGCCACAGCATCAATACGACACTATTGATTCTGTGAGGGCCTTGGGCAAGGTCAAGAACTAATTTCTGAGCTGGTTCCTGATCTGACATTCGTAAAGAAAATTACTTTTTGACCAAAATAATTTCTTCAGTAGGAAATAGGGAAGAAATAAACTCGCAGTAAACTCAGCTGATGAGTAAACTCATCAGCTCCTTTGTTAAAGCAAAAGGAAATGAGAATTCTAGGATCAACTTTGAAACGCATATTTGAATGGGCTCAGCAAAAATCTCCTTTTTAATGGAATGTGTTTTATATGCAATGAGACAGCTGGTCCAAACAGACATATCTTGGCAAATCCTATTTCTATGACAGAGAGACACAAAATCAACATGAATGGGAGTTCATTTTAAAATGACTAATTTACTTACAAGTTTCACTTCCATCTAAAGATATTTAATCTGCTCCTGTTGCAATATTGATTGTTGAAATTTATACTTGTAAATTATTGTAATTAATTAATTTAATAGCAATGGCAAAAGAGAAATGGACCCTACTAGCACTTTTAATCAGAAAATAATGTTATACCTAAGTAGTCCCATTGACTTCATACTTCAGTCTCAAAAAGAACAGGTGCATTGAAACAGATGTTTGCAAATGCCTAATAGGAAATAAATGTGTCAGATAAATTGCATCCTTCTGCCTAGTTTGGTTAAATATATAGGCTGTGGATCATAGACCCATCTACAATATTGTACTTGAAACTAATTCCTTTGGGGGAAGTAAAATGAAGTAATATTCTTGGAAAAAGGGAATTACTAAGAAATCAAATGTATTATTCCAGAAAATAAGAAACGGAGAAGCTGGAAAATTTTGCAGACAGTCATTTTTAGAGCTATGGTCCTGCTCATGGTCTTAAAGAATATGTTCATTGAGAAGCTGAAATGTGTGTAACTTTACATGGGATTGGTTCAAGTTCAAAGCAGTGGAGCTTGCTGCAAAGTGTTAAGAGATATTATAGAAAGAAAATGATAAATTATTAATTTCAATTAAAGAAACTACGTTTGCAAGGTGAAGCAGCATCTTTCATATTTTCAGGGAGAAGTAATATCTTTATCTGACATAGTTTCCTTTTTCCAATGCTTGAATAGGTAACCTTTCTTGCTTTTATCTGTAAATCCGACTGGATCTGACAGTTGTTTCTGTGTCACAGAGGTCAGAAAGACCATGGTTTACATTATAAGGCTGAATTGCAGAGTGTTGTGATATTACATAGTATTTTCTTTTCTTTCCTTAAAATTTACTGCAAAACCATTCATAAATTCTTCTTCTATGTATGTTTCTTTTATTTCTATTTAATTTGCCTTTCTTTCTTATTCTTCCTGAAGGAATTAAAAATTAGGTTAAATCAAAGTGTCTGTGTTTTGAAGGAAAAGAACATTTATTAAAGATTATATTTTCCATTGGGAAATTATTCTAGTAGGAGGTTGTCACTTCTCTCTCTTTTTCTTTTTTTGTCTGGACACTTACCTAAGATTTGTCTTACAAGATCACACCAGCAGAAAAAGAGGCAGAAAATTGACACCCCTTAGCTTACTAGGAGTTGTATTCAGAAGACAAGGTGGAGGTTGCATCAAGCAGATATAATTTTTCTTTCAGTCTAAAAACTAATTGGAATGCAAAACTTAACATCTCTGTAGGCTTGAGCTACCTCAAAGGTCAACCATTTTCCACTGGTTACTTGTTCATGCCCTGTTTCATGGTTTGGAGTCATCTGTCAGAGTGAAAAGCAGAGGTTCATCGACCCATTAGTTGAGCCTTTGGTATTCAGACCGTGATGAATGATTGTCCATGTAACTGCTGCTTTGGTTTCATTTTAACTGCATTACAGTCCCTGGACATCTTTCTAGTATACAGAAAGCAACAGTGATTTTTCAGTGTTTAAAAAATGGGCTGAAAAAACAATCAGAGTAAATTTTCCTACTGGAATTTTTAACTCTGTTTTAATACTCAAATCAGAAAGGATTCAGATAAGGCTAGCACTCTTATTTGTGGACTGGTAAGGATAAAAGTATAATAAAAGAATGTAGCATAACATAATTTATGCTACATTTACTGACTGCCCAGCATAATTTACCGTAGGGAGCTTTGAACTAGCTAACACAGCAAATGTCTAGTAAATTAGCTAGTGACACTACACAGCAACATGCAGTTTTGCATGCTAGGTAGCAAAAACATTAGGTTTAAAATAGCATCTTTTTCTGTCCAGTGTGTTAAAATACATTTCAAACATGACAGAAAAAAAATTGCTTCCCCTTTTGATGAACATTTCAAATATGTGAGCTTTTATCTGAGGGTGCAGCTGATGGGACAAAGAGGGAAGAGTGCTATGGCTATGTTCATTCAACTTCTCCTTGGCTGCTGTGTCTCCTTCAAGACACAGGTTGGCACAGACAGTGGCCTAAAATAATTGTCTGGTGAAATAAGAAAAAAACCCCTTCACGCTGTCAACAGGACAGAAGACAAATACAGCACAAAGAATTGGCAGCAGAAGTTACTACGTGACACAGTGCAGTCTTCCAGTATTTCATATTCAGCCCTACCTCCTTCTGGTTCTGATATAACTTCTCCTTTTTATCTTTACAACACTCTGCCACTCTAACATCAGAAGAAATAATTCACTTGCTCATCCCATTAGGCCTTGCTTCCTCCAAGACATACAGCAGCAAACTGGTCTGTAAGCT
Organism: Vireo altiloquus; assembly: GCA_013396875.1. Taxonomy (NCBI): domain Eukaryota; kingdom Metazoa; phylum Chordata; class Aves; order Passeriformes; family Vireonidae; genus Vireo; species Vireo altiloquus. The sequence continues at coordinate 68,305 of VZRF01009360.1, forward strand.
CCTGGCAATCCCAACCAACCTGAGTATCTGCCCTTCAGACTCAAGCCATGCTCTTTCTGCTTGGAATTTTCCTGTACTCCCATACTTCCCTCCAGCCTTCCAATTTTCTGTAGGGTTATGATTGATGAGTTACCTGAAGCCTGATTTTTATCTCAATGGCTGTTTTCTACTGAAGTTTTCTTTGATTTGCCTTAGTCTCTACCATCTTATCCGGGCGGAATTATTTCACACATCTCTCAATCTCTAACTCCAACACATGACTGTGACAGAAGGATATCTGAGATCTTCAGCTTTCTTCTGAAGAAGTAGGTATGCTTCCAGCATTTCCTCTGTTTATAGAATAATACCAGCTTGGTTAACTATTACGATAAGTTAACATCAAGCTACTTCATGTGGGTATATATTGGCAAGTTCTTTGGGCTTTGCATTATAAAAACTTTTGCTCCATTTCTTTCCTGTTAGTCCAGTGTTAGTGAATTTTGAGGTTTCCAGAGAACAGGAAATTTTCCTGACTGAGACAGCAGATCTGATGAGAGGAGTAAGTTTTCAATTCCTTTCAAGTTCTTACAGAAAAAAAAATGAAGGAAAACAACTCCCAAACCAAACCCAACCACCCTGACACTGGCAGCTAACAGAACTTCTTCAATTTTATTTTCTTCAGTTATCCATTCCATATGGGTTAAGAGAGGAGGATTCAACTGCTTGACAAGAGCACTTTTCAGAAACCTCAGAGGCTTTCAGGAAACCTGACTAGTAGCAGTTGCAGAAAGCTTTGAGTGTGACCAGAAAGTGATGAACCTTAATAAAAAGAATCAGCAAGACTTCAAAAGGCTTTAGTGATTTTAATTTCTACAGGAGTCTCAGTAAACAACTCTGATTAAAGTGCGACAGTTCAATGAATCCTGTGGGTACGATACTGAGTGTGAGCAGTCTTCATTATGAAGGCAGTAAAAATTACAGATTTCATGGTATTCAGGAAATTAAGTTGCTTGCAGGAAAAGATTCTGGAAATAAAAAAGCCACAGCTCAATAAAGTCTGCTCTTAGTTACATATCCCTCTGAATAAAATGCTGAAATAAACAAACAAACAAAAAAAGTCCTGATTGTTTTAATTAATAAATTGGAAAGGTCACTGAAATTTTCATGTGTATAACTGCATACAATTTTAAAACTCACTGATAAGGTTCAAGCTGACTTAAGTACAATTAAACATATTTGAAAAAGTCTTTTTGAAATGAAGTAAGTTGAAGAAATTGTATCTAAATCCAAGGATTACTTCTGTGGAAGACAAAAGCCCATTAGGATGATGAGAGACAGCATAAAACTCTATTAGAGATGCAAGATTTTAACCAAAATTGATATGAAAATGATTTTCACAAATGTTGAAAATCTATCAAATGATTTTTTTAATTGAAAAGAAAAGAGTTGTAGAATAAAGAAAGTCTATCTATTTATATATTGATTACTAGGAATGATTTCTCTATTCATGGGACTGATAATCAGTCTGGGCAGGTTGTGCTAATTAAGATAAATTGATAGCTGCTACCAAAATAAAGGACCTTGGGAATACACTGAGTTAATTTCACCAAGATGAAAATGTATTGTTTCATGGAGTATCATTTATTCTGACTCACAATCTGGCTGGTGGAAATTTTCTCTTTGGCTTTCACTCAGGAAAATGATAAAAATAAGGTTGAGTTCTAGTCTTCCACAAAATAAAGTCATCTTAAGTCTCTGTGCAATATAATGAAACATGTATACCTGAACTATATCTGAACTTCAAATCAGAGAATTTGGTTTAGAATATTTTCACGTTATTGATTCTGAATGTTTACCAGCCTGAACTGAAGTTCAGTCTTGCTATGGTGGGGACAACTTTCTATAAAAATTGTCATTGTTTTCTTTAAAAACCTCAAAAAAAGAGAACAAATGTAATGTTCATAAAAAATTCTGAATACTTTAAGCAACTATTCTGGAGATTGACTTCCTTTAGAACCAGAACAGGTTTTGAGGAAAAAAAAAGAAAGGGCACAACCACACCCCATACTTCCTTCTTGAGTCTGCTAGTGTCCTCAGCTGAAAGCAGCCATGACACAGTTTCAGAAAATCTTACTGAAACAGCTTACTGAAGCTATCAGTATTTAATGGTCAAAAATCTCATCTTCTTAATGTGTTTGTGGAAGAAAACAATTTTGCAGCAATCTCATAGCATTTGAAACTAATTAAATAAATGATGAATTGTGGGTTTGGATCCTTATCTGAATGCACTAGAGCTGTAGCCTGAAAGGTATTCTATTTACCAGGCAGAACTTGTGTTATGATTAATTTTCTGCTAACATTTTTAGTTCAAATACTCTCAAATGAAAGATATCTCAGAAAAAAAAAACCCTGATACATTTAGAAGAAAAACTGCAAGCCAATAAAATGCATCCAGAAGATTTTATGTGTCCATCTCATTTTGTATCAGACTGCAGCATCAGGGATTAATTTATTTATTCACATAAATGCTCACATTTCTTGAGAAAGTAAATGGCTGTTTATTGACTTTGTGAAGGAAATTTCAACACCACACTCACAGTAGACTCACAGTATCTAAAACCAAAGGGATAGCTGTAATGAAGAATTTGTAACACAAAGAAATGGAGAGAAATATGTGCTTTTCTTAGGTCCATTGGTTTCCTTTCACTTCAAAAAGATACTGCTGGTTTTGTTATAACATCTAATTACTCAATACAATACTTTCTGAATTGTGGAGCTAAGCTTCAGTGATGTCATGCCCTTGCGTCACCTGGAGTCCTGCAGGAGGGGAAAGTGTGATTTTTAGCACGCTATTTTGGATGCTTTAAACTGCAGCTGAGATGTACTGATGCCACAGAGGCCACACGAGATCCAAACCAAGTCTGACTAGCTTGGAAACTGTTAAGAGAATTTCCATCTGGAAATTCTTCTACAAATTTGAAGGACTTGGTTGATAGATTTGGAAATTTAGTGAAGTACTTGCTCCAAAGGGACCAAAATATACTGCATATCTCTCTTGAAGGATTAATGTGGGGGTAGTTTCATAAAGTTCATGACATAGAGAACAGCACAGTGATCTGTCAGCTGGTGCTTATGGGTGGCTGTCAGGTCCCCTCCAAGTTGCCTCTGCCCCTAACTGAACCAACCTCTTTCCCTCAGCTGTTTTTCAGAGTTTTCATCCCAAGGAATTGCTATTTGATTTTGTCCAGAGACAGCTGAAGAATAAATTCAGTTCCTCTAGACTAAGGTTTCGGTTAAAGGTTCTAATTAATATAACACATTGCACTGTATAATAAGAAATACAGTTTGTGCAGCTACATTAGTACAGCACAATTCAGTACTTCTATGTGTGGCACTGAATCTTCCTTAGACTTCAATTTAGTTGTTTTAAGCCCTCTGATATCCATGCATAGGCAAGGCAAGTTTGCCAACAGATTAGAATCATATAAAACCAAACTTGCACTCTCTTCTCTGCTACAGAGATGATTTTTGAGTTTCCTTACCTGAGAGATCATGTCTGTGTTTCCAAGGCCAGTGAGGTGTTCAGTACAGATATCAGGGGCCATAAAACAGGGGGAAATCTGCAGGGTTTAGTGTCTTCCNAGTCATTAAAGATAGTCTTCGCTTTCCTTTCTGAAAAACCTGTATTCTGTGTGTATCTTCTCGGTGAGAAGACCGCGACAAGTAAGATAACTAAGTAGTATCTCCAGGAAGATGATGATATTAAATGTGAATCCCACAGTTAACACCTCTGACTTCTGGGGGGTTGGGGGGATAAAGGAGCATACTTAGCAAACAGAAAAATGCCCACCCAGCTACTCACTTCCACCCGGTCCTTATCAGAAAAAGGGGAGAAAAGAGGATGAGGAAACTCATGGATCTAGATGAAAATATGGAGACTGTTTAGATCATGAACAAAGGAGATTAAGAGTTGGAGAAAATTAATTTATTGCCAATTAAAATAGATTTGAGTAGTGAGAAACAAAGAGAAACATTAAAGCAGCCTTTCCACCCTCTTTTCCTAGCTCAATTTCACTCCTCAATTCCCCACTCCTGCTCCTGCTGGGGCATATTACATTTGGTACATAGAAGGTTCCCTCTGCTGCTCCTTCCATCTCACACTTTTGCCTTGCTCCAGTACAGGCTTTCCATGGGCTGCAGTTCCTCCAGGAATATCCAGCTGCTCCAGGATGAGGTTCATATGGCAGCTTTTGGCTTCTCCTCACAATGACCTTCTGCTGTCAAAAACTGGTATCACTTAATACACGATATAAACATCAAATGATCCACAGATTCTCACCTGGCGTGTGCTGGTTTATTACTTGCACGAAAACTTTGGAGGAAAATCATGTAAGTTTTAAAAAAATCAGAAAAATTTTAAACTCCAATTTATATGAATAAAATTTTATGAGGCTATCAATATTGAATCATCAGCCCAATAAATTAAATTATCTTGATGAAAGTACATTACATAATTAGCTCAAACCCATATTGTGTCATGTCCTGAAGTTTTATATCACTTTCATTCTGTCTTTCACACAAAAAAGAAGCCATTTACTAAAGAAGGTGCATGGAAAATGCTAGCAGCAGATCTCATTAAGTAAAAGGGAGGCAAAGAGAAGGCCTGATCTGAATGAAAATTTATCCTTTGAGAGTTAAGTTCCAATGCAGTATAGCAGTGGCACAAACAGAGAGATGGATGAATAAATATAAATATATTTTATTAGAGCATTTCTCTTCATATTTCCGCTTAGGTGTTAATTCACACAGGTCTGTTGTTACAGCACAGCCACAATAATGTGTCCTCTCAGAAGTAAGGGGATATTTTTTTTCCAGCTCTCTTTGGAACAAAACATTTTTTTTGCTGCGTGTATTCTTAGGGGCAAAATAGTGTTAATTTAGTCATTAAGTGGAATAGAAAAAGTGCTCCTTTAGTATTATATGATAATTCAAAAAAGAGCATGTCAATATCTGGGAAGATTTTGTGTATGTTGCTTTTTCAGGGACAGATGAGAGTAAAGATTGGGTATTTACATACTGTAAGGGCATAAACAGTTTTCTGTAGGGCTGCTGCATGTCCAAAGAGACACCACTGACTCTGACAGAATTACTCTGAATTAAAAGCAGTGTGACTTTAAATAGAAGGTGATTCTTTGAATTTACATTAGAAGAGAAAAATCTTATTTAAAGCTTCCTAAGAGTTCACAGATATTTATTTAATATTGTTACACGTAGAAAGCATGCAGCATAAATAGGAAGTAACTGGAAAATGAGAGAACTTGAACATAAGTTTGTTAATCAACACTTTCATCACCAAAACTCCGTCTACTCTTTTTTACACCACTTAACACTGCAACTCCACTAAAAGCAGCCCTTCTGCCATAGGAAATGTCAGCATAAAATGCTTGAATCAGCGCTGGGCAGCTGGAACTAGACGATCTCTAAGGTCCCTTCCAACCCAAACCACTCTATAATTATATGATTCTATTTAAATCTGGAAAAATGTCAGCAAAAATAATTTTATCATCATCAATGAATACAGGTCAGTTCAATAGTTCAGCTGATGACTCCATTATTTATGCAACTGAGATCTATAAATAGGTATAGGCCACAGGATTTTGATTTGTTTGTATATTTGCCTGCTACCCTTATTTGCAGCATTAGAATTCTTTGGCAGAAAGTTAAGAATACAGCACATTCCTTTCTTTGCCTGGCTCTAAGACAGGATTGTTACACAAATAAAAGTAAAGAGAGCCTTTTAGAAGCCTTGATTTTCTTCTGGAGATGTGGAAGTTCAGATTGTTCAAAGTGATTGCTACTTTAAGTAAAAGTTTTCTTTGACCTATTGGAGCTTGGCATATGGCATTGAAATAACCCATGGAGAATGAACCAACTACCATTTAAGCAGAAGGAAGAGGAAATTAAATAAAGATGATCAGAAAACAGCCTTTACGTGCATGGAAAGAGAGTGCTTGCTTTTCTAAGCTATCTAAATCACACCACAGGAAAGGAAGTATATCCAATGTGTAGAATTAGTTATCTGATGCTAGCGACTAAACCACAACTACAGTTCATGTGAGGAGACTGCAGCATGTCTGGCACTGATGGTCTTTAAGAAGCAGCTTAAAAAATGCTTCTCAATATCTCTATACATGGGTAAACCTGCCTTTGGCAGAATGATTGATTTGGTTGGCCTTGCGTGATTTGATGGCAAGAAAGGCTTTGGTTTTTCTTGTTCAGACCTTATTTTTCACTTTGGAAACTCTGATTTCATGACCTTTGAGCTCTATAACAATGTCTTAAGCACAGGTCCTTACAGGCTTCTTCATGTAAATTCTGTAGCTAACAGATCACTCTTAGCATCCTGAATCAAAATTTTAAAAATCAATTTTGTTTTCCCAGCTGGGAACTCAGTTCAGAAACTTCACAAAGGAGTATGTAAGAATGAAAGGGAGTAATCAGTACCATGATTCTATAGACCAGTTGGCTTGTCACACAGATTACTGCACGCAAAAGACATCTGTTTTATATCTGCTTTAATTTGATTTGATACCCTGGAGTAAAGAAGCTCAAGTAAAATAATGGATTAGCAAATACATTCGTTTACTTTAATCATTCAATGTAATGACCAAAATGTCTGATAAGAACCATTGATTGACTGCCAGCTGTGATAAAATACCACAAATGCAGTTGTGTAGGGCAGTAATGCTGAAACTTCTTTGTGACAATTCTCATTTATTGACTCCAGCAATGAATCCACATAAGGAGCATACAAAGTACAAATGCCAGTTAAGTTGACTCAATTTCATGTCAAAGAAAACAAGAAATACGAAAATAAACCCAGATCTCATTCCTGGCTGTGAGGCTGTGGAATTGCTCTGTTTTTTATTTCTTTGATAAAAGTTGCAAATCTATATGTCTTCTTCTGACTGTTGTAATACATTTTTTGTTAGCATTTTTCATTCCAGTCAACAAAATCAGAGCAACAGCATTTACAGCTCTGAAAGGAGAATGTGTAGAAGGAAGCATGTTTCCTTGGAGTACTTGCTTGAAGTACCTGTTTCCTATTGATTCTTGGTTTTGCTACTGAGGTCTATTGGACAGAAGGAAAAATAAAAAAAACCCTTTCGTGTTTCTGAAACATCACAGTCAGAAAAGGAGACAATACCTTAAAATTGTGTTCAGAATAGTATCAGATATAAGGTGTTTTGATATCATTGTCCTGGAATGGAAAGGTAATTGTGGAGAAATAATGAAAAACATAGCATTGTGTGCTGGCAGCTAACATGGTGGAAAAATTCTCCAGAAATGCACAAAGGCTTCCATAAGCAATATGAGTTTATTTAATTAACTACCACTGTATATTCCAATAGGATTTTTTTGTTTGGGTTAGTTTTTTGCAGTTTTCTTACTTTTTGATTCCCAAAACATAATGTGAAAAATAGTTTTCTCTAATCAAAGACGGCATTACAGTTAGTAAAAGTGAAAAAGAAACAAAGTAAAACTGCAAAACTGAAACTTGAAACAAAACTTGAAACAAAATTTCCGATACAAGAATAAAAAATGTGAGATTGAGACTATTTCAGTAGGTTATATATTTTTAAATTTCTGACTGTCTAAGGCTCATGGAGGAGAATTGGTTGACCAAGGCTTCAGACTTGTGCCTGGTGGTTATTGTTAAGAACTCACAGAGCACAGGAAGACTGGGAAAATATGTAAACAACCAGAAAGGGAAATAAAAAACTTTAAATAATTAGGGTTAGTCAGATGTTTATGCTTCAAAATACCTTGTCATAATTTGTAGAGCCATTCATGAGAAATACATTTCCATGTATTGAAATAAGAGATTTAATTCATGTGGTGTTTTGCTAATCTTATAATCCTACAAAAAATTCTTACAAGAGTAGGAGTCGTATAACGCCCTATGTAACCAGGCAGGTACAGCTGGGCTGCTTGTTGTTTTGTACTTAGAGAAGGCATTTTCAGCCTTGCAGCATGTACATGGAACAGCAGCACTGCTCTGCATCAGTAGAAGATGTTAAGCAGTAAAGAATGACCTTGTTATATATGAAATTTTAATTTCTTTTTTCTTGTTCAGATAATGAGTACTGGAATGGACAATTTGCCCATTCACAAGAGAGGTACCTGAAACAGACAGGGAATATTCAAATGCACGTGAGCCATCACATAGTCCTAGTGCTGATATCAGACCAGTTCCTATATCTGTCAGCGGCCAAAACATGAGAGATTTTAGGTGATGTTTTACAAGGATCTTGAATGCATTTCTGATGTCGCTGGGTAGTACTACAGACAGATGTGTCGGTGGTTCTTAATGTCTCACCTACTTGCCATTTGGAGCTCATGTAAAGAAAATTATTATAAAGTTTAGTGAAAAGGTCTAGAAATGTCTACTTTGTCTTAGCCAGGTACAGGAAAGAAACTCTAATTATCTCAGGTCCTATCTCTTTTAGCTTGTTGTGTGAACACAAAATGTCACAGGGACTCACAGGGCTCACAGGGACTTTCTGTTACACCTCATACATACAAAAAGACCTTTTGGCCTTCTGTTTGCAGAAAAGCACTAGATTCTGCTTTTCCATGTAATTTTTCAGATTTTCTGCTGCTAAATGAGGCAAGAGCCAGAAAACAATTATATAAACATGAGGATAAACTTACATGTAAGATGCAGAAAAGGCAATATTTTATTTTCTGTCTCATTTCACTTGAAAAGTTAATCTAAATGCTGGCTGTTTTCTTTTCAATAATTGAAATATTACGCAGAACATAAATAGAAAAGGAATGTACATTTCTGGCCTAAATTAAAATGCTTCTTTCTACATGCTTCACCATTTTTTTTCATCTGTGTGATTCCTCTTTCTAATACCTAATAATTCTGTACAGGCAATTATAAAGTAGTAAGTACATGGTCCCAGTGTGTGATGAATTAGAACTTTGGATTATAGTTCGATTGGCAAATCTGTGCAAGAAACAAAGCTGAAGATAATTAACATTATCTATGGGAAACGCATATTTTCTATCAGCAGATTATTTTTATTTTCTCCATCTCTACCACTTTATGACATTTCTTACTTTGTCACTCCAATGTTTTGTAACACAGATCACTATGTAATTGGTAAAATGCAAATATTTTTAGAACATGAGAATAGAGTATCTGAAAAGGCAAATAAAACCCAAATCTCTCACAAATTGGAACTGTTGTGAAGCATTTGAATAGCATGAGAGAGCCATCTCAGAGTAGTCTGGGCCTATCATAGCAGCCAAAGATTTTTTCTAAAATTAAACGAAGCTTACTCTTAGTCTAGGACCTTCTAGTTTTTATACCTTCCTTCCTTCCTTCCTTCCTTCCTTCCTTCCTTCCTTCCTTCCTTCCTTCCTTCCTTCCTTCCTTCCTTCCTTAAATTAAAATCTTTGAGTTCTTGTTTTTATCACTGTACGTATCCAGAGTATCTTTGCAATTTAAATTGCTTTGCAATTGATTTTTCACTTTACTCTAGCCTTAGTGGATTTTGTTTATACATATCAAATCTAAAACCAGCTGTTACCCTTGGAAGGCTACTCAGTGTCACTATAAAAAGCTGTTGATCACACATGACTCATATGCATAGTTCTCTTCTGCTACTCTTCCAAGAAATCTTTGATAACATCATTTTAAAAAACCCTTTTTATTAACTGCTGTAAATAATTTGGCCTGCAATTTTCTTCAGTCCTCTAACTGCTGTTTTCTTCAATGACTAACTCCAAAATACATACTTTTTACACCTGTAAGACATCATTATTGTTAATGTGATGCTCTGATGAGGTTACAGCTCCTTCTTAAACTGTGATGGAATGAGGGCTTAACAGCACAGTTTGGTTCTTATTTTTTAAATCTCTTTATCTGTATACATGCCCGATGAACACTGTCAACAGGGGTACTAGCACACTAATTCGATCCTTCAATTTTATATATATCAAGCCTTCTAAAATATTGCTGTTAGTTCTTGTTTTCATTTAGGTGTTTGAACCTGACTTTATAAATATTGACAAGGAATCGCTGACATTTCTTCAGCTCTACCATTTTATAACAAGACTTACACTTCTTAATTGTTCTAATTATGTATCACATAATCACCTTGTTAAAAACTTGTTTTGCTTTGTCTACTCTAAAAAATTTCTGCCACTTGTAGATGCTTTTCTTCCATTTTTTTTTGCTAGGGAAAGGTCACTTAGAAAAATTATGGGTTGTAGGGTGGCAGTACATAGTGTGGTACCTCTGCATCAGCTCTCAGTCGGTGTTTGTAAGGCACTCTACAGAAAATAGAAAGCACTATTTTTCATCATTCGGTGTGGAGAGAAAAACTACCTCCTTCTGCTGGTGCAGGGAGCACAGTACAAAAAAGAATGATTTCTTGTGAAGCCTCAGCAAGTGCCTTTCACCCGCACTGAGCCAAACTTCACCTAGAGAAGTTAAATTAAAATACTGCCTGGAAAACTGCTGTCAAACAATGAAGGAATGAATCAGAACCCCGAGAACTCTCGCCAGTGCTCTTGTTTCTCCCTGGCAGTTCGCACTCTCCAGCTCTTAATCTTTCCTGGCTCTTACCTAAAGGCACAAGAAATCTCTCTGCCTTCACCACCTCTTCAGGTGCAGTAATCCTGTTGTGACAGTTGAACAACAACACACTCGAATTGAAGAAGAATGAACTGCACCAGGCATTATCTAAAATGTTAAAGAATGCTTTTAATAGTGAACACTTATAAAAACCTATGTAACTGTTTTGTCAGCAGTAGAGAAAGAGACTCTTCAAAATTGTCCCAGAAGCCAAAATTGCGGGATGTTATTACATCTTGTCCAAATGTAACCTAACACTACTCTGTGAAATGAGACACAGAGGTTTTTATCCTTATACTACAGAAAAAATGCCAAATTCTACTCAGAGTATGACTGGAAGAGATTGACACTGAAAGCATGTCCCAGTACGCTTCCATTATATTCCCGCAGCTCCAAAGCTATTTCAGTGGCTCCAAAACAGAGCTCAGTGTAAGAATTTGGGATGATTATCTGAGTCGTAGGTAAGCACAAAAAATTTCTAAATCATTTAAAAGAACTTTTGAGCAAAACAAAATATTTTTCTCAGAGATGCTGTAAACTAAAATATTTTCCCATAGAAAGAGGTTTTTGTGGTTTAAGAATTGTGTTCATATAAAAGTGGTAATTTTTGTACCTTACTTCCACTGATAAAGATTTATCTAGAGCTAACTCAAATTCAGGCTTTTCTTTAGAGAGTTTGGAACACTTTCTTCCTTGCTTTTTCTGCCAGTAGCTTTGCCTGTCCTATATGGCATCTCAGTAGATGTGGACATCAAGAAGCTCTAGCAGCTTCTAACAAGAATGTGGGGAAATCTTGACCCGTGGTACCAGAGGTCTTTGCTGCAGTGTCACCCAGATTAGGGAGGGTCAATCAACTATTCAGGTGGTGCTAGGGAGTGGCAGTCATGGGCACAGGAGTCCAGGTGCTGTTCCCCTCAGTCCTCTGTGAGGGAAAAGAGCTTAAGAAGGAAGGCATTGATACTAAAGATCAACAATTGATTGTGGAGCAATTGTTGGTGATAGAGTTTTGGTTTCCTTAGGCATAGGAGTGTGTTTGAACATATATATAAATACCTGAAGAGAGGGCTAAATACCCTAAGAAGAGGGAACCAAAATCTTTTCTGGCCCAATGACAGGACCAGAGGCAATGGGAACTACAAGAAAAACAGGAAGATCCCTCTGAACACCAGGAAACACTTTGTCACTGTAAGGGTGACTGAGCACTGTCCCAGGTAGCCAAGAAAGGCTCTGCAGTCTCCATCCTTGGACAGTTTTCAGTTGTTGGTTTTACTCAAATTGACAAGTATAAAACTTCAAGGAAAGATGACAAGCATTATGTAAGGCAATATTATTAGATTTTGAAAAGATGGTAGAAAGCAATTTAGAAACAAGTTGTTAGAAACAGCATTTTGTACACTAAAAAGAAACATTTTCTTTCTAATGAAACATCTGGAAAATGATTGGACTAACAAAATCAAACAAACAAGAACTTCCTTAGCAGAACTCAGTGGCTATCTTGTCCAGAAATTTTAAACATTGATATTACCTGATACAATGATTTTGGGAGTGATACCTCCCCATCACAGGGATTTTTCAGCAGGTGAGTATTATATATAGCTGTTTACTGTCAATGTATTATTTTCCTATCGCTGTGTTAAATATTCTTGTAAAACAGATGGTTATTCATGTATTTCTTTCAGAAAGCTTTATTTCTAAATAGCTACGCAATGGGAGGTTAAGATTATGCAGAGAAATTCCAGTGATTTTGGAGAATAGAACTGCTGCAAGGCAGATCCAAAAGGATTAATAATAAACAATCTGTGCAAAAAGTGGCTTCTTTTTTATTTTGTCACATTAAGAAAGCTGAAGATAAAAATTATCCCCCATAAAAATAGGTTCTTCCTTAGCTTGAACTACTCTTTCTCCCTTAATTTTTAATATAGAAAATAAATGCAGAAGCTAAAACAAAAATTAGAGATTCTACAGGTATTTTGGCAAAATATGTATAGGAATTTTTAGTAATTATTATGAGGTTAGACAGTTATTTCACGTAAATTGTGTATTTCAGTGAAAAATTCTGTGTACATTGGTTCTTCAAAAAACATAAAATAACTTTTGAAAACCCACAAACTATATTTCAGATTGTACCCAACACAACAAAGTCTACTCTCATGTTTTCCCTCATTTTTCTGTTTTATTTTGTCACTAAGAGAGCCCAGTTTTCCTTTAATTGAGTTGAAATGTGTAGCTTTGCACAGCTACAGTAAACCTTAAATTCCTCTTTGTACTCTGGAATTTCTGGAACTGAGGGAGACATAAAATTTATCCCCTTGAGCCCTGCAGCAGCCAATCAGTTACTATTTCAAAAACTCCTAGTGGTGAGGGCTGGTAGAAATTGTGCAACGGGATGACAGGCATTGTGAACAGCACTTCGAGAAGGGAGTCACAATTTAAGATCTTGAGGATGTCTGGGTGAAAAAAAAATGGTCTGGAGTTAACTGGCCTTTACTACCAATGCAGCCTAAATTCAAAAGTAAATAGAGTTATTAAAAGAGTGTTACAGGGCTAAGCAGAGGTGAATAATGGCGGTATGGTATGATGCCAAGATATTCTTTACACCACATCAGAAGGCTGGATAAGTGTGTCCTGTACATAGTTAGCCCATCACTTATCTTCAGAAATATCTGCAAATACATATGAAGGATGTCATGTCTCCAAATGAAAATAGGGAGGAATCACTGGGGTGTGATGGGTGACTGTGCAATTTCACAAATGTGATCAGCATGTGTGTTCTGCCCTGTGGTGGAAAGATCATATCAAGTTATGACACAGACAGGTGACGTACAAAAATACGTAACTTAAAAAAAAAAAATCTCTAAAGAGACATAGGAAAATGACTATGAGGTTTTGTTACAGTGGGGTATTTGGTGTTTTTCTCTCAGCTGCTGAAAAACCGTAATGAGGCCACACTCTACCAGGGAGATGGTAGATCTTAGGCATTCTATTCAAAGTTTTTATTCTACAGCTTCCCTTGTCACTATCTATTCCATAAAATAAGCCCACATGAGGAACGCAAATCCAAATCTCTGGTATGTTATTATAAAATATTACCTATAAGTAGTTGGCTGATAAGAGGTAGTTATCAAGAATGTTCTGTAAAATTCCTTGTTGAGACATTTCTCAGAGCAATATGAGAATTTCCAAAGCATTAAAAAAAGGTTTGTTGATTGAAGTGTATATAAACACAACATTTTACAGTATCCCCCATGATAAAACAGGCTATCATACCTTTGGGGTTTCTGGCTGCTACTTGGAGAAGATGCAGCAAATGGGGAATATGGAATATGTTGGTGTTTTTGTTTTTTACATTCACAATTTTGTATTTTTTTTCCATTTTCTAGAAATAGATTTTAAGTTTTAAGACAAACTGATGTGTTAAGATTTGTAAAAACAAATGCAAAATTAATGTTACTTTAATGTAGTTGTACCACTATCTTCTGTAATGACCTGATATTTCAAAGTCTTTATTTCACTAGGGTATCCAAGCTTTGGGAACTAGAGCTCACTCCTTTGCAAACACATAACACTTTTATGTCTCTCATATCTAAACAAAATAATTTCAATTTTCAGTTCTTGTCAAAATATTTTAAAGTTTTAAAAAAGAGTTAACTTATTAAAAAAAAACCCCAAACCAACAAGATCCCAACTACCCCTCCTTCAGTATCACCCAAATTATTTCTTTCTTTTCAAGTCTAATATTGCAGAGGGGAGGCACTGCTTTTCCTTCACTTTGTTTCAGCATGTGCCCTAACAGGAAATTCTAACTGTTTTAGAAATCACATCATCCAGAACACTGTGTGCTTCTAAAGGAAATAACTCTTTTGAGTTCACTAGAGTTTTGTTAATGTTTTGTTTCAGCTTGAGTGAAGCAGCCTTCTTAATGAAAACAGCCAACTAATGCTCAAAGTGAAATTATGTTGGGTCTGATCTTTCTTTTCCTGCATAAAGACAACTAAGTTTGACAAAGCTAGACAAGTTGGGCAGAATAATCATGATGAGGGTGAAGTTAGTTTTATTATTACTAATTTGTGATTCTTCTGGAATCCCTGGACTTTCCATATGTACATGGTCAGAAGAAATGCATTAATTCTGACAGCAGAGGCGATCTACCAACACTTGCCATGTGAGCCAGAAAAACACTTGGAGCCAGTATGATAGGTAGAAAACCAGACTTTTTTTTTTTTTTTATACCTAGAAAAGATTCTTCTAATAACTTTTACTATTGCCAGAGAGAATGAATGATTCATGCAGAAAAAGGCCTTTCAAATGACAAAAGAAGACCTCATTACTCTACATGAGCTTGGTTACAGATTCCAGTTTCAGAAGCACTGACATAAGAAGGCAGCTCCATTCCTTTTCACATTTTTCCAAGTCAGAAGTTACAGAGAGCTCAAGGGTAAAAAGATCAAATAATCTCAGAAAAACAGCCTAAATACTTTCTAGGCACAAGTTCTTTATATGCCCACCGTGAAAACAGGATTACTGCATCAACAGAGGAAAAAATATTTCATCCTATATAAATTTATATTACTTCTCTGAAAGGTATGATAAGACTGAATAATTTTGTTATTTTAATGTCTCTCAGTAAGAAGCAAGGAAGATGGATGTGGGTACTTTGACACCAATAGCCAGAAAGTCAAATCTGGAGCACATTAGGCTTGTCTGTACTGGAAGTATGGTGCAAAAACAAAAATAAGAACTATCTGTTTTCAGAAGGCAGAAGAGATAAAGATCAGTAGGTCTAAGCACAGAGTGATAGATCTGCAAAAGCTAAAAGATAAAAGGTGATGAAAATATACTGGTGGTAGAAAGAAAAATAATTGAGTATCTCACTGAACAGAAAAATGAGAAGTGGTGCTTTTTATTTAGGAAAAAAATCTGTGAGACTGGAAATATATTTCAGTAGAAATTAATTTAATTTTACAAAATGACTACATGCAACAGCAATAAAGCACGCTAAGTTTAATGCCAACACAGTTATAGCCAGAGATCACCACAGAGGTCCCTTCTATTGTTGATCCATTTTACATGCAGTTCTGAGGAAACAGCATCCTTCACAAGCTCATGAATCCCATGGACCTAGCAGCGAAATTGTGCTAAAATCTATTTGAGGAGATGCTGCCAGAAGACCAATAAGCAACTAAATAATCCTTTCTAATGAAGGTGTCGGCATTATGCAAAAATTAGAATGGCGTGATTTGGATTTTAAACTTAGAGATGGTATTTTAAAAATTGTACATAGTCTAGCAATTGTTTAACAACTGTCAGAAACACAAAACTGTACGGGGGGAATGAAATATAAAAAAAACCCCTTTTTTACATTACATTAATGGTACCAAGAACACAGATGGTATTAGGATGACTCTTCAGATGGACATGTTTCATGTGTTGTTTCCTATTATTTTTAATTAAATAATTAAGTGCTTCTTTCTCACAGGTGTAAGGAAATCAATAATGATTTCCATTTTGTAAGAAATTTATGAAGATGGAGGACTTCTACTTCCTGTAAAATGTGACAGAGTGATGAGGAATATCTGCTTTGGAAAATATGGATATGTTTATTGTGATTAAGTATTGTCTAAGTGATCATGGTTTTTTATATTCTGTATCATTGTTACATTTTTTTGCCTAAAATGAATTTTAAAAAATAGGTTTATCAAGGCAGAAAGCTTTAAACGAATTACAAAAATTAATCAAAGAATAATGTAGAATTTTAAGGCAATCACTCTTCAGTTCATAGCTAAGCAAGAGAAATATGTACAGACCAGGAGCTGAGTTATACCAACCCACTACTTTTGTAGGATCAGACAGAGGCAAAGTTTAGTTATTACAACTTAGGACACGTGACTTTCACCCTAAGTGTATCTTTAAAACAACTTAATCATTTTCCTCTTCCTTTTCTTGAAATCGCAGTAAGTGAAACACTATGGTTTGTACAGGATTTTTGCTTACACAACTCTGCATTTGGAGCCATTGCTAATACCTACACTATCAGAAGTTCAGAAATGAGAGACATAACTGCATTTCATAAACCACATTTTTCATTTTTATTATTCTGTATTTTAGTTTTGGAAATGACGGCCTGCAATATCAGTACAGGAGGTCCAACAGTGCATGCTGGCCTGTGTGATGCAGGCTGCTTTCTGCTTAGTCCTAACATTTTCTTAAATTGTTGTTTTGGACCTTGCTGTGATGAATGGACTAAGAGTCAATTTCATTTTTTTTTTTTTGAGGCAGTCCTAATTCTTCACTTCTCTGTCTCTATTACTTTGCTAAATATCAGACCGATTTGTCAATTCAGACAAATGTGTATGGGAACGTTTGTGCATATATTTTTCAGAGAAAGGTGGGAGATTATTGATCTCAGTGCACTAGTTTTGAATTCTGGTACTAACTTCTGATGACAAAGCACTGTACCGTTTTCTTTAGCTACATGTAATGGATGGATTTCTTCTGTATTTGGATGATCTCCACATTTTCATTTTAACGAGGCCGCAGCCAAGAACAGCATAATCTGTTTTTGAGGATAATTTCTTGCACAATTGACTATGTAAAATGAACATGAAATCAAATTTATCTGTTACTCAACCCTGTCTACTAAGAATATTTTATGTCTCTGTGATTTCAAAACCTTTAGAAAGAGGCATATGATTGAGGGAATTTTAGAGAGTTCCAAGCACATGTGTACCTTGCACATCTCTCAAGATTAAAGATTTTTTATTCATAATTGCTTGGACACCTGCTGTTTAATATTGATTGTATTTACTTTTTTTGTCTCAGTGTTAGCTTGCCAAAGCCAAGATTACTAGTGTTTAAGCTGCCTGAATACATAGTCTGGTTTTTTTTATCATTGTTTTTGTTGTATTTCTCTATTTAGCCACTCAGTATTATTTAGAGGGAGAAATTAATGAATTAAAGATCTGAATGAAGGCCAGGATGCTGTTTTTACATTGATTACATTTGCTGATACAGAAAAGTCTCCATGAAACCTTTCCTCTCTCTTTGCAGTTTAGCTAATCAGATGTAACAGTTCAAACCTACAGTAAAAGTGTGTGTATATTTTCATTTCAAGAACTATCTGTGAATATTTCTACTAAGCTCAGAAAACCCCCAATTTAGATTTGACTGTCTTCTTAAAAGCGTCAGTTGCCACTGGCTCATAGTTAGGAATAAGCAGCCAGTTTAACGATTGGCCACACAATGACATTGTCATTTTCTATATCCTAGATAGCCCTTGAAGTCAAAGTTATTAATATTTTTTTTTTTCTTCCGGAGATTCCTAAATTCTATGGAACATTCACACATATGGTTGAGATTGAAGGGATGTGTTAGTCAATCAGGAATAATTACTGAGAATAAAAGACTCTGGAGAAATAAATTTTGTTGAATAGAAATTGCACTGAAGAACTCTGATTTGGATTCCAACTTCTGAACCTTTTTACTTAGCTCTGCATGCTTCCTGTTCTGTTGATTAAGTGCAGAAACTGGAGGTGTTAAGAAATTTCAGGCCTTTGACACAGAAATATATTTTGTGCTTCCCAAGACTAGGGAAAGCTCCAGTTAAAGACGTAAGTCCCAATTCCACACTAGGGGGACCGTAAAAATTGGGAATGGAGCTTGGGTTATCAATATTTGCCTACTTTTCTGTTTCTCCCAGTCCAGTGTATGTTCAAAAACTGCTAGGCTCTATGGTATGTTGTCCTCTCAAAGGCCCTGTGTTGGGCACAAAATATTATCATGCGCTGGAACATAGATAAAAATAACTTGTAACAAAAATTATGTTGGGTGAGGAATGTCCACCAAAACTCCTTTGCTTGCATGAAACCTCCCATCAAGTTCTGCTAGGTCCAGAAGACCATCTTTGAAGGACTCTCACAGGTCCTGTGAATATATGGGGGATTCTGGAGGCTCTGAGAACCCAGATAAATTTACAGAGTTAAATATCTGAAAGCCAATGATATGGTGATGGTTTTTTGAAAGAAATCACTGAAGAAAGTCTATATCCATAAGTGGGAATGATCTCTTTGGAAGAATCTAGCCTTATATCATGATAGCAACAGACTCGTATACCTCATTGTTTTTGTGTGATAACCTTCGTCAAATAGATGAACAAGATACAATCTTATAGTGAAAAGGAGATAAAGTAGATGAAATCTGGTGTTTTTCAGTTTGTAAGTATTAGTGTTGCGAACCATGGTATAGCAGTAATGAGCACTGAAATCATTTAGTGCTCACTATCAGGAAACCAACTAAAAATGTAGATGAAAAGGCATCCTGTTTTAGTGAAAATCAGACACAGGTAGAGGAAAAAACTACAGTAAAGAACTGGATATGGAATGTACTAATCTTTCTGTAATCAGCAGGGACTTTGCTTACAGATCTCTTACAGCTGAAGACTGTTCTAGTATTTTATGGCATAAAAGATCAAAAAGTAGAACTCCTGGTTCTCTGGTTCTCCAACTCCTGGTTGGAGAAAAATGTTCTTGTTTCATTTTCCTCCACTCCAACCTGTGGCAAAAGAACCATAAAGATGAAGGAAAAGTGATCTTGTTTTAGTAGTAGCTCTTATATAACAAATGTATTGGTAATAAAATCGTGACGATCAGATTGCCATAGCTCTCTTACACTGAATGCATGAAAAAATATGAAGGAAAGACTTCTGTAAAGTGTTTTTCTGTAGACGTACAAAGCTTAAGGTATCTGAAAGGTATCCGAAGGATAAAAACCTTGGGTTAATATAGATTATAATACAAATTTATTTTGCATTCACTTCCATAAAATATATTTAGATTGTAATTTTTCGTTCTGCCTCGGACTAAACTATCAGGACTATTTCAAAGAGACCAGTCCTGGGTAACAGCTGTAAATAGCACTAAATTCTTTATCCATCTCACAGAGTTGGTTCCACAATGCTATCATTATCTGAAGAGACACAAAGCATCTAAATGAGGAATACGCTTTTCATTTGTGTGTATGTAATACTTACAGTGTCTAGAAAAACCTGATGATTAAATCACTTTGGGGAATGATGAAACTCATCATTTGAGAAAATGACTACATTATCTGTCCAATTCATTATAAAATCATCTTCTTCCTTTGTCTTTTGTGGCGATACTTTAATGTGGGAATGAATTATTGTAAATCAAAAGATTTATCTTTTAAATCTATTATGCATTTTTCAGTTGAATTTAAATGAAAGTATAAACATTTTCTGTGCTGCATGCAAAACCCAAAGCAGCTGCGCTTTGAAGTGATTTTTTCTGTTTGTTTTCTTTTAACTCAGTGAGTTTATAATTCAAAGGCTGTGCACTATAAAGAGTGGTAACCAAGCTGAGTTGAGCAGAGTTAAGCCTCAAATATGTGACTCTGTTCACTTGAGCTGTGCTGGCTTAGTGGTATAGGTCAGCCTGCAGCAGACATGGAGACATAAACATTAGTTGAAGAAATTTAAAGGAAAATGCCCAACCTACATTGCAGTGGCTAAATGGAGGATATGCAGCTGGTTACCTTCCCCCAGGGGACTCATCTCAGCTATGCTGAGTGCTGATAATTGGATTTGAATATAGAATCTATAGGGGATCCTCTGCAGTATTCACATGAGTTATTGCTGTTGGGGAATCTACAGTGTTGTGGTCATAGGAAATTGGAAAACACCACTGCTATTACAAATCATCTCATACATCACTTTTGTCAGAGTTTTACAACAAAATGCATCAGTGATACTCTGCTGACTGCAAAAGAAACTATGCGAGACACAGGAATGGCAGTTTCAGATGTCTGAGTGTGCTTTAAAATGTTGCAAAGTTGTATGATTTTTTTCCATGTATTCAGGTAACTCTGCTTTGTAAAATAGTCTCCCACATCATAGGTCTGTGTGCAAAAAAACAGCAAACAAAATGGAAATGAAAAATAGACTCTAGGTTTTTTGAGGGATAGCAGTGGAGGCAGACACCTAAATGAGAAGAGTTTGCAACTTCTGCAAACTTCAGTGACTAGGAAAGTCTTAATGACTGTAGGACTTTGAAAATGTAGGTGAGTATTAATTCTCTGTTGAAGGCGAATATTTCCATATTTATTTGTTTTAATGATTGAAACATGGACAATGAATAGCTTTCTGGTACAGGAACCCTTAGACTATTTGCTTGCTTTAATTCTGTGTTGCCTAATATAACATCTGATTTTGCGTCTGGAATACTAATACAATAATTTAAGACTAATTTGGGTTTTATGATACTATGTTACAGTTTTACAGTGTACAAATCATTACTTATCTTGGTAGGCCACATGTCAGGTAGTGTGCAAAGAACAATTGAAAAATTAATATAGTTCATATCAAGGAAAAATAAGACTGATTTATTGTGGGTGAAAACTGACACCATCTTCACATGCAAAGTCTGCTTTTTTAACCGTATCTCACCCTGGACCTTCAAGAATGGTTAACAATGAAGTGCCTTATTCATCTCCTTTGAAACTGCTGCTGTGGATCTTCAAAATTTCATTGTAAATATACTTGTTCATCAACTGACACTCAGGTTTGGATTCACAGAGGTTTACTTTGAAAATACAAAACTTCTAAAGCACATATCTGAAAAAATCACTGCTTATTTTCTTAGTTTAACTTGTACAGGAGGACCTAAAAAGTGGTTGGTTCCAGTTCAATGTCCCATCTAGCATGGAGGGAATTATTAACATAGAGATTAATAGTGTTTTAATGCTAACTAAACATGTCTTATTAATATTTCTTACTTTGTGTTTGCATTAGTGTATTTCATGTTAGTGCATTTTGTATTTTGTTCAGATGTTATTGGGAATTTCATAATTACCACTATCTCTATTTCAGCACAAACTTGAAATAAAGCAGTGATATTTAATCCAGAAGAAGACATGGGAACTACAATATTTTGAAGAAATAAAAAGATATTGCAAACAAAGAAGGGAAAGTAGAAAATGAAATTATAGTTAGAACAAATACAAAAAACCCCTTGTGTGTGAACAGTATCTTTTATCACAATCATAATTAAGATAATATATATACATGTGGGAGTATCCACATGCTGATTACACCATTCTTTCTCTGTCATTGCATAGGATAGCAAACCACCTGTGTTACAACAATAATATAGGAATGGTAAACCTTTTTTTTTAATTTCCCTGAAGCAGCAGGAATGTAGTCCTTAATCCTCTGGTCCAAATGAAAAATACTGAAGGATTTTGAGGGCAAAAAGGTGTAGAGATCTTAGCATTTTGTAATGATTCAGTTGATAACCTCAGCTAATAAAATATTGATAAGGGCTCTAAAATATCACATCAGCCTCTTGACAATTAGCTCACTTAAAAGCACTTTTCACTATTACTGTTATGATCACATCTAGATGTAAATGGCATTCAAAACCACTATTTAAATTAATTATCTTAAGTGAACATACCAGTGAAGAAGCAATGTAAATTAATAAAATTAAATATATAATGCTCTTGTGGACATTTCATCAAACTACTATTATATTTATTACTGTTGCACTGACAATTGCTGGAGCATAATAATGTAGCTTGAGAGCCTATATTTTGGGACTTTTATTAGTATAAAAGTTTTCTGTGCAGTAGGTGCTTTGCACGTGTCTCAAATAAATGACTGCAATGGCAATTTGATAACATTCAGACAATCATATGATCAAACAAGTACAGTGACTACTTAAATATAATTAAGTGCAAATATAATACGATTTCTTTTAGGAAACTAAAGCATTGCTATTCCTTTACTCACTGAAATAAATAAATATGCTAATGTTTATTTTTTTCTGTTATTTTTAACAGATTGTGTCATGGTCATTCTCACAGAAGACATGAAAGGATTCCCAAATAGCAGAAGCAGAGGTTCAGAGATGTCAGCCATGTGATTAGGAAAAGATATTTTAGTAGATCTTGACAGCAATTATTTGCTATACCTCAGGTTCTCTAAAGCTCTGTACTCCCACTGAAATGGCCATACACAATTTTAAAGGATTGAAAGGTGTTTAAATGTCTGGACTTCATTCTTCTGGGGATATGTGAGGCTTAAAAATCTGCTAGTAATTTTTAAAAATCAAAAATATTAAGAAAAAATATGGAAATTTTTAATAGCCTTTATAGTAAGGGAATTCTCAGAAGCTCTATGTATCTGACATTCTAGCTTCATTTTTGAAAAAAATAAATAGATATTTCAGCTGAAGCATAAGAGAAACTCTCCTAGCAGTGATGGTCCAAAGAAGAGTAATAATCAACAATTATCACTGCCTTTGCAATGTTTGTTTTAAATGGAATAAGCCACTGAACTACAGCTGTGACACAAAAAGCAGACTGCATCCTCTTCAGAGACATACGCAGCTGAAATCCTTATTCGTTCTTAAAGTCAGTAATGTCATAAAATCATGAGAAAATAATAGGGAGGATATCTCAGAGAAAGCAGCAGAATGCCTGGGGAAACCAAAAGGATGACTTCTGAGGGAAGATTTGCAAAGCTTAGTATATGTACAAAAGCATTAGAGAAAGAGTTTTATTTATGAAGAATCTCAGAGATAAAAATCCAAGGAAAAAAATAGAGATCAGGAGAAGGAACATAACCAGGTATTGATTCATTCTACTAGGGAGAGGTCTACTTAATTTCATGAATACATCCCTGTTTTGTGCTGTAGGTTTATGCACACTGGATTAATTTCTAGGTAATTTCCTGAAGGATTTTATTTCTTAAGATTATTAGCAGATAATATGCTAGCCTAAAGGAAATTAGCTCTACACTGATAGTGCTTTACAAATAAGAAATCAATAATAATTACTTTGCACATCAAAAGAATTATATTGGCAACTGTTGAAACTTTTCATTTGCCATGATAATATTACAAAATGAATAAAGTTATAGTCAAATATATGACTGCAGCATTAATTATGGTAAATTAATTCTCAGTGGTTGAAGCTGAGAGGCCATAATTTAAACTTATTGTCATTTACCTGTTACTCTTGTTATTGGGATGAATTAAAATGTAAAGAAGAACAATTATATTAAATCCCTCCCAAAGTATCGTGAGAAACCATATATGCAAAAACTTTGTTGCAAAAACTCTGTAAGAGAACCTCTGGCGTCTCTTCAACAGACTCAATTTCAGTCATCTTTGTGATTGGCTTCAGAGAGAGCAACTGAAGTAGAGTCAACTTTCCTTTGGGCTGATGGAGTATATAGTTTTGCAAATTGAATCCTTTGTTATGTTGACTGAAGAAATGAATATGTTTAGCTATATTTTCCTCAAAGGAAGATTTTTTTTTTTAGAAATTGAGCGATAACACTAAGTAACGTACCTCTATTACAGTTTTAAAAGGGGATTACAATTTCATAGGATGAAGAGATGACAATCACCTCTTCAGAAGTAATACAAGGAAGTCAACGGTGCAAAAAAAGATAAAAAATAAATAAAAATAGAGGTCCTCTAGCAGCTTTAAACATAAAATAAATACTATGATCCTAAAAGCAAAGAAAGCTTGGAAGTATAACTTAATGATATGTGAGATAATTTGTTTTCAAAATTGTAGATAATTGTAATAAAAATAAAGTGAGATTTATTGTTCTCATATTTCTTGGATTTTTTTATTCCCACACAAACCAGTTGTAAAAATGGCACCTGTTGAAGAGTCATGTGAGGGCAGAGACAAACAACTATGGACAGCAGAATGTATAAAATGTTACTGAGAAAAAGGACTGCTCCTCTAACACTGAAGTTTGTGAGCAGAATGAAATTATTGGCCTGTGTAGTGACGTCCAGTAGCCCATTTCACTGTGCATTCTTCAAATATATCAATAGCAAAAGGAAAACAAAGATTGCTAAATGGAGGGGGGACCCTGGTAACAGAGGACATGGAGGAGACAGAGGTACTGAAAGCCTTCTTGTTGTTGGTCCCCACTGACAAGACCAGCCCTCAGGAATCTCTCACCCACAAGACCAAGGTAAAGGAATATTGAATGGAGATTTTCCTTCGGTTAAGGAGGATCGGATTAGAGAACTCCTAGGTGAACTTGACATCCACAAGGCCCTAATGGGATGTATCCATGAGTGCTGAGAGAGCTGGCAGACACCAAAGTGAGGCTATACATGGTCATTTTTGAAATATTGTGGCCTTTAGGAGAGATACTTGAGGTCTGGAACAAAGCAAATATCATCTTGGACTTCAACAGGGCAAGAAGGAAGACCCAGGGAACTACAGGCCAGTCAGCCTCACCTCAATCTCTGGAAATTGATGGAGCATCTCATTCTGGATGCAATCTGTGTGCACATGGCTGACAAGAACAGGGTTAGCACTACTCAACATGGATTCAATAAAGGTAAATCATTCTTGACCAACCTGATGGCCTTCTATGATGAAAAAACTACCTGGATAGATGAGGGGAGAGCAGTGGATATTGTCTACCTTGACTTCAGCAAGGCTTTCAACACTGTCCCAACATCCTCATAGACAAACTCAAGAAGTATGGACTGTATGAATGGGCAGTGAGGTGGATTGAGAACTGGATGAATGGCAGATCCCAGATGGTTGTAATCACTGGCACAGTGTCCAGCTGGAGGCCTGTCACTGGTGGTATCACCCAAGGTTCAATACTGGGCCCAGTATTATTTAACTTATCAATGACATGAAGGCACAGTGTGCCTGCTCAGCGAGTTTAACACAAAGATGAGACAGTGGCAGATACCCCAGAAGCCTGTGCATCCCTTCAGAAGAACCTTGACAGGATGGAGAGAGGGGCAGAGAGGAACATTCTGAAGTTCAAAATAGGCAAATTCCTCCTGCCCCAGGGGAGGAATAACCCCAGGCATCAGCACAGGCTGGGGGCTGACCTGCTGGGAAGCAGCTCTGCAGAGAAGGAGCTGCGGGTCCTGGTGGCCACCAAGCTGTCCATGAGCCAGCAGTGTGTCCTGGTGGCCAAGAAGGTCAATGGTATTCTGGGGTGCATTAGGAAGAGCACTGCCAGCAGGCTGAGGGAGGAGATCCTGCCCCTCTGCTCAGCCCTGGTGAGGCCTTATCTGGAGTGCTGTGTCCAGTGTTGGGATCCTCAGGACAGGAGAGACATGGAGCCCTTGGAACAGATCCAAAGGAGGTCTGTGAAAATGGTGAAGGGACTGGAGCATATCTTTTGTGAGGAAAGGCTGAGCAAACTGGGCCTGTTCAATCTTAAGAAGAGACAACTGAGATGTTACCTTTTCAATGTCTATAAATATATGAAGGAAGGTATACTAGTTTGAAAACAAACCAGTGGGAGATTGCAAGTCATAATTATAATTTAATAGGAAAATTACAAAAAATGAATAAATGCAATAGTACAATAACACTGACAGAATCAGAATACAACCTGACACCCTGTTAGTCAGGGTGATGGTAGCAGTCCAGATGAAGTGGTCCTGTTGAAGCAGTGATCCTCTAGAAAAAGGATCTGCTCTTCAACCAAAGGTCCAACAGTAGCTCTTGTCCTCTGGGAGTCCAATAGGTAAGGGTTGTCTGTGGTGTTCGAGATCTCAGCTGATATCCAGGATGGAATGCTTGGCTCCTTCCTCTGGGTGGAACATCTCACAGTGGGATGGGGAGTCATGTGGCAAGGCATTGATGAGCCCATCCACAGGAGATAGTCCAGAGGGAGGAGGCAGGGAGCACTGCCCCACCTGGTTTCAACAGCTCATGAAGATGGCAATAGCATATACTTCGACCCAGGACAGAAGAGTACCTTCATCCTTCATATTGATCCAGGCTCCCCTCGGTGGTGCTGAGCCACAGGACAAGAGGCAACAGACAGAAACTGATACACAGGAAGCTCCACCTGAACATGAAGAAGAACTTTTTTGCTGCACCTATGACCACACATTGGAACAAAGATGTGGGCACTGCCAGCTTGGTCAGAGGAGAATTTTCAGCTTTTGCTCATCATCTGTGAGAACCAGGTACCTCCTCACAGGTCTGACAACCATGAGAAAAGTTTTCTCTAGCCGTGGAAGAAGAATCGCTTCCCACAACTAGAAGATGAGAAGCACAGAAAGTTTTGTAAACCATCTGGGATGTTTTGAGAATATTTATCTCAGTGGTATTTGTTGCTTTTGTTATCCTAACAGATTTCTCTGTAGCCACCCAATCGTAGCTGCTCTTGTCGCTCTCTGGTCCTGACCAGGCAGGCTGGAAGAGGCACCAGGTCAGAGAGCAGCTGGATCTCTTTGGAGATCTCTTTGTCTTGTCTGCTTGTTTGCTTTACATGAAATGTGCATGAAATAAAGAAGATATTTTGCCTTCTGCATGGCATCATTCTTATGCTGCGCTGGCCAGGACATGGCCTGAGTTGCAACACAAAGAGGTTGTGGAGTCTCCCTTAGTGGAGATACTCCAGAACTGTCTGGACACAATCCTATGCCATGGGCTCTGGGATGATCCTACTTGAGCAGGGAGCTTGGAGCAGATGATCTGCTGTGATCCCTTCCAAACTGACTGATTCTGTTATTCTGTGGTGGTGCTTATCCTTGTGCTTTCACATAAACAATGGGTTTACGGAGCAGGTAGGGATTTGAATGCATGATAAAACTGTATTGGGAGCCTTGTGGAAGATGACATCTGGGATTCAATGATCCCGAGAAAGCCATGTCTGTTTTATTAGGGCTCTTTATTCCTATATGTAGAATATAAGGTCTGAAAGGAAGAAAGAAACCCAAAATTGAAGTGAATCTGGGTATTACAATGTTTTAATAACACTATTATGATATAAAAATGTTGTCTGATTTTTTTTACCTAATACTGTAAAGAAATACTTGTGATTTTGCCTTTTCAATATTTGAGGCACATGTTTGGTATTGAATAATAGAAGAAGAGGTAACAGGCAGAATAACATAATATGGTATCATTTACAGTGCCCAAATTAATGTGACAATTTACTGCTAAAAAGTGTAATATGTATTTATATTTTCTAATTCACTCGAGAATTAGAAAAAATAATGCTGTAAATTGTTACATATTTGTATCCCAGATACTGTAGAAGACATGAATAAATATTTTAGCATCTATATTACTACGGCTCTTTTATTTTTATGGCTTGAAATGAACTGAAGCACCAGTGGTTAAAATGAAAAACAATCTCTTTAAATGCATGATCTTTCCTCAGAAGTCATTCCAGTCCCCAGACATATTTATGATTGGTCAGTCTTCAGCCTCAGTTATCTCTAGTGTGCTCTGAATTCATGTTTGGTATTGGTAAAGCATTTTAGAAATTAAAAAAAAGGACAAGACAACACAAACCATAAGGAATAAATCTTAAATATAATTAATATTATGTAGTCAACTTGAAGAATATCCTTAGTCTTTCAGAGAAGGCACATGACTATGTGAATAACTTAATTTACTGGCATAAGGAGGCAATGATGGAGGACATACAGCACTTTAATGCAATGCTCAGAAAAAAAATTACCATTACACACAATAAATGCTATATTTAATGTGTAAAACAGTTGGAGAACTTCACAAGATGGATGATTATTGATTGGATAATTTTGATTTTAATCAAATTAACTGTGGATTTTTCTTGTATTTTTTGCATCCCCAGTGTTATTTTTATTTACGTTTTGTCAGTTATGTCTATATGATATTCTAGGTACATCAAAAAATGATTTATGCAGAAGATATAGGCTGCATAGATTAATACTTTGGAGTACCTCCCCTATTCAGCTCTCCAGTAGGAATTTCCTGTGCCTCATCTTACTTCCTCAGAGTTCTCAGAAAACCAGAAAAAAACACAAGCAACAAATTAAAAAAATAAAAAGGGCAGATAGGAAAAAGACCCATCCCTAGCAGATTCAAAAAGCCGAATAACATACATTTGACACATATTTATTTCAACCCAACAGGGACATTGTCTCATCAGGTAAGGACATGCAAGAGGAAGCGTTAGATGAAAGAGACTTTGTTTGCTGTCTCTGGCATATTTTATCAAAACAGGGAAGGCTACCACAGAAATATAAGTTTTAAAAAATCTAACTGTATCTTGGGAGGAAATATCCTCTTGGAAGTGAGTGGAAATTGTCCTAGGAGATGAAGCCCAAGTTTTCAATTGCCATTAAAACAAATTGAAACTACTGCAAACCACACAATGGAGATGTAATAAAGTATGGTTGAGTGAGTGAACTATTACATTTTACATCCCACACTGATGAAATGTTTTTGCAGTGTTATGCCAGAATGACTTCATAGTAAACTGTGATAATCTGTGGAGATAGCAATTGCCTGGATAAATGTTCATAAAGGAGATTTGGTCAGTGTGGTTTTCATGGTATCAGAAGCATCTTCCAGGGATCAAAAAAACATTCCACTGAATACTCCTAAAACCAGAAGCTGATTATCTCCTGAAAAGAGCATACAGAGATTTATTCCTTTTATATATATCCAACAGTCTCAAAGGACAGCTTATGCTCATTATTGAAATAGTTTTTCTTACAGTCAACACGATTTTATTACCAGAAGATTAAGAAAATTTCTAAGCAGTCTGCTTGACAATGCCACACTAACAATATTTAAATGAAAATTATTATCAGATTTTTTCAAATACAGCATGACCTTTATGAATGTGGTTGTCACAGTAAAAAGAGGAATAAAATTGAGTAAAATATCTAAAATCCTTTGTCATCCCTCCTGTTTCTGTATCAAAAATGAGGATGCAAAGTCGTTGGTTGTTCAGATTACTGGAAAGAGTGGACAGAGACTGTGAAGTGAACTACTATAATTTAAGGGAACAGAACTAACTACTTAACAAAGAATTCTTTGACAAAACTAAATACAAATCTAGTTTCCCTCAAAACTGCATTGGTTTCACTAAACTAATTCAATCCAATATTTTTGGGCTCTTCCACTCAAGACAAAAAAACATAATAAAGTTTTCTAGTGAAGGAAAATTTAATTATTTCTTTTATGTCAAACTAATATTTTAAGACAACTCAGACTAGATACAGAAACCCTATCTGCAGTAAAGATCAGCGGTTTCTTCTACAGATGTAAATTATTGATTTGTATAATACATTACATTTCTTCTAGATGTTATTTCTCATTTTCTTTTCAAAGAATCAAACCCAAGTATGCTCTCATTCTTTGCTCTAATGTCTGTCTAGCAAGAAATAGATAAGAATACGCACATAATGATACTATTTTATATAGACTTTATTAATTTCAAGAGATAGAAAACTGCAGTGTATGTTTTGAGAATTATGGGCCACATACTTCTATTTTCAAATTTTGGGATGTTTTTGATTTGTTAGCTGAAAATAGCTGAAAAAATGCTTTTTTGTAAGGTACTTAAACAAGATTTAAATATTTGATAATGGCTTTATTTAAAGAGAAATATCCTGGTTTTTATTTTTAGTAAATTTTTGATTATGATTTCTTATTGTTGTATACAAAATTGCAAACACAAAAATTACTAAGCCAAATGTTCAGAACTTCTGTAATTTATTTTTTTGTTTTACTTCATATGAAATTTTGAACCCCTTTTTATTTATTCTTCAAATTCAAAGAAAGTAATTATTTCCTATAGAAAGGCAGTATTGATATTCATTGAAGCCTGTGGAAACTCAAGATTGAACAGGTTGAGAATACAGATCTGAATTGAGATCACACATAGTGCCAGGTGAGCTCTGACAGAAGAGAGAGGTTATAAGAAATGACAGAGATGAAGTCATTCTGCTGAAGCCTTTTCTTTTGTGGCTGGTGGCTGTGACAGAATTTTGCCTAATGTATAGCAACCATTTGATTTCTTTTAAGAAAATACTTTTCATTATGTTAAGATATTGATATGATAAGTCATTTCTGAAGAGAGAGATAATTTTATTTATGCCCTGGAATTATTCGAGGGCAGGTTTGATGGGGCTCTGAGCAACCTGATCTAGTGGAAGGTGTCCCTGCTCATGGCAGGGGGTTTGAACTAGATGATCTTTAAGGTCCCTTCCAACCCAAACAGTTCTATGATTCTGTGATTAGCTAATCTTATTTGGCAGGCAACACTTTTTGTGCCCAAGCACAAACCATTTCTGTGACAGTGGCTCAAGCATTTACTGTTCCCCTTTCAGGTGACTCAGCTGCTATGTGCACACAGAGAGTTTCAGCTCAGGTTTTTCTTTCATTCCAGCTAGTGCTATCAGTATGGTCATCCCCAGAGAGCAGCAGCTTTTGAGTTTTTGGCCGTATCAGGTCTCATTACCTCTTCTAAGGGTCCTGGAATCAACAATAAGATCCTTTGTACACTGTCCTGTTGCTTAATGTCCTGTGAGTAATTTAGAAACAACTCTACCAATTAAAATATTTCTTGCTATTACAATGATATAGTTCACTGTTGCTAGTAATATAGTTGTCATGGTAACAAAGGAATTGTAAGCATTGATTTTTTACTTCCATGTTTATCAACCAGTGAAAATCATATTTTCCAATCCCAAATACCCAGAGCTAAATACCTGAACTCATAAATATCCTAGCTCTCAAAAGTCTGACATACCTTAGCCCTCACAGTCCCCTGAAAAGATAACCTTAATTCTAATTTCTAAAAGTCAGATGTGAAGTATACAAAATTATCTCAGCTGCAGACAGAACCTTTGATTTCAATTGACACAGATGTCTTTGGAAGACAAAGAATGTATAGAGAACGAATAATATACAGAAAAATAACTGCTAGAGTTCTACATACTGTAAAATTTTTAATTCCTTGGCATTTTTGTAAGTAATTTCATCAATTCTAATTAATGATCTAATCAGAAGTATTTATCTCCTTAAATCTTTTTCATGTGTCGGCTAGTAAATATAAGCAAGTATTATACTGAGGAAACTGTTTCTTCTCATATTATGCAGAGTTCTTTAGCATAAAGATTTTCCCTGGGCAGCTTGGGGGTTGGAGAAATAATAGCTGAATTAAATACCTAAATATCACTCACTTTGCAGTAAAAATTTTCTAAGCAGTATCCAAAGTTTCTGTGCTGTTTATTAATAAATAAATACATAAATAAATAAGTCTAATTATTGTCAGAGGAACCTTCCACTATTTATTTGATCTTTGAAGTAACAGACACAGAATCATTAGTGTAGATCTAAGAATTTATTGTTGATATTTCTGAGTGCAAGATGGAACACATTCATTAGCTAGCCTTATTCAAAGGCATACACACATTTTTAAGGCCATAAACAATTTAAGAAATCCCTATTCACTGTGTCCGATTTTTTCTTCTGCTTAAATACCATTTTCTGATAACAAATTTTTAATGATTTTGTTCAATAATTAACATTATAAAAGAAAACTGCAATTTAGGAGAAATTCTTTTCACTATTTGTACTGTATATAAAGTTTCAGAGAGGCCCTAGAAAATTTCATAAAATATTACAGCACAGTTATTTTCCAGACAGAGTGGGGGTTTTTAAATAGTTCTTAAAGTATCCACTGACAGAAATATTATTTCCATTGCATAGAACAGCAGTATCACTGTTTATTTTTCCAGGAAATCCTTTAATAATAAGAAATGCTTTCTAATTTGTATCTGAAGAGGAAGTTATGTTTTCATAGAAAAAAGAGGGCTTAGTAGCAGAATGTGGACACAGAGTTCTACCATGAGGTTAAGCTCCCTCTGCGAATAAAACCACATATAAGAAATTTATGGAATACTTGCACAGGGACCTAGTATAAATCCTTAATCTCCTCTTGCAGAAGATGAAATTTTGAATTTTGCTTTTCATGCTGAGGTAGTGAAACTTTGGAATGGGTGCCCAGAGAACTTGTGGAAACTGCATCCTTGGACATTTTCAAAACTCAAGGCCCTGAAGCAGCAGTTGAATCATCATGGTTGGCCTTGCAGCAAGCTGGGACTTTAGAATGTGCACCTTGGAGGCTGGACCAGATAACTTTTAAAATTCCCATTCATTCTAAATTATTGTAGGAATTGATTGCAAAATTTAATTAGAATCCCAGCCTCACTCTGGGTGTGTTTCAATTTTTAAGAAAATTTAGTTCTGCCAAACTTTTTGTTAATTGTATCTCTTCTTTGATGCTGCTGCTAGGGTCTGTGCTTGCTGGTTGGCAGACTCCTATGTATGCCTCACACAAGTTTTGTCTCTATCAGACACTTAACTGGAAGCAGCTCTGATTCAGTCTTGACAAAGTATTTGGGGTAATGCCTTATGTCTTGAATCAACTTTCTGACACATGTCATAGAGTCATGGAATTGTAGAATGGATTGGGCTGGAGGGCACCTTTAAAAGTCATGTGACATTAAACATGTGCTCATCAAGAGCTATCTAGTCCTGGCACCCACCTACCCAACATAAATGAGACTCTTAAGGGATATTTAATACACAACTTTTTAACACACAGAACTTGCTGTATTAAGATTTAACACACAGAACTTGCTGTATTAAGCTTTATGTGAGCAAGTAAACTCACAAAACTGTAGTTGAGCATACGTGCCCTGTGAGGATCCAAGATAATAATTGACTTTGCACTGTGGGTAAAAGCATGCAAGTGCTTAGCATCAGCTCAGGTTTATATTATCAGCTGAAAGATGTGAACAGGGACACAATGGGGAGTTGCAAATGCCTAGCGAATGCAGCATGAGAGAAATTGAATCCTTCTGGGTTCAATATCTATAAAATCGAAAGACAACAAGCACCCACACTCATTAGGGCTTTTGCCTTTAGCTGGGGAGTTTCCATGATATGAAATGGATAGAAAAGAATCTTTAAAAGGCAGTTGAATCAGTTCCAAGTCTTGATTACTCTGTGTTTTAGGGAAGTTTAAATTGACTTGAGAAAGCAGGGTGTATCCTTCTTAAAACAAAAAGAGTGATTTTTTCCTCAGGACAGACGTGCCTCTAGGAATCACCTTTTCTGAACTAAACCAGAGTGTTTTGCTTAATGATTCTGACCTTTTCCACATTCAGTGTCGAAAAAACATTGTACTTCAAGGACTTTTCCATGTTTGGAGTGATACAGTGGACACCCACCTGACATATTTTTGTCCCTAAGATTGACAGATGTATCCTGCCACTGAAAGCTGGGCTTCATTAGTGGGAAGAAAATAAGGGCACATCCTTGCTATATATTTTACTGCATCTTTTGAGTATCAAAGTGGTTCTAAAATTGTCATGTGCCAAATTGTTATTTGTCTTGTTTATCCTGAATAAGGTCTGCTGGAATTTTTACTGCAAGATACAGAGAAACATCCCATTTAAAGATTTTTAAATTCTGAGTTATTTTCAGAATAAATTTAAAAATTCCCTTATTTAGAGTGGAGACAAGAGGCAATGTCTTGTCATCAGTGGAGTCACCAGACTATTATTTAATAGATATGTTTTAAGGGAAAACACTTCGGGAATCTATTGCAATAAAACCACATTTTTCTCTCAGTAATAATTACAGTTGTGCTTAGTAGGTATTTTTCTCTAATCCAAAATGAATGCTAAAGAAAACTTTAGAAAACAATTTAAATAATTCTCCTGGTATTTTTTTTTTATTGTTATAATCTAATTCTCAGAAGTTTTACCTAAACAATTCAGGCACGTGTTCAGAGGCCTAAAGGGAGTTTTACTGTGAAAGATTTTTTAGCTTTTCAAGTGAAACTACATGTTAAACACTCGTGATTTCTTCAGCTGAAGAAATTTTAACCCTCCCAGATGATTGAGTCACTTTTGGATCAGAAAAAGCTTCATTTCTTTCAGATATGTATGCAGAATGCCTAATTTTCCCCTCTTTTGCAGAGATCTGCTGAGATGCCCTAACCGTACCACATGCAGCCTAATTTTGTTTTCCTAGAGCTGTGTCACCAGCATGTTAACAGTGCTCCTCTGGCCAGCTGCTATTAGGGGGAACATATTGTGACAGTTTTGCCAGCCTTTCCTCAGATGATGTGACATCTTTCCTTCACCCAATTCCTAATATTTGAAAGAATAATTTTGCTGAATATGACCAAAATTACTTGAAATTTCTACTGGCTTGTTGACAGACAATATGATAGCAAAAACATATTTCCCTTATGAAACCAGGCCCAAACCAGATTAAAAATCTATTTCCTTTTACAGGGATTTTTATCTTATTCTGCTGTTATTGGTATCAGCACTGTGTCATTTGAATCATTGTGATTCAATAACTTTGAGTTATGGACCATCAACACAGGGTATATCTCATAAAAGAGAACATCTTTGTACATTTATCTGCAGATGACTTCTGGGAAAAAGAATGACCCACTCAACTAGTAATTTTTCAGTCTGAAAAGCATTTGGCATATAAATAGCTTTTTAAAAAATATTGATGTTGGAATGTATTCTTCTAAGTAGGTACACAATTTTAAATGCAAACCTCATCGCAGTGATGGAAACTGGTAGGGGCTGGGTTTTTACATATACTATTGACTATTTCTGGAATTGGATGGTTCTTGTCTGCTTGTAATTAGTTGCTTGTGTGAACAAGAAACATCTGGCTAATGATTCAAAGAGATTATGCAAAATTGTTTGGATTAAAGTAGCACTTAAGGATGAGCTATTAGAATTAAAAAATGCTGGAGTTATCTTGTTTCTGAAAGTGATAGAGTAATTTTCTGTTGTCTGACAGCTTCTGAGGCAAGATTTATCTATTAAAAGATGCCTGGACATTCTTTAGTTTTGCCCATGTATTGGAGAGAAAATGAGGAAAACAAAGACATAAAGTACTAGAGAGTGTCTGTACAGGTAGAACTGTCCAACAAAACAATATTTTTCTTTTCCAAGCAATGCAAAGAAGCAAAAGCATTCTAGGTTAAAGGAACTTCTACTTTCAGGCTGAACCTTTTAAAATAGGAATGGATTTGTCACACCCTCACACAGAAAGTTAATTTCATCAATTTTTACTAAACTAGATTATTTTGGCGCTAATCTCGGGGTTTTTTTTAAAGTTAGATATCTTATGTACAGACATAGACAGTCCCATGGAATTCAAGACAATATTAGACTGCCTGAAGAGGCTCACAGGAAAAGTCAGGAGCTGAGGGGATTTGCACATTTTTATCTATATTTCTAGTTGCAGAGGCATATTTTAACTGTTATGAGATATGAGAGTAGCATGCTTATATACTTTAAGTGGGTTGAGATTATCAAACTACTATCCAAATTCAGTATTCATGACTGAGGAAAAATGGGTTTTTCTCTTCCCCATGTGGAATAACATTTTAAACATTGAAGAGGAGGACAATAAAATAGAAAAATGATGCTACAATTGTGTTTGATGTTGCAGTTAGGTTTAGTGGTCATTTTATTTTGAAATTAGATTTAATTTATACTAGTTTTTAATTTATGGTACTGCTGCAGATAAAGCATAAGTATATGATAAAGTCTGATTCTGGCAACAGCATTGTGAATTTGGATATGTAGTAGTCTATATTTCAGTTACAATTGAATTACAGAGGATCTGAACAAATCTGTAAAGTTAATTTTGTTTTGGCATATCGCTTACAGTATGTGGTAAGAAAGTTGCTGGTGGAGATTGTGAGAATCTTGCTCTTCAATCATAGTATTTCCTTAAATAACAGTATTAAAGGAGGGAAAGATGCTAAAAAAATGTTTTCTCTTTATCTTACATACTGTACACAGCAGGCTGAGTGGGAAAAGTAATTATAGAAGGATTTCTTAGAAGATCTGGAGGAAAACACAATGTATTTGTCTGGAGGAAAATTCAGAATATATATTCACTCTGCCTGCCTACAGGACTAAACACATCATTTTGCTTGTGGACTGGCTGGTGAGAAAAAACCCTCACATTTTTTCACTGGCTACATATATGTCTTATTAGATCACTTTAGTTAACAAGAAAACATGTTTTGTTTTGAATCTCAGGTTAAGGAAATTAACTGTAATCTGTAACTGAAGATAAAATGATGGTGTGCTCCTCACTGCTGTTTTTCTAAATTTCTCAAAAAATTGACATAGGATAAATTGATACCAAAATTATTGAAGTTTTTTTAATTCATTCCTGCTAAATAAATACACTTTGACTGAAGAAATATGGTAAGATTTAAAATTGATTACACTGCTCTTCAGATACACCATATTTTTTTAGGCTGTGAAGCCAAAAATCCTCATTTTATTCACTTTACATCAAAAGTTATCTCCACGTTATGTTTCCTAGAAGGGACTTTTTTCAACATGTTTAATGAAAGAAAATAGAATAGATCAATCTCTGTGTTCATATAATCTCTTGTGTTTGTGCTGAAGCTTTAAATGTGTCAGTTACTGCTTTGTTTTTGAGAAACCGCTCCTACAGAAAATCAATTGGCCTTCCCTTCACATAGTCAGACAAGTTTTGAAGGGATGCATATTTGAAGTAACATATTTTTAGCTAGGGAAAAAGAAAATATTTAGTATAAGTGATCCTGAGTTTCTTTCAGTCTCTAGGCATGGGAAATACTGCAAATAAATACCAACTAGATCATCTTAGCAAAAGTTTCATTCAGGACATGCAGTATTGTGTAAAATGTCCCAAAGATGGCTATTTAGGATTCAGCACTTCAGAGTTTAAAATGTCTAATTGCTAACTCAAAAGTATAATCTAATTGAATCCGAGAGGATGGTTTTGTTTTTGTTTTGTTTGGT
>VZRF01009364.1:0-15720 GCA_013396875.1 Vireo altiloquus
GTTAAATCCCAGTGAGCACTGGTTTGAGATCCCTCCGTTCTCTATTTCAGCCTTAGTGATGATGCTGAAGGGGAAAACAAGCCATGGGTTTAGCTCGAGTGGTTCCCAGGTGGGATAGGGCCATGGTGGGGATTGTCACAGGGAGAAAACAATCCCTGTCAGCTCCAGAAAGAGAAGCCAAGACACTTTAGGCCACATTGCTTTGGGTGGGTGGGATGGCAGTGAGATGCCCTGCTGGTGGGAAAGGATTTGCTCAGGTGGCTTCTCCCTGGCAGGGTCTGCTCAGGGAAGGTTTGATTCAGCTGTGCTGTGAGGTGTGGCTCTCAGGAGCTCGTCCTTTCCCTCCTTAGCAGCACCCCAGGAACTTGCCCTCTCCCTGCCCAGCAGCATCCCAGGGACTCATCCTCTCCCTGCCCAGCACCAGCAGCACCCAGGAGCATCCCGGACTGGGCTTCTGTGCTTTTCCAAGCAGCATTTCCCCCTCGACCGGGGCAGGAACCCAGCTCGCCTCCAGCAGCTCCTCCCTGCCCTCGGGTGCTGCGGGGAACGCAAGGACGGAGCTGTCCCGAGGAGCCTGCGGGGCTGGGGCTGCCCCAGGGATGGGCGAGGATGTCTGAGAGCCAGGCAGCCGCAGGGCCACGGCGGAGGGCAGCTCCTGTTACCTGCTGGCCCCCGGCCAGAGCGGGGAGGAAAACCAGAGGAGAATTTGTGCCGCAGAGCTGTGCCAGGAGCTCTTGCGGTGCCCTCTCTCTCCGTCCTTGCGCAGCACAAACCCCTCCGGGGTGGCGAGTGTCCTCCCGCAGGGACCTCCTGTCCCCTCCCACCATGGGAAGGCTGTAATTCCAATGATGGAAAGTCCTGGGCGTTTTAGCCTGGCTGCTGCATCCACTGCAGGTGGAATGGGAATGCTGGAGGGGAGGAGGGGAGAGGGATGCTCGTGAGGAGGGATGTGTCCCAGCTCTGCACTGGTTTGTCACGACCATGGCCCTGCGTGGAGCACTGGGAGACTTCTGGCAGCTGAAGGATCGCTAAAATGCCATTAGGAGCTGAGCAGAGGAGGACCTTGCCCTGCAACCAGTGAACTGCAGTAAGAGCTTCTGCATCAGACCATCGCCTGCCCTCCTCTGCTGAAATCACTGCAGACGGCCCAGACATCTGAGTCTCTTCTTTCCTAAAGCACTTTAGAGCTCCTAATGAAAAGCACTGTGTAAGAGCCACGCAACATCAGCATCAGAATAATAATAGTTACTCTCCGTGCCTGCTCCTTGCCAGCCTTACTGGATGCCACATCCTTTTTCTCAGTGTTTATCTTCATGAAATTATGCCCTGCTATACCAAATATTCTGTTGCTGTGGGGTTTTTTTCATCCTTAAAGGTTTCGGGGCATTACAGTAACCCAAAACCTTTAAAAACATTTGTGAGTAAAGTGCTGTGGGCTGCCTGGCTGGGAGATGTTATACAAGTGCAGAGCATCCTTCTTTCTGATTTGATGGAGGTCCTTCAGGGTTAAATTCTCCTTCTGCCTTTTACAGAGTGGAAATAACCAGCATGTGAATGTTCAAGAGCATGGATCAGACTAGTCTGGGAGTGGAAGAAGTTGCAGCCATCTGTGCAGTTGCTGGAGGGAGGCCAACAGCCAAGGGGAGCCTCATCCCTCCATCCCTCCGAGGTGCCAGTCTCTCCACGGAGCACACTGAGCCCCAGGTGACCCCAGCAGACCAGACTGCTTGGGTTCAGATAGCTGAAGCTGCAAAATCCACTTCCAGCCCAATTCCTTCCCCCTGGTGCTGCCCGGTCCTCCCACAGGGATAGAACACGAGGTTTGGAGCAAAGCCCTCCCACCATGCAGGGCTGGCAGGGGGCAGAGAGCATCTGCAGCAAAAGGGGAAGGCAAGAGCCGTGATCCATCTTCCTTTTGCGCTTTCCACCTTCCAGCCTGGTTTTGAGCTCCACAGGATCCATCTTAAACATCTCACCCAACATCTGGGACGTGGATGCCTCCCTCCCCTTCCCCTGCAGCAGCTGGAGCAGGGTGCTGCTCCTCCCAGCTGGGATCCAGCTGCCTCCAGACCCCTCCTTGGGGTGGGAGGACTTGGGCCCAGAAGCAGCTGCCCAGGAGCAGCAGAGAGCTTGGTTTGCTGGGACATGCTTCTCTCAAGCCCTTCCCCACAGGGCCTGGTGGCACCTCACCGTGGCCTCATCATCTCATGGAGTCACAGAACGGTTTGGGATGGAAGGGACCTTAAAGGTCACCTCGTTCCCATGCCCTGCCACAGGATCTCTGCTGTCCTGCTCAGGGAGGACTTGAGAGTTTAGCTGATCCATCCAACTGATGCTTTTGTAAACTCGGACAATACGGGGCTGTATCCGCTGTCGCCTCCTTCTACAACTCAGAAATTTATTATCCCTGGAGCCAAAGCTGGTAAGCTGCAAGATAAAAATGCTATTTCTGCCCAGGATTTCTGCAGCTGCCTCCAAGCATTTGCAGCCACTTTCTAGCTATTAAAGCTCAGCTATGAAGAACTGCGTTCCTTCGGCTGAGATTTGCCTTTAATTAGCCAAGGATAAAAGGACAGTGGAAGACAACCCCGCTCCTAAGCGGAAAAGGCTCTGCTCTCAAACGCTGCGCCCTTGGCACTTCTGCGGAGGCAGGGAGCAGGTGCCTGGCACAAGAGATTTGTTCTGCTTCCCTTGCCCACCCCAAACCTTCACCTCTCGCTGGGTAAAACCACATCCCTGGGGCCTGGTCTTGCCCCACGGCCCCGAGAGGCACTGGGCTGGGCAGTGCCAGGCTGGGCTGCGTGCAGATGTGAGGAGCAGGATGACCTTGGCATCTCCAGCTCCCCAAACCCCGGCACAGCTCTTGCCGGGAGCTGGTTTCGGCTGCATTAAAGAAGCAGCAAAACAAACTCTGAGCTCTCGCCAGCCCTGGGGTTTCTCTGCAAACCCGGGGGCTGCAGCCCCCGTCCCCTTGGGTCCTTGTGAACTCAGCAAGGCATCCTTTAAACCAACAACCTCGATCTGTGGAATGTGGTGGAATTCTGGGACGGATCAACGCCCACGGCTCCTGTGCCCACCCAGGGTGGTGAGCGAGCTTTGCCCAGCAACAGCAGCCACAGCGAGCAGGAGAGGGGTAAACCTTCTGCTGAGCCTTGGGGAAAAACTTCCCAGATCCCCTGGGACCACTTTTTGGTTAGATTAAAAAGCTG
This sequence comes from Vireo altiloquus, assembly GCA_013396875.1. NCBI lineage: Eukaryota > Metazoa > Chordata > Aves > Passeriformes > Vireonidae > Vireo > Vireo altiloquus. Next base: position 3,210 of record VZRF01009364.1, read on the forward strand.
AGGCAGTCTCACCGTGGCTTGTCCCCAGCACAGGGAGGCTCAGGGCACCGAGGTGTCCAAGCAGGACCTCGGCACTCCGGGCTGAGGGCACCAAGTGCCTTCTCCATGAAATTGGGGTAACGCTGGAACAAGGGGCCTCAGTACTGAGAGAGCTCCAATATTTTGGGTAGGGCATTAAGTCCTTGGATCTTACTTGTCTTCCCTAATGCTTTGTACGTGTGGGGCCTCAGCAGAGCCAATTCTGACTCTGTAAGAGCACAAGTTCAAATTTAATGCACCCAAATATTGCTCTCCTTTGCCTAAGCTCCCCTTCTCCCACCCTGGACACCGTGCTGAGGTGCAGAGGAGAGAGCTGCTCCCAGGAATAGGTTTTCCAACACCCAGCACAAATGCAAAGGAGGGAGAAGAAGGAGCAAGGAGGAAGTGGGAAGGAGAAAGAGAGACCTGGCCTGATTTCCAGAGCTGCAGGATAAATGTTCATCTCGGAGCTGTGCAAGCTCCAAACCTTTGCCTAGAGGTTACCTAAAGATAGATTGTGGGGGCCTCACTTCGCACGCCCACCCTTGCGAATGTTTTGTACCCAGCTGCCTGGTTAAGGCTCTTCGGAATCACCAGCACTGCAGCAGTGATGGTTCAACTCAGCACCCACCCGAGCCCCAGCACCCCAGAAAGCCACAGAGCACCTCCGGGAGGGCAGCAGCATCCCCAACGCTGGGATCATCTTCCCTTTCCCGCTCTCAGCATTTCCTTAATGGCCTCCTCCTAGCTCTGGCCCTGGAAGCACTTTCAGGATCTGAGTGTCCACTTTGCCAAATGGAAGCAGATCTGCTCACAGGCTGTCGGAAGGGCTAAAAATTCCTGCTGTTCCCCAGGGCACACGCGATGGGCTGTAATGGGGTTTGAGCATCCCGAGCTTTCCAGGAGAAGCAACACAGGTAGTGCTTTCTTGGCACTTGGGTCCTTCCCTTCCTCGATGGAAATGGGCAGGATTTGGAGGGCCTGAGCCCCCCAGCAGGGAGAGGAGCTCCAGTGAAACGTGTGGTGCTGTCGCTGCACGATGGGGAGCATCCCTGTGCCCGCCTCGGGGGTCTTGGTGAGCTCCTGAGTGGATCCATGAGAGGTTTCGTGGGGTTTTGGCTGCCAGAGAGGCGACACTCGGCAAGGAAAGTGGCGGAAAGTAGGTCAGTGAGCACAGCAGAACCAGCCAGGCTGCGCTCGGCAGGGCTCGGCCACTCGCCGCAGTCGGGATCACGGGCGGGGAGACGCCGATTTGGGGGAGAAAGAGCTGTAAGGGAGAGGGGAGGTCTCCATCTTGGCTGGGTGATCCTCCCAGCCTCTTTGGGCAGCGTAAGAGCCTGAGCAGCTTGGCTGGAGGAGGATGCACACCCCTGATGGCATCTCCCGCATCCTCGGAGCGCGGCTNCACTTGGGTCCTTCCCTTCCTCGACGGATATGGGCAGGATTTGGAGGGCCTGAGCCCCCCAGCAGGGAGAGGAGCTCCAGTGAAACGTGTGGTGTGGTCACTGTGTGATGGGGAGCATTCCCGTGCCCACCTCGGGGATCTTGGTGAGCTCCGGAGTGGATCCATGAGAGGTTTTGTGGGGTTTTGGCTGCCGGAGAGGCGACACTCGGCAAGGAAAGTGGCGGAAAGTAGGTCAGTGAGCACAGCAGAACCAGCCAGGCTGCGCTCGGCAGGGCTCGGCCACTCGCCGCAGTCGGGATCACGGGCGGGGAGACGCCGATTTGGGGGAGAAAGAGCTGTAAGGGAGAGGGGAGGTCTCCACCTTGGCCGGGTGATCCTCCCAGCCTCTTTGGGCAGCGTAAAAGCCTGAGCAGCTTGGCTGGAGGAGGATGCACACCCCTGATGGCATCTCCCGCATCCTCGGAGCGCGGCTGGGCTGGTGCCGCACGCTGACAGCCTGGCAATTTAAAATAATTACTGTGTCTGCCTCGCAGCCTCGGCTGCCATCGCCCCGAGAGCCCATGCAGAGCAGCCTCTGCTGCAAACTCCTTGTACCACTCTGTGCTTAGGTATTAATGAGCCCACAAGCCAACAGGACTCCGATAAGGGAAGGGTTTGGCATCTGCCAGAGCCAGCTGGGGCCTCTCCTGGGCTTGGAAACGAGGAGCACAGAGTGGCCCAGTTTGGGGCTTGCCTCCACTCAGCTCTGCAGCAAACAGTGTGACACTTCCCTCAGGGTGCGCTGCTCATAAATGCTCCTGTTACCTTTTGTGCACTCCAAGGGTTTTCCACACGTAAATGTTCATAACTGGCTGCTCTTGAACACCTCCTCCGCCCCCAACAAGGCCCATCCATGGGTTCAGCCACCCATTTGAGCATTTTCACTGTCCTAATATTGAATTTAGATTTGCATTTTGTTGGGTCCAGCTTAGGAAACTGTTACAGACAGGGAAACCGAGGCACGGAATGGGACATGGCATTCCCTGGGTCACACAGTGACATTAGAGCCCAAGACCTGACTCTGAGCCCACGCCAGGAGCTCCTCTATGAGCAGTACGAGGGAGCTTGGGGTGGTTGAGGAGGAGATTTGGCACTAACCCTTGGGTTACCAGGTGGTGCCACATCCCAGAGCTGAGCAGGACCAACCCATCGTGGGAGGAGGAGAAATCTCTTTGTTCTCCTTGCATTTCTCCTCCATCCTCCGAGCACAGAGCAGGCTCTCCCCGCGAGAAGGGAAGCCCAGAGCAGCCTGTGAAAGCCATCGAGCAAACAGGCTAACCCCAAACCACAAGAGCCAAGTGCCCCAAACACCTTCCCTGCCCTTGGCTGCCCCGAGGTGCTCGTGGGAGAGGAGACGAAACAGCAAGAGAAGATGTTGTTGCAGTGGTTCCCTGGGGGTGGTCAAACCAACCCTTCCTCTGCAAGGACAGCTGAGGCCATCCCAGGGATCCCATCCCCATTTCCTTCCCGAGATCCTACCAGGAGACATCTCTGGGGAGACAACCCCGTAGATGATGTGCCACCAGCACCACCTCTGCCTGTTTGCTTCTCCCCCTTCCAAGATTGATTTCTGATTGCTCTCAGAAACCATCCACTGGGTGCCCACAAGTTTTCCAAGAGCAGCTTGATCCCCCAGCACCACCCATTCCCTGTTACCTGCACGGATGTGGCTGATATCCAAGCTGGGGGAGTGGGGAACCGTGGGGAGCATGGGCTTGGCCTGGCTTCCAGCCCCTTCCCCTCCTGCTGCTGGAGCTTTTTGGGAGCGAATCCCAAGGGAATGCCGTACACACCACGCCGTGTGTCCAACATCCATCACTGACACCCATCAGCTCCTCCTCCCAGGGGTTTTTGGGACTCTGCCCCTGCAGAATGGCTGATGGCAGAGCACAAACTGATTTCCCCCAGCTCAGGCTGTTTCTTTCTCTTCTCACGGAGGGTTTAGTTGCAGAGAAAAACACATCAAAGACATAATTACTTGTCTTTTTTCCTCTCCCACCCTCCACAGAACCGATATCAAAATAACTCCTCAATAATATACATATTTATTTTCTCTTAATTAGTGCCGATATTTACAAAAAATTGTGATACTCTGTGAAGAATAAATTATATACACTGATGATAAACCAGACAGCAAATGCTCATTTGGAGATGTATGTACACAGCTCTGTATATCTATATACAACGGGCAGCCTTATTGACTCGGGGGGGCCCCAGCCCCTTCCCACGCTTCCCCCCAGCACCCCCAGCCGTCAATAAAGCAGGAATTTCTATAAACACTGTGCAATTCGGATCCAGCTGGTGTCTGAAGTTGTGTCTAGCAAACGCATGGTTAAATGACTTGAAATTCCCACGAGTCCTCCTTTAACAGTTTATAGGCCTCTCTCCATTCCTGGTCCCATTTCTCCCGTAACCATGGAAACAAAAGGTTCAGCTCCAGCATCCTTAGGATGAGTCCTTCTTGGATTTCCTCTTCCTATTGATTTGCTCAAATTAGGCACCACATGCAGGGTTGATCCAATACCCATTTTTTTCCCCCCTCGCGTTTCGGGGACGACATTGGAGGACAAGAGCACGGTCTCAAACAATGAGGGAGCAAGTGCAAATGGATAATTACATCTTATAGGCAGCAGAAAAAAATTAAAAAATCATAATCATCAAAAAATCAAAGCCCAGAAGACTAACCCCAAGCTCAGGACAGGCAGGCAGGGCTGGGGAGGGGATGTGGTGGGTCCCTGTGTGTGGACCCAGCAGACCTCGGCGAGGGATTGGAGCTCCTACAAACCAAACCATCCCCTCTCTGGAGGGAAAACACGAACAAGGGATTTATCTCTCATCACACACACCTGGGCTGGGGGATCCTGCCCCTGGGTGTGAATCAGTGCTGTGCTCCCAGGGTTGCTTCACCCCCAGGCTGGGCTCTCTGCCCCCGATGGGATGAGGTGGGAGGGGAGCAGCCGGTTCTGAGCAGGAGGGTGAACGGGGGGCAGCCAAATGCAGAAACATCAGGGGACACCGAGGGCAGGGGTGCTGACAGGGCTGGGGAAGGGCTGGAGCAGTGGCTGGTGCGTGGGGAGAGCCCTCGTCCCCCCCTGGGGCTCCTGGCAGGGGCAGCGGCTGGTCCCCAACGGGAGGCACCGAGGGATGTGTCACCAAGAGAAGGTCAAATGCTGCCAGGGGTGTGAGGAGAGAGCCACGGCCTTAACTCGAGTGCAAACCAAAACACTTCAGGGGTCACTCCTTTCCTCAGCCTGCTTCACCCTGGCAGCACGGTGACCAGCTCCCATGGGTGACCACCATGGATAACCCCCATGGATACAGACCTCGGGATGAGGTCTCATGGTAAAGATCTTGAGATGAGGTTTCAAGGCCAGGTTGGATAGGGATTGGAGCAACCTGGGATAGTGGAAGGTGTCCCTGCCCATGGCAGGGGTGGAACAAGGTGAGCTTTAAGGTCCCTCCAACCCAAACCATTCCAGGGTTCCGTGATGAACCTACCCTGGCCCCAGAATAGGAGCCACCACACTGGGACCAAAAGCCACCATAGTTTAAAAGACTTAAAATCCAACCATTACAAACGATAACCCCAAACCCTGCTGGGTGCAGATCTGCATCTCCACCAAACCCCTTCGACTTCTGCTTGGCTCTCCCTGCAGAAAGGGAGCCACAGAGATGGTGGTGACCGACCCAAGCCGGGACCTGGGGTAGGGAGCACAGACACTGCAGAGCTGCTGTTTGCAGAGGGGTGCGAGGAGCTGAATGCCACCAGTCCCTCGGGATGCTCCTGCTCCCGAGGCGAGATCCAGATCTCCTCCCCTTGGACCCATCCCCGAGTATATTGCAAGCTCTGGAAAAGCTACAAGACTTTGGCAGCAGTTTCAAGGGCTGACCCAGGAATTATCTGATAACAAAGCAAGGTCCTTCCTGAAATACCTCCTCCTCCTCTGTCTTTTTCTCTCCTTCTGTGTATTTATGCACAAATATGCCCATATTTATACACCCACGTGCCACACTCTCATAACGCCAATCCAGAGATCCTTTTCTTCTTATAGCTCAGTATTCAAATCTGCAGGACTTTGACACAGTCACTGCAGAGATTAATTTTCCCAATAAAACACAGTGCTCCAGAGAGATCATTTTCTCCTAATCACTTGGTAGCATCCAGCTGGTACATGAGCCTCACCCCATTGCCCTCAGCAGATATTCTGGAAGATTTGAAAGGGCTGATGGGCTGCCTGCAGGCTTGGGCACGAGGTTGGGTGTTAGAAGACATCTCGCTCTGTAATCACAGCTTTCCATCTCTCCAAAACCGTGGCACAGCGGCTAAAACTAAAATAGAGGCGCTGGCTCCTCCGGGTGCCAAGGCAGGAGCACCTCCAGAGACCAGAGAGCTCCAGTCCTCCATTCCAGCCCTGGAGAGAGGGAAATGGCTCCTCAGGAGGAGGAAAGGAACCAGACCACCTCGGTTTAGAGGCCAGATGAAATTTCACACAGCTGTGGGACCCTCCCCTTCCCCAGCCCCTAATTTAGCATCCTCAGTCTGAGCCACTTTGCAGCTCATTTTTGCACCTTTCAGAGTCAGGAGGAGATTGGGATGCTCAGCATCTCCACAGAAACAGGCCCAGAGCCTCTCAAACCAAATTCCTTGAGAAAAAAATTAAAAAAAAAAAAAAAAATCACAGTCTCCTCCTGAAAAACTGGTTCAAGATCACATCAGTGAGTCAGAAGCAAAGCTAGAAATAGCACTAGAGCTCCGACCTGCAGGCACAAATCCCATTAAAAGCTATAGGGGAACCATTCCTCTGTGCAAGGCAGAAATCTGGACCCTTCTGCTCCGTGTGGACCTCTCCCACCCCAAGCCAAACATCCGAGCGCTGATCCTTTGGGGCGTTCGCCTTGTGCCCCAAACCAGGGCAGCCCAGAGCCGCTGTCCCACCAGGGCTTGTTCTGCCCAGGAACATCTGCCAGGGTCAGCGCGGGAGGTGCCCAATCTGTCCTGAGGAAGGGACTGGCTGTGCTGGCCCCTGCCACGAGGATGGTCACCACCTCACGTCAGTGACAACAGCAGGGTGGCCTCTTGCTCTTTGTCCCCATCCACCCCTGCTGAGTGGCTGTGGAGCTTCCCAAGGCAGCCAGGACTCCCCAGATTGGAGAGTGGGTTTGGGTGTTTGGATCCTGCTCAGGGGTCTGCTCTCCCCTCCTCCCTGGCCTTGGGAATCCCACAGGGGCACCATGCCCAGAAGCTCACAAAACACCACCTTTCTCCCCACCCAAGCTTTGGCCAGTGCTCCCCCAAACCAACGACAGGACAAAGTCTCACCGAGCGCCAGCATCCCCAAAACACCTGCAGCAAAAACACCAGCAGGACACCTCAGCCCTGAGCAGGAATGGGATCCCCTGGTGCTAAGGGCACCCAGGGGTGGGCGAGCAGCACCCCAGCACGTGGGGCAGCTCCCCTGTGCCAGCTCATGTCCCCACGGACCCTCCAGAAGCCGGATCCATGGAAGTTGGCCGAACGCCTCGGGAATGGCGCCCGAGCCGGCAGCTCTCGCCAGCCCTGCCCCATCCAACAGGATGAGCTTCAGAACTCAAGATTTATTGCTTTTGGCTGTGTTGGCTTTTTTGTGTGTGTGTGTGTGCGTGAAGGGGCTCCAGGGTCTCCCAATGCCAAGCTGCCACAGCAAAGTGGGAGTGCAGGGCTCCCAATTAACGAGATCTAATTAAAGACGGGCCGGGGACCTGAGCACCCCTGAAGCCCAGCACAAGGATGATGCTGCTCCTCTGCCCCATGCAGAAGCAGGGACTGCCATGCACAAACCATGAACACTTGGAATTAATTATAGCCAGGCCTGAATCAATCAATCCATCAATCCATCAATCAAGCAATCAATCAATCAATCAAATAAAACAGAGGAGTGATTCCACCTGGCCCAGTGGATCCCCATCAGCACAAGATGGATCCTGGAGCAGCACGTGGATCCATTGCTGTAGATACTTTAGCACCGGTTGGATTGTTGTCAGGAGCAGGGGAAGGAAGGGTCTGCCTGACCCCTCACCCAGCTCCTTGTGCTCACCCTTCCTGCAGTGACTCAGGGCTGATCTTGCCCCAGTTCAGCCCAAATTCACCCTGGCTGAACTCCCTTCCACAGCCCGGGGAGGCTTTGCTCCACCATGACCTTGGCAGAGGTTTTCATCCATCTCCCCTGACCTGGAAGAGGAACAAGGCTCCTCTCCCCGGGGATTGCCAGCAGTGGAGAAAACACAAGGAAACCCACAGAGGGGGTGGGGAAAACAGGTGAGATTCCCCATGGATCAACAACTCTCACCCACCCCCAAGTAACAGTGGGGATGAAGAAGAGAGAGAACCTGGGGCTCTCTGCACCTCACCCCACCACTCTGAACACCCTGGAAGAAGGCAAAGCAAAGGCTCAGAGGTGCCAGCTCAGCTCCAGCCACCTCAGCACGTCCCCACTCCATCAGAAAGGAATAAACCCCCAGCACTGAGGCTCTACGTGGTTGAAAAGGAGCTTTCAAGCCCAAAGCACACCTTGCCCTGGTGACCCCAGAGGCTCCAGGGGCAGGTCAGCCTGCTCCAGCCCATGTCCCACCATCCCAGCAGCCCTGAGCCGGGGACACCTCGATGCCCCAAGCGCTCTGTTTGCTGAGGGTTCGGCCCTGTAGTCGCTCTCTAAATATCTATACACACACACACACACGGGAATTCTACGGGAATGGCTGAAAACTGCTGAACAAACAAGTCAGGAGAGCTGGAACCTGCTCTTCCACCTGCTCCTCGTGCCCTCTCCGATCCGCAGCGGTTTCTGCTCCTGACACCACGATTAATGACTAATTACTCGCCCCATAATGAGCGCAGGTGTTTAACTTTCAGCTCACCTTCCCTGGCTTGCATTCATCAGCTCCTGTGTCTGGATGCTGGGACACGCAGGCTTTGCCTTGTTATCTCTCAGGCTTTGCCCTGTTATCTATCCAACTGTTGTCAGCACACGCCTTCCCCATCCGGTTTTTAACTGTAATGGAGATTTTTTTAACTCCCATGAATCTCCTTCGAGCCACCGGAGAATCTATAAACACTATAAACATGAATACTGTATAGTCTACTAAGAAAATATATATTTGTGTGTGTATTAAATATTCAGATTCATGCAACAAATATCCATGCAGCTGTACTGTATTACTGGTTAAATTTCACTGCAGTATAAATATATTATAGGCCACAGCATAGTTGCTCCAGTTTTATATATAGATATAAAAAAAGATGCTTTTTCCAACTCATTTTCAATGTGTCAGTGGAGGTGTCTTTGGTGATCCTGGAAATATCGATGATGGAAGTGTCATCTAAATAAATAAGTAAATTCCAAGCTCTTGATTTATTTACTCGTCCCTCCCGATGCCTCGCATAGAAAATTTAAGACTTAATAAATAATGTGCCGTCACACTAATTATCCCTCCCCTGGGCCTCACACTGGCACACTGCAGTGGCTGAAACTATTGCAGCATGCAGCATTTCAGTTATGAAACACGAGCCGGGCGACGCGCTCGCCTTTCCCGGGGCAGCAACCCGAGCCCTCCGGCAGCCCACGCTTGCAGCAGCCCTTCAGGAAGTTCTGCCTGACCTTTCCCAGCTCTTCCCCGTGCCTGGAAGCTGGCCTGTCACCCAGGACAGGGACCGGGATTCGTGGCACCCCGGGGACAGCCCGGACCTGCCCCCGGTGTCCCCATCCTGCTGCTCCCAGTGCCCGTCCCCTCCGTGTCTTTGGAAACACACGAGCCTGGGATGGGAGAAGGGCGACAAAATGGTTTGGGTTTGTCGGGGTTTTTGTTTTTCGCACGGACACTTACTCGTGGTGTGGAAATCAAAGGTTAAAAGTCACTTACACAGCTATTGCTTCCCATGCAGAACCAAATATACACCGTAGAAAATACTGTATTAACTACAATGCAGAGCAGCACTCAATATCTGCAATTGTTCCACTTCAGCTTTAAATACGGGACTAGATTTTAGCGACTAGACATCGGTTAGCATTTTGGTGATATTCACATAGTTTGTGTTAGCTAGGGTGCAATTGGCTGTCTTCAAGTTCTCCTCCCTAAAATCCTCATTGCTATTGTTTACACCTTCCTGAATCTCCATATAATCAGACTTACTAATAGTAGAGGCACTTCTGCTTTTCTTTAGGTCAGGGGAAGAGGGGATCTTTGGGCAGCTGGTTACTTGCAAATATTGAGCCTGCTCCTCTCCCTCGGTCTCCCGGTGGTAGAAGTAATTGAAGTTAGACACTATGACGGGCACGGGTAAGGCAATCGTTAATACGCCAGCAATGGCACACAAGGAACCCACGATTTTCCCCCCGATGGTCGTGGGGACCATGTCTCCGTAGCCAACAGTTGTCATGGAAACCACAGCCCACCAGAAGGCATCGGGGATGCTCGGGAACTGGGACTCGCTCTCGTCGGCCTCGGCGAAGTAGACGGCGCTGGAGAAGAGGATGACGCCGATGAAGAGGAAAAATATCAAGAGGCCCAGCTCCCGCATGCTGGCCTTGAGAGTCTGCCCCAGGATCTGCAGCCCCTTGGAGTGCCGGGAGAGCTTGAAGATCCTGAAGACCCGCACCAAGCGGATGACTCGGAGGATGGCCAAGGACATGGCTTGCTGGCCCTGCTGACCATCCTCTGGCTTCTCGGCCAGCTCCGTCCCTAAGGTGATGAAATAGGGAATGATGGCTACGATGTCTATAATGTTCATGATGTTGGTAAAAAAACCAGCCTTGCTGGGGCAGGCGAAAAACCTCACCAAGAACTCGAAGGAGAACCAGATGATGCAAAGTGTCTCCACGATGAAGAAGGGGTCTGTGAAAGAAGTGGACTGCTGGTACCCCATGCTGCTGTTGGAATAGGGGGGATGGCTCAGCCCGCTGCCGTGCATGTCTTCGTTCTCATCCCGAAAAATGGGCAACGTTTCCAGGCAAAAGCTGACGATGGAGATTAAAATCACCATGACGGAGACAATAGCTATAATCCTGGCAGGGCCTGAGCTCTCGGGGTACTCGAAAAGCAACCACACTTGTCTCTGAAACTCGTTCTCGGGCAGCGGCCTCTCCTCTTCCTTGATGTAGCCTTCATCCTCCCGAAACATCTCCATGGCTTCTTCCCCCAGTTCGTAGAAGCGGATCTCTTCAGAGAAGATGTCTAAGGGCACGTTCACCGGCCGCCGCAACCTCCCCCCGGACTGGTAATAGTACAAAATCGCATCGAAGCTGGGTCTGTTCCGGTCAAAGAAATACTCGTTCCGGAGAGGGTCGAAATATCTCATCCTCTTTTTAGGATCCCCTAGTAAGGTCTCTGGAAACTGGGCGAGTGTCTTGAGCTGCGTCTCGAAGCGCAGCCCCGAGATGTTGATGACCACCCTCTCACAGCACTCATGGTCGGTCTCGGGGTTGTACGTGTCCTGCGGGTGACCGGGAAGAGCTGCAGCTTCATCTGCAGGATCTCCAGTAGCAACTGTCATATTGGGCTTTAAAAGAAATCCTTATGCTAAACTCTTCCCAGTGCCCGGTGGTGGGATCGGGTTCAGGGCAGGGCTACTACCCTGCAGGAGGACAGGTGCGTAGGTTTGGAAGAGTCTCATGAAAAGGCGAAGGGATGAGATTAAAAAAAAGAGGAAAAAAAAAAAAAAAACAAACGAAAAACCAAGAAGAAGAAAGAAAATCGCCCCTGCTGAGAAAGAGAGAGATGGAATAAAGTTGGGGGGAGGAGAGCAGATCCCTTCTCTAGCACGTCTCTATCCCCCTCCTGGAGGGGTTAATTTGCCTTCCTTGGGACAGAGTTCAACAACTCCCATCTAAACCCATTAGGTGGAACAGAGAAAACACCTGAGGAACCATCACCTGTTCAAAACCAGCGTGGAAAAACTGGCATTGGCAAACCAGGGCTTATTTTTTGGCTAAGAACAAAAATTCCGGTTAAAAAAATAAAGAGGGGGGAAGGGGAGAGAAAGGAAGGAAGAAAAATTACCCCATCCAGCCCTGAGGTGTCGAGAGGACCCCGCGGGGTGCCGGGCTCAGCTCACTTCCAGGCATGCAGCTAAGGGTTAATTAACATTTAACCGTGCGATCTCAGGCAATCTACCCTCCAGGAAAGCGCCAACTCCGCTTTTAAGTTTAACACCTTCCCGGTCCTCTTTCCCTGGTGACATGCTGCCCTCCCTGCCTGCAGCCAAGCTCTGCGGCTGCCGGAATGTGGAGCCGGCGGTTCCAGCTGCCCCGCGGACCACCGCAGTCCCCCTCCTCGACCGCTGGTGTCCCGGCTCCTGTCATCCTCTGCAAACCACCATGGCACACAGAAAACAAATCACATTACCTGGAGAAGCCAAATCTTAGTGTCTCTTAGTAACACCGATTATCTGACCCTGGGGAAATCCTAGAGAGGAATACAGGCTTCCAAGATCCCCATAATTTCCTCTCTCTTCAAAGTTAAAAATAATGGTGAGTCATCGTAGAAAAAGGAGAAGGGACATAAGAGGGGTTAGATTCCCAGATGGTGGAAGTCAGGTCTTGTAATGGTTTGGACTGGAGAGAGAGAGAAAGAGAGACAGAGAGACAGAGAGACACACAGTCTTCCCGGGAGCTGTTGCAGATCTGCGCTTCAGGGCAGATGAGCGTCTGTCTGATGCCTTCGGTACGACGGTGAAAAGCTGCCAAGCTCAGCAAAACCCGATGTCCCCAGTGTCCTCGGGAGGTGTGGCATCGCCTGGAAAAAACACCGAGAAGGTAGCAAGCCGTGGGGGCTGGCGAGGAGCATCCGCAAAGCTCCGGCTCCTCCGGGCACCCCCTTTTCCCCGGCCGCGAGCTGCTCGCCAGCCCAGCCCGCACTGCAACACGAGCGAGAGGAGGGCGAGAGCGCCAGCGCCGAGGCGGAAAAAAACCAGAGCCCCGTGTCCCTGCGCTCTGCTCAGCCCAGCGGGGCCGGCTGCCCGCCGAGCCCGTGCCAGGCGGAGGAGCGGGGGGGGAACGACGCAGCCCCCCCGGCAGC
>VZRF01009364.1:22492-45784 GCA_013396875.1 Vireo altiloquus
CCGAGGGCACGGTGGCATTGAGGGCATGGTGGCACTGAGGGTGTGGTGGCATTGAGGGCATGGTGGCACTGAGGGTGTGGTGGCACCAAGGGCATGGTGGCATCGACGACATAGTGGCACTGAGGGCATGGTGGCACCAAGGGCATGGTGGCACTGAGTTGGCCCTGAGTGGCCAGAGCTGGCCCCAACTCGGGGCTGTTACAGGAGGTTCTGGCCCCATGGCCCTTCCAGATGGGGAGCTGTGCCAAATCATGGCATCACAGGATGGTTTGGGTGCAGAGGGAGCTTAAATCCCATCCCACCTCCTGCCATGGGCAGGGACACCTCCCACTGTCCCAGGTTGCTCCAAGCCCTGTCCAACTTGGCCTCGGGCACTGCCAGGGATCCAGGGGCAGCCACAGCTGCTCTGGGCACCCTGTGCCAGGGCCTGCCCACCCTCATAGGGAGGAATTTCATTGTTGTATCAAATCTAAATCGACTCCTTTTAGTTAAAATCCTGGGTCATGCCAAACCTGGGCTGTGCTGAGCTGTGAGCCACACTCAGCCAAGTTGTGGATGGTGCCAGTTTGGGAGCTGTGCCAAATTCCAGGCCAGGTCAGCCCACTCCCCCTGGCCCTCAATCTCCCCAGAAGCCCCCAGCTCTCCCTGTGGCCAAGCCCCTCCATATTTCTGCTGCCCAGCACAGTTCCCTTCCCTGCAGCCTCCCCTGGGAACGGCCCCGCCATGGTGGAAAATTCCGGGAAGACAAAACCCAAGATTTTATGGACATTTCCGAAGCCTTTGGAGGACACTCATTATTTCCTGTCCCTGCCGAGCTGCTGGGAGATGCCCCATGGTGGTGACACTGCCCTGGCCCTGGGGACGTGTCCCCAGCAGCTCTGGGTCACTGCTCACCCTGGTGGGCAGGGCAGGTGACAGATCCAGGGCTGCAGGTGGCACAGGGAGGATGCAAAGCGACACTTCCAAGGCTGTGTGGGCAGGCAGTGCCAGAGCCCCATCTGCTCCCAGCCGGCACCCAGAGCCCAGAGGCCCTGCCCAGGATCCGTGGGGAATGCCCCTGGATCCGTGGGGAATGCCACTGACAGGCAGCATCCTCTTCCCCGTCATTCCTCTGCTGTATTTACTATTTCTTCATCTCCCACCCCCTCTTTTGGGAAGAGACAGACTTCCCCGTTTCCATGGAAACACTCCCCCTCTCCCCTCATTTCTTCAAAGAGGTTTTCATCCCTTTCTTTCAAAAATAGCTATTTTTAGCCACGGCTTCCCCTTCTCCCCCCTTCCCCACACTCTGCTTCCAGCTCACGTTTTCCCAGACAAGCAGCACCCACCAGGCCCCCCCTGAGCCCCCCTGGGGGCTGTGGAATCACCCCCACGGGCAGTGACTTGGGCTGGGCAAGAGCAGCTCAGACCCAGACCCTGGGAATTCCATCGGTTTGTGCTTAAATCCTCTGGTTTAAGGAATATTGGTGCATAAAGAGAGTGCTGGTGTTGGCAGGAGGGCCCTGGGAGCATCCTGAATCCCTTCACTCCATGGAATGATTGTCCCTGCAGCACCCTCTGTGATCCCACAGCCCCAGGAGTATTTCCTTCCCTGTCAGGATAAACCAAGAGGTGATCCTAACACCTGACAGAGCAGGAGATAAATCCTCTTCCCCCCTCCCCAAACACCGACAGGGCAGAAACACCTTAGTGGATCTCAGAGAGAACACAAAAACAGGCTGGAGAAAGCAATTCCTTTTTTAACTTGTCTCAAATTCTAACAGTTCACTCCATTTCTAAAGGGAAGTTCTGTAGCTTCTTCCAGGAGAAACCCTTGACAAAGAATGTAAATATGAAAGTTGTTTTGGTAATGCATTCTCCTTGACCAATAAAGGAGAATTGTCTCTGTTTGTTTTCATATTTCTTGTAAGACTGTGCTGCAGACACACAGACACAGTCAGACACAGATGACCCCTCCAGCTAACCTGGCTGCAGGGAGAAAGATTTGTTCTCTTCTTGATATATTAATAAATAAGCCTTCTGATTTCAATCTATGAACATGAGTTGTTTTGTGGAATGGGCCACATCATTTCCACACACCACCCAAACCTTCGGGATCAGGTCTGCTGAGGTGAAGGGAGGGGCTGGAAATGAGCACTGGGAGGACAAAATCAAGAGTCTTTCAATAAACCGAATAATAACAAATGGCCTGGGTAAGGTGCTGAAGTTAAAGTGGTCAAGTAAAGGAGAATTCCATAGGGGAATGATAACCTTACCATGGATAAACATGAGAGCAGAGGGATGGACAGCACCCCTTGTAGAAGGATTCTGGGCCTGGCTGGAATACAAAGACCCTTTGGATACCACCATCCACTCAGAAGTGTCCAAGGCAAGGGTTCCTTAGCACAGCGTGGTTTGAGGAGCAGGGAAATACCTGTGGAGCTCAACTCCCAGCTGGAAGAGCCCCTCTACATCCTGGGAAAGTCACGGCTGGGAGATCCGGATGCTCTGGCTTGGAAAGAGGGACAGGACACAGGTCATTAAAATCCTGCACGGTGCAGAGGTGCTGGGCAGGGAATGATGAATGGATGTTTCTCCATAACGCAGGGAGGAAATGGCTCCCGAGGGGATTCCCGAGCAGGAAATTCCGAGGCAGGCAGGGAAGGATTTGCAGCGCAGCTCCATCGCTGTGCAGGGACGTGCTGCTGGAGCTGCTGCAGCCACCAGCCCTCCCAGGGGACACCCACGCTCGGGTAGAGCACAGCAGGAGCCAAAAGGCAGCAGAAACCACCCTGTGCACGGCCAGGTTCCTCTGGAGCCTTACTGCAGCTGAATTTCTCTGTGACAAACCCTGGCAGCACCAGGGCTGGCTCCAGGGCTGGCTCTGAGCCCTGTGGGGAATTTACCACTGCTCTTTATAACCTCTGGACGTGCAGCAGGAATCTCCACCCTGGAATCACTCCATGCCCCCGCCAGCCCCTCTGCCCCTCTAAAGCCTGGTGGGTACAGCCCAGCTCGGGGCAGGGGAGCTGCCAGCACTGACCACGTCCTGCTCCCCTGCAGTTCCTCCTGCAACTCCTT
This sequence comes from Vireo altiloquus, assembly GCA_013396875.1. Classification (NCBI taxonomy): domain Eukaryota; kingdom Metazoa; phylum Chordata; class Aves; order Passeriformes; family Vireonidae; genus Vireo; species Vireo altiloquus. The sequence goes on from VZRF01009364.1 coordinate 25,553, forward strand.
CTCCACGTGCTGATCACCCCAGGGATGGGCTGGAAACCCTGCAAACCCCACAGGGGCTGGGGAGGGTCTCAAGCCAAGGTTCCTCCTAGGCTGGGTATGGGATCATTGCCCTCCCCTCACCAGCAGGGTGTGGAAGGTGTTTCCTGGGGCTCCTCAGGCAGTCCCAGGTGCCAGATCTGCCAGAACTCTCCTTCTTAACCCGGACTGGTTTAGGCTAGTGCCATTCGTGCTCCATCTGCATCTCAGAGTTTGCCACCCTGGGTTTTTCCCAGATGTTCAAGCACCCCCCAGGTAACCACATGTCACCCAAAACCTGCAGCCAGATGATGCCTTAGGTTTTACCTTTTCTCTGTTCCCAGCCCTGCAGTGCCCAGTGTAACTCTGCAGGTCCCTGGAGCTCGTTCAGTGCTGTTCTCTCATGCTCACACTGACATAACAAAGCCTCTCCAGCTCGCTCTCCAAGGACACCCAGACCCTCCTGGGCCCAACAACTGCAAACCTTCATCTTGGGGAGAGGGGGGCAAGCTTGGGCAAATTCCATCCTTGCCTGGCTTCTGCTTGGGCAATTGATGCTGATATCAAAGTGGGAAGAACTCGGGAGCTGTCATTGTCCATTTTGGGATGCACTGAGGCAGGAGCCTCTGGAGCCCAGAGTGTGACCTCTGAAGGCCTTTCCAATCAATCCCTCCTTTATTCCTTTATTCCTGTCTGCTCTCTCTTTCTAGGGAGCCATTTAAGGGATCATGGAGACACCACAGCCCTTCGGGGAGCTGCTACACAAATCGAGGTCACAGCAGAGAACGAAGCAGCAAGAGCTGCTAAAACACACCTCAGAGAGTCCCTGAACGGGCCCAGGACCTGCCCTGCCACCCACAGCAGCCAGGAGTTGCTGTGGTAGCACCCAGCAGAGCCACACTGTGGGATCTGGGAGTGTTTGAGCTGAGACTTTGCTCACCATGGATCTCCCTCCCCCAGCAGAGCTGGAGCTCACAGCAAACCTCGAGAGCAGAGAGAGGTGAAACCACCCAGACCCATTCCAGCATGCAGTGCTGCTTTTCTAGGAACTTCTCTGCCCCTATCCCAGTTCCTGAGGCAAACAGGATCGAGATATTTTGTAAAGTTCAGGAATTTGAGGTTCTCCTGCCCAGGGAGGCTGTGGGCACATGCGGCTGCTGCTCTGCTCCCAGTCCTGAGCCCCCAGCTCAGCACCTGAAGCCTCTTGCAGGATTTCCTCCTGGATTTCAGTCCCAGATTTGGGATTTGCAAAAATAACCAAGTCACTTGGGATAATAGTCCGTGTTCCTGGCTCAGTGGGCACTGAAATAAAATCCCCCTGGCCCTGGGGATCAATCCCCCTGCTTGAACACACAGCTCAAGTCGTTTTATCATGGAATCATCAAGCCATGAAATCCTGGAACGGTTTGGAGGGGAAGGGACCTTAAAGCTCATCTTGTCTCACACTCTGCCATGAGTGAAACCACCTTCCACCAGCCCAGATTTCTCCAGCCTGGCCTTGGATACTCCCAGGGATGGGGCAGTCACAGCTTCCCTGGGCAACAGAGGAGAAACAACTCCAATATTTTTAAGGCAACCAAAAACCTAAACCAAAACTTTGACACTTTTTGGCCACATTCACTTTTGGGTGAAGCTCACAGATGTGGTTTGAAGCCAAGAACAAGGTTTTCAAATGAGCTTCCGAGGTCCTTTTGCAGGATTTCCAGCTCTGGTCAGGACAGGTGGGTCAGACTCCTCCGCTGCATTCAGGGACCTCCCTTCTTGTGGCACATCATCAAAATTTTAAGGGTTTTCCTGGAGCTCCCTCAGTCCAGGTGGTTCCATGGGATGCTGCAATCGTGCAGATTTTACCCCAGGATTTTATTTCTCAAGCAGGGGAAATTTGACTCCTGTGAAGGGCATTAAATTTCAGATTATTTCATCCTGAAAAACGAGTTCCCATTAGAGGACACTCCTCAAACCTCATCCTCACACCACCCTGCCCATCCCCACACCTCCTCTTCACCCACTCATAAAACAAACACCACACGCTGCGCTTCAGCTGTTTTATTGAACTTTGCGTATGAAAGAACAGTTTCAAGTTCTAATGAGAAAAAAAAAAATAAAAAAATAAATTCAACATCAGGTAAAAAAATCACGCAACCAAAAAAAAAAATCACTTTTTTTACCGGGAACTGAACACAAGGCCCACACCACGGTGGAGTCACCAGGACGAGGGGATGCAGCAGCTGGTTTTAGCATCAGACAGGTATCAAAAAAAACCCCAAGTTTTAAACAGTTGCAACACAGCTTGCAGGCAAAACCAAAGTTTAAAATGAACTCAGAGGAACAAGACTGCGTTTAACATCTCCAGTCCAAAATTGCATCGCTCCTGATTAGCCAGGATTGAGGGACGAGTTCAGATTTCCAGTGGGATGCACAGAATTTCCCAATATTTCACTGTTCACAGACCCAGTGCACGTTGTCCCAGGTGAGACAGTTGTGGAAACATTTCTGCATCACCCACTTGCACACGTGAAGGAAGGAAAGCAAAATCAAAATTCTATCCAGCCGTCGCCATCCCGGGAAGATTCCATGAAAATCAGTTGCATAGCAGAGGATGGGAAATGACGAAACATGAGCTGCTCCTGTGCTGGAGGTCGATGCAAAGCCTCCCTTTTGCCACGTTTTGGGGTCTCAGGTGATGAATTAAGGTGATGTTCTCCTCTCAAGGTGCCCAATTCAGCCATGGAACTCCTGACCTCCAGCAGGGAGGGTGATTTTCCTGCCAGCCCCGATGGAATAACCAAATCTAATTCCAGTGCACTGGTGGCAGCACAAGGGACGTGACAGCCAACAGAGTTCTGCATTAAAACTCCACTATTTCAGGCACTTCCTGACTACATTTCCACCTAAAAACCTTTTGATTCGCACTTCCAGCTCTATCCATGACTTGTATGTTGCCAGGCAAATTGTCCTGCTCTGAAATCATCCTCTGGAATAGGAATGATGCATTTCAAACCCAGCAGCAGTGCCTGGCCTGGCAATGGCCAGAGATGTGTTCTGGACAGCACCAGTCAGAACCACCTCAGACCATTCCTTTTAAAGGTGCACTGATGACATCATCTTGAACAAAGCAAGAAAAATGGGAAAAAGAAACATAATTTACCTGTGTCAGAGGCCGGTGGAAAATATGGGGACCAGAATGTGTAATTTAATTCACCCAGAGATGCTACTTGGCTTTAATCTCAGGTTGAGAGACAGATTTCCAGCTGGATTTGTGCAATGCAGGAGAGTGGGGAGCACTGAGGGAAGAAAAAACTATCTCAGAAATTCCTTAATTTTAAAAGGATTCAGTAGCAATAACAGCATTTGAACACCTGGCTCAGAAAACACCCAAGTGTGTGAGGTAATGAAGCCTCTGGCGTGCTCGAGGCTGGTTTCTGAGATGTCAATCCTGCAGGGGTTTGCCTGTGGAAAGAGGCTGGGATGGGACTGCAGGAATCACAGAATCACAAACTGACAGAATCCCAGAGCGGTTTGTGTTGGAAGGGATGGCTCATCCTGTTTCCATGGGCAGGGACACTATCCCAGCTTGTTCTAAGCTCCATCCAGCCTGGCCTTGGACACTTCCAGGCATGGGGCAGCCACAGCTTCTCTGTGCCAGGTCCTCATCAAATCCTGACTTTTCCCCCAAATCCATCAGGGCAGAGCAGCTTCCCACTATTCCCTCAGTGCCTCTGACTGCCCATTCCAGCCCTGCTGCTAAGCCCTGTCCCTGTGCCGTGTCCCCTGAGCCTTCGTTAGTGCCCTGAAACACTTTTGGAGATCTTTTGCTTTCTAATTTTGCTGCCTTCTTAAAACAGCTTAAAGCATGTCATTAAAAGAAGCAGCTTTACGTGACCCCACACCAGCCTGGCTCCCCAGATCCGCTTTTCCTGCCCCTCCGCCAGCACGGAGCCAACAGCAGAGCTCTCATCGCTTTAATTGCACCCTAAAATTAAAAGGGGAAGGGTTGGTGCACAGCACTGGGCACGGAGCAGAGATGTCGACGTGTTCAGCGTCTAAAGAGCTGCGTCTGAGCACGACAGCTCCGAGCTGCTCCCGCGTCTCGGAGCGCGGCTTTGAAGGGCTATGAATAAAGATGAGCAGCCTGCCTTGGGATGATTATGGGAATCAAAGCACGCTGTTTTTTTGGATCTTCTCTTGATGTCAGCCATCATTAAACCGCTCTCTTTTTTGTTTTTTTAATCGACTGGATACATTTTTAATTTGTCTTCCCCCGCCAAAGCCAGCCCAGCGCTCCCGCTGCCGTTCGCACACGGCTGTCCCGGGTACCTGTGACACCTCTCGGGGCGGTGACCACACAGATCAATACACTGGACCGACAGTGAAAGACTACCAAACTCTCAATTATTATGGAAAAGCACATTAACAACCAGCCGGCTCAGCAGGCCAAGCGCGAGGAACCCAAGAGCACAGAGCGACGTCGCCAGCGCCAGGATGTGCAACACCGAGGGGAGGTGGCATTTGGCACGATTGTCATCGGTCGGGGGGTGGGTGGCACCCACCAACCCCACCGGGTGAAGGGATGTGTTTTTTTCCCACCACTTTAATAATCAAAATACAGTTTTGAGCCCTAACAGAGAGACGCTGTAACAAGTGGCTACCAAAAACAGACGAGGTATAATTATGTTACAGACGCGCACACACACACACATCATAAAAAAGCTCTCTGTAACACCGGTGAAAAATAAAAAGAATTTTAGTACTGATACATTCTATCCCCCATTTTAAGGGCTACTAGATCATGTTCCAAAAGAAACTAAATATAACACCTTTGGGACCAGGGCTTCCCAAGATCCAGGTCTGTGCTGAAATCCAGAAAATCCATTCTCCTCCTTTTAATGTGCCCTTACCTGTGTGGGCAGCCCGGGCCCCTCTCCTTTCACGGAGAGCTTTGGCTGTTTGCCCGAGCCCATCAGCGCCGTGTAAGAGTGGGTTTGGGGTCAGTCTCTCACGATTTCGGAGTTGCTAAAGCTTTGTTCTGTCTCCTTTGCAGGCTCAAGAGCACACTGCGAACCTGTCACGCTGCAGGGAGGCTGCAAACAAATGTGTTTTGCAGGTCCTTAGGAGTTTGGGAGGCGAGATGTCCCAAAAAAGCCCAGCTCCATCTCTCCCAGCCTGCCGGCAGCTGCTCCGAGGGGGAAGATGGGGAAGAGGAGTTCCCCAGCTCGGGAGCTCCCAGCGATGGGAGCGGCTCAGCCCCAAACACCGCGCACTTTTCCTGGTCTTTTTAAAGGGGTCCTTTAAGGTCTCTGAGATTTTATGGTGCGAGCAATAATTCGTTTCTGTGCCGGGGTGAGGCAGGCAGGGGGACAATGCTCCTCTGTGCAGGGACAGGGGAGGGACACAACTGACCCCTGCTCGGAGCGCCCACAGCCGCGGGGATTTGCCGGCGATTTGCTGGAGGATCCCATGGAGAAGCTCCTCCACGGGCTGGCCTCAGGGCAGGGCACGGCCGAACCAAGTTAATGAGAGCCGACGCTCTAATTAGCTCTAATTTGTGCAGGCGGCTTTCGCACCGCATCGATTTCACACCGCGAGTTGTTTCACCTCCGCGGCATCCCTGACGAGCCTTGGCACCTCCTGCTCACCTCCGTGGGCTCAGGGAGCTGCTCCATGCGCTCTTCCAGCCATCCCGGTCCCCGATCCCAATCTCCCTCTGCACCTCGCGCTGTTAAAGCCGTGACAGACCCAGGTGCCACCAGCACCAGCCCTTTCTCCTCCATTTACCCACAGCTCAGCGACCACAGGGGTTCTACCATGCTGGGAATAAATGCAAGAGGAGCAATGTCCCACTGAGAGCCAGATCCATATTTGCTCTTCCTTCTCCAGCTGATTAAATTGGCTAAAACTGCCGGATTTAACACTTTTGCTTCTTTTCTCACCATCTCAGCCTGTTCTGCCCAATCTGCACCTGTGCAGAGCCCCAGAAACTCCTGTGTTTGGGCCCCCCAAGCCCTTCTGCCATGGACAAAGTCTCCACCACCAGTGCTGCACCTCCTCCATGCAGGAGGAGGAATTCCAGCCGAGAAACCATCCGTGTTCAAAAAACAAACAGAATAAACGCGACCTCACCAAAGTCGATGCATTCCTTGTAAGAACTGCATCCTTTCCCAGCCTTTAAGGGAATGTCTCAATCCGAATTTCAGCTGATGTTTATGTGCAGGGTTCTCGTTCATCTTCAAAGCTCTTCCATGAGACAGAAACGTGGTGCAGAGTGTTGGCTGCTTTGCCTTGAACATTCCCGAGTTTTCCCATTTTCCTTCCTTCCAGGAGGGAGTTGGTCTCAGGGCAGCCTCACCGGGGCTGTGCCTCGAAGCACCCCACGTGTGCCTCCTGCAGATGCTCCCTGTGAAATGCAGGGAAAAGCTTCACTGGGGGAAGGATCCAGGCTTTGGTGCTTCCATCTGTAAGAGTGGTCCTTGCTCCACCTTCCAGGTACCTGGTGGGGACCTCAAAGCTTGTCTGTGGACACCAAAGACAATCAGCAGCATCAGCTCAAGGGTTTGTTTCACACACAATGATTTTGGTTCCTGCTGCCTCTCCCTGAGCAGCCTCTGCTTCAGAGGAAGCTCCAGCTCGCTTGGTTCTGTCCAGTCCAAATCAACATTCCCAAACCATTCCCAGGGAATTATTGCAATGCAGACAAAGAGGTTCCTGTGCTCATCTGAGTCCCTCCAACATGATTTTCACCTTTAAATCCAACACTGTTCCGAGTTTCGCTCTGCTCTCCGACAGAGGCTGTGCTGGGAGGGTTTCAATCTCCAAGCTGGGATGGAGGCAGCGTGGGGAGGTGGATGAGGCTGGAGAGGGGAAAAAGGGGGAGCCAGAAGCAGGAGAGACCATCAACCCCTTTGTCATTCGCATTTATCCCTTTGCAGACCATTTATCCCTTTGCAGATCATTTATCCCTTTGCAGACCATTTATCCCATGGCACCAGGATAATATTGATCCATGCAGCCCCAGGAAAAGCAGTGAGGTTACAGAAAGCTCAGCTTTAAGAGCTTCCCAGCCCAGCACGGGCAACCCACAGCTCTAAACCTGCCACCAGAAACCTCAGTGTGCAAAATGAAACAGCAATGGGCAAAGGAGGGATGGAATTCTCGATTATTACAGAATTAGCAAGGCAACCCTATAACATTCTCACAAGTCTGGAGTACTGTGGAAGTGCAAACAAGGGCAGAGAGGCTCTCATGAAATGAAGCAGGAGCAAGGACAGCCAAGAATTGGGTTTTTAGACATTTTCCACCCCGGAAATTCAATTTGTCCTTAGTTTTTTGTGGAGTGATCCTGATAGCAAGGCACAACTGCTCGACACCCTTTTCCTCAGCACCAGCAGAGCTGCTCCTTCCCTAATAAGGACTTAAAGCAAATCACAGCCTTTGGTAGAGCACAGAGCTGCTTATAAAGGGCATTTCCAGGAAAGTGAGAAAAGTGGAACAGGAATGATTCCAGAGGAGCTGAGAACAGCCTGTGGCCTTCGCTGGGGAACAGCGACAGCAACCGAATTTCCCCCACTCCCTCCCACCCCGAGAAAAACACTTGGGCTGAGTTTTAGCAGCTCTGCTTAACATTTCCTTTCTGGTTGCTTAATCTTTCAAGAGATTTTTTTTTTTTTTTTTAAGAATAATAAAAAAAAGACTGAAATAATGTCCAAGTGATTTCCACCTCTCCTCCTTTCTCCTGGCTTTGCTCAGTCTCGTTATATTGCACATGGGTTGAAGATAATCTGGCTCCAGAGATGTTCCCTTCTACGTAACGCACTTGTTAGAAAACACAGATGAAGTGGGAGATATTCCATATATAAATATATATATATGAAATATGAATTGGGTTTAGCTGGGGAGGACAGGCCCTCTGTCAGTCAGGTCCACGACAGCGTCGGTCACCATGTCTGGGATGTTTGGGATGTTTGTCCTTTCCTTGGAGATGTTTTATTTCTCAACACAGTCCTGAAGGTCTTCATTTCAAAACTTCTTCTGTGATCTGTTGGGCAGAGCAAAGAACCACTTTTATGCACAGCCTGCTTGGGAAAACAAGAACAGGTTTCTCTTTTTTTTCTCAAGTAAAGTGGAAGAGATGTTGCACAGTGGTCCCCCCTGAGAAATTCCCATCTCCATTTCCCACGAATGAAAAGGGAAAATTTGCTAATTAAAATTCGTTAATGGACTGAATGCCACACAGTCTAAACTGAGCTAAAGATAGGAAAAAGATTCATTAAATATATTCTGGTTATTAACTGTTATCTCACATTAACGGCGAGTTCCAAACCCACAATAATTAGTGCCAACTGCCTTTTCCTCGTGTATTTATCTTAATCAAGCCGGGTTTGTTCTGACCCGATGTAATTCATGAGCTGTTGAGCAACTGGTTGGTTTTATAAACCCAGCCCAGGTGAGGAGCCAGGGCTGATCCCACTCCCAGAGCTTGGGCTGTGGAGTCGCTCCCAAAATCCCAAATCCCATTTTGATGTGGGGATGGAGGTGTCCAGAAAAGGGCCCAAAAAATCCCTCAATTTCTGCAGTGCTGGAATTGCATCCACAGCTCTACACCCAAGGGACTCAGCCTGACTCCTGCTTTAATACAGGGAGATGCTCTGCTCTGTCCTTAAATGCTGAAATTTGTAGAAATTCCATGCAACTGTTTTTATTCCTCTCATCTTCCAAACCATCCATGTTCCATCCCAGCGTGGCCATTGGAGCACCCCAGCCCCCAGAACAGGCCCTGGGAGCTCAGTGCTCCATCAACAGCCATGACGACGAAAAGGTTGGAAGGAGCTGCAGAGCTCAGAGGTTGGAAGGAGCTCAGATCCAGGCCTAAGGCACCAGGGCCTGCCTGGTCCCAGCTCAGCCCCAAAATCAGCCTGTTTTCCCCAAAGGGAGAGGCAGGGTAGAGATATTCCGGGTGGGATCCATGCACTGGGGAGGGAGAGAGCCTCTCCCTGGATGCTGCAGGGATGGAGATGTGCAGGGATGATGGGGAGGCAGGGATGAAGTTGCAGCAATAATGAGGGCACGAGAATGAAGCTGCAGGGATAACGAGGATGCAGGGGTGATGAGGATGTGGGGATGGTGTTGCAGGGATAATTGGGATGCAGGAATGATGATGTTGCAGGGATGATAAGGATGCAGGGAGAATGATGTTGCAGCTATGATGCGATTGCAGATGAAGTTGCAGAGATGAAGTTACAGGGATGATGAAGATGCATTTGCAGGGATGATGAGGATGTAGAGATGAAGTTGCAGGGATGATGAAGTTGCAGGGATGACGAGGATGCATGGAGGGTGATGTTGCAGCTATGATGAGATTGCAGAGATGAAGTTGCAGGGATGATGAAGTTGCAGGGATGATGAGGATGCAGGGATGATGAGGATGCAGAGATGATGAGGATGCAGAGATGATGAGGATGCAGGGATGATGATGCTACAGGGATGAGGAAGTTGCAGGGATTATGAAGTTGCAGGGATGATGAGGATGCAGAGATGATGAGGATGCAGGGATGATGAGGATGCAGAGATGATGAGGATGCAGGGATGATGATGCTACAGGGATGAGGAAGTTGCAGGGATGATGAAGTTGCAGGGATGATGAGAATGCAGGGATGATGAGGATGTAAGGATGATGAGGATGCAGGGATGACGATGTTGTGGGGATGCTGAGGGTGCATCTGCAGGGACGATGAGGATGTAAGGATGTAGGAATGATGCTACAGGGATGCTAAAATCCAGCAGAGAAAGGAAAGGGATGGGAATTCCTGCCAGGAGCAAAGATCCCCTTGCAAGGCAGTGCAGCACTGGGGAAATGAGCTTCCAGAGGGGCTCAGTGCTCCGAGCAAGGATCTCAGCCCAGGCAGTTGTACAAGCACAGCTTATCCTGAAGTGCCAGCAGGACCATTCCTGGGCTTAAAGCTAACAGGGCTTTCTGCTCTATTGGACTGGGCTTGCTGGGGGATTAAACCCCTCCCACCTGCCAGCTGGGAAGGGCTCCAAACTGATCCTCAAGGATCACTGGAGTATTACACACCAGTAAATAAATAAATACACAAATAAGGCCCAAACAGCACCTTCAGCCAGGAAATGCCACCAGGCAAGAAAGCAATGGTGGAGTTGGGACTCTGCAGATAAAATGGTAAATAAGAATTTTAATTCCCACCAGGCAAATAATCCAGAGCTTTGGGGTACCCTGGAGCCTTTCAAATCTGTATCCTTGCTGGTGAAGAAAGAAATGCCTAATCCTCAGCCTAACAATGGTGTCGTTTCTCTGAATGCAGTAAGAACAGCAGTGGGAGTGAGAAGCCAGGAGCATTCAGGAGCTATCGCTGCTCTGGCTCCTGAAGGGATCCAGATGTCTTTCCATTGCACAGGGGTGAGGAAATCCTCTCTATCCCAAGAGAAATAGAGGATATTAAACAGCAGCCACAAAAATTAGATGTTTTTAAATTGGCTGAGCCAAATAACTTCTATCTAAACACTCAGAGCTGGCAAATCAGCTCCTGGGAGTGCAAGTACTGAGCATCTCCTGAGTCCTTCCAGAGGCCTGGGAAACTGATCCTGCTTAGGAGAGTTTTTCAAGGGATAAACAAAGTGAACTGCAACAACAATGGGTCTGGCCATCTGTCACTGACCCCAAACACTGTGCTGGAATAGCTGAGAGTCTTCATACAGAATTAAAGAGGAAGATTTAATTGATGCCAATCAATGCAGGGTTAGGGAAAACAGATCTTATCAAATTAACTGATATCTCTGACCGAGTCCCATGCTTGGCTGATAAAGGTGCTTGTGGAAAGCTCTCCTCCAAGGGGGTTGCGTGGCTGTTGGGTTAAGAAAACAGAGCAATAAAGCCAAATTCCCAGGAGATTTCCCCAGTGAGAAACCCAGCAGGACCCAGGAGTTCCCTGCTCGCTCCTCCTCGGGCTCCCTGTGCTGGCTCAGAGCATCTTCCAACCAGGACAGGAGAGACATCCCTGAAAATTTCCAGCCCTGAGAGAGAACAGTCCAGGCTTGTTTCTGATGCTGCAGAAAGAAGATTTCCTGTCTTAATTCCGAGGGATTTAAAGTGTGGAATATCATTCAGGCACTGCCACCCACCGAGGCACCAGCAGAGGCAGAAAATCCCTCAAACCTGCAATGCCACATCCAGTCCACAGCAACTCCTTCCTCATCCTCCCTCCAAACTCAAATTCCCAGCAGCTAGGGCCATTTTAAACCCAAATTTCTTATGTCTGGTTTCTGACCCTCTGCAACAGTGCGAGGTTAAATTGTTACAGAGACACAGCAGCAGCTCCAAGCAGAGACCAGCAAGGAGGGAGAAGAGACCCTAAATTCACAGAGATTTCAGGAGAAATGGGCCAGAAGGGTGGAAGAGGGAAGATGCAGAATAAAGAAATGATGGGAGAGGAGGATGTTGATGGGGAGCTGAAGGCAGAGATGGCAGCTTGGGAAGCTGTGTGAAACCTCAGGCTTCCCTCCAGCCAAGGGAAATAACTGGGATTATTGGGGCACCCAGGATTGGGTCTGCAGGCTTTTCCAGCCTCCAGAAAGCTGAATCCCATTAAACCTTTGGAGGAATCCTCACTTCTTGCTCTGCGTTTCCAAACTGCCTCATCCTTCCACAGGAGTTCCACTGCAAACACTTCCCGAGGCTGCACAGAAGGGGAAACTGAGGCACGGAGGAGCCAACCTGCCCAAAGCCAGGGAGGAGTAAACCCCGCAGCGCTGGCACCCCCCAGTTCCGGGGGACAGGACAATGACAGGGACACAATTCCCTGGATTTCCAACCCAAATTCCCCCTGAACGGCTCAGCCTCGCCCCCCACCCGCTCTGCTCGCAGCTCCTTCCTTGCGCCAAACCCAGGAGCAAACTCAGCTCTCTGCAAACGCAGGAAACACTCAGCAAAGTGTGTGTTCATCCCATCCATCCCGCATCCCAGCCTTCGGCTTCTCCTGGAGCAACACCCCAAGCACAGACCCTGCTGCAGCCACCCCGACCCCGCTGAGCCGCGGATGAGCCTTCCGTGCTTCCACCACTGAGCACACCACGATAAAACCCTAAAGGATTTTCCTTCTCTATCCACGGTGGTGCTTTGGAGGAGGCAAAGCAGAGCAGCTGGTGCTGGACAGCCTCAAAATAAACCCGACTGCACTTTGCAGCCTTGCTGGGGTGAGCAGAGGGGGCCGCGGGCTCATCTTCCCACACATCCAACCCCAGCCCGCCCTGCCAGGGTGTTCGGAGAGGCTAAAAATGAAGTGCAACCACTGGAGCAAAGCAAGCGAGCTTCAACACGCTCAGAAAAGCATCGGAATTACGAGTCTCGAGGAAATGAATCATTCCCAAACAAACCCAGCAGCGCCTGCTGCCGTCGGCGTGGCTGAGCCGAGGGTCTCGCAATGAGTGTGCAGAGCCAGCAGGGAACGGCTGCTGCCGCTCTGAGCAGGGAGGAGCAGGGATCAGGGAGCATCCCAGCTACTCCTGACTCCAGCAAGAAGCTGAAGGAGATGGGAGACATGTTCTAATTTACTGGAGCATGTCTTGGTTCATAAGGAGGAGAAAAGTGATGGTGCCCTGTGGGGAGGTTCGTGCGGGGAGGTTTCCCTGCTCGGCTGCCGAGAGTCCTCAGCACGGAAAATTCAGGCTCTGAGCGGTGATGAGACACAGACAGGCCCTGAAACCCGCGGGTGTCAGAGCAGCACGTTAACTGTGGGAGGAAAAGCACAGAGAGGCTCGCAGGGTTCCTGTTTGTGGTTGAGTTTTGCAAGAAACGGGGGTAAAATGGCTCCGGCGGTGAGGGTGGTGTGGGACCCCACATGCATGTGGGACCTTCCACACACAGGATGGTTCTCAGGAGAAAAAGCTGGGATTCGCTGAGTGACAAAGAGCAGGAGCCCCGGCGCCTTCCCATCGAGGGGACAAACATCCCTGGGACAGGGACACCATCACTCACTGTTCGGGCAGCCAAGCAGGCAGTGAAAGCTCTCGGCTGTATCCCAGGCCCGAGCACAGTGGAGCCAGGAGAGCTTTGGCTGGAGCAAGAGCTGGGAGGGGCAGGGAGATGGGGCTGGGAGATGGGGCTGGGGCTGCTCTGCAGGGATCCCCGGCAGCATATGTGTCCCTGCCAGGGAATGGCTCTTCCCTAAGGCACGGCTGGGGCCAGACCCTCCTCCTGTCTCATCTCTGATCTAAGAAACCCTCACTCACCAACCCCTGAAATGGATCAAACGCCCTCCACTGCTGGACAAGCGATTCCCAGATGGAATGAGGGCACCCAAAATATCCCCCAAATGTCCTCGTCCAAGTGGTGACAGCCACATCCCCCGGACTTTTCCAAGGAAAAGAAGCACATGGCTCCATCCCTCCGTGCTCAGTGCCCAACTCCCACCTCTGGCACGGGGAGAGGGCTGATGCCACCCTGCACCCACCGGGATTGCCTGGAGCTCAGCCGTGCAAACAGCACCCAGGGAAACGGGCAAAGGCAGCAATATCCCATCCTAAACACATCCTCCAGCTGTACAACACCCCCGAAGCCGAGCCGAGCGCTCCGTTCCTGCTGTGGGTGGCACAGGGGAGTAGCACCGGCTCCGTAGGAGTGAGACAGTCCCCAGGACATGGCCCTGCCCACAGCACCCTGTAACCATCGAATCACCAAATGCTTTGGGTTGAAAAGGACCTTAAAGATCATCCGTGACCGAGATCATACAATATCTGGAAATCTCCTATTTCCCTGCTCCCATACGGCTGCCCTCGCACGAGGATGCCAGGGCACTGAGATCTCCTTCCAGGCACGCACAGGACTGAGACTCTTCTGAAGGGCAAAATAAGTCCCACTTAAACCCTGTTTGCCTGTTTGCACTGCCAGGTTTGCAGCCTACCCGGAGATCGTTTGTTAAAGCGTTTAAAAACAGGGAAAACCAAGCCCTGCTTCCACCCGGCGGCGGTGGAGCCTCCGTGTGCTCGCACCAAGATATGCATATTTTAAAAGCTTGGCAGGAGAGGGCTCCAAACTACACAATTAAACGGATTTTACACACAGCACTCGCCGTACACACCAACCACTGCCAAGCACCCTTTCCTTGTGCTACATCCCTGCAGCAGAGACCCCTTTGGAGCAGTGACCCTGGCTGCTCCTTCCACTCAGCCGGAGAAAACACTTGTCTGCCCTTTGCCGCTGCTTAATTGCCCGTAAACTGGGCATTAAAAACAAAACCCACTCCTTTTGTCAAGGGATGGAGCAGGAACAATCGCCTGGGAAGAAATTTAACCCTCCTGGAGGAAAGAGATATCTGCAGCCCTTGTCTGTGTCCACACGTGGGGTGGGATGGATACTGCTCCGCTCCGGCCACCCCAAGCACCCGAAGGGCATCTATTGTGCTGGAGAACAACAGAACCTTTTGAAGGAGCTCAGGCCTGAAACGCACACAAAAAAGAGGGCAAAGGAGCAGGAGAAAAAGGTGATGGTGTCAAAGTACCAAGTGGAGGGGCCAGGGTTGCGGCTGCTGTGTGTCCCTGCACCCCCCCAGCTCCAAGGACGTGTTTCAAGGTGGTGTCCAGGGCTAAAACAGAGGAACAGGTCCTGAAATACAGGCAGAGGGAAAGGCAAACTGACAGGGGGCTGCGAAAAGAGAAAACAGAAGGTACAAGGCTCTCCAGCACCCAGTGCCCCTGCGTGGGGGCTGGAACAGGATGTTCTTTAAGGCTCTTTTGAACCCAAACCTTTCCGTGATTCTGCGATAGGCATCCATAGAGGCAGCTCCAGCCTCCCAGAGCTGCATCCCCGGGGTGGGAGCTGCCTCTTCCATCCTTGCTCCCATCCCTCAGTGTCACTGTGTCCCTTCAGGTGACAGGGACGAAGGACAAGGGACGGGGAGGACACTGCAGAGGGATCGCCAAGCGCTGCAGGGACCCTGTGCTCGCTCTGGGGGCACTGGGAGCTGCCAGCCAGGAGCTCCTGGTAATGCCCTTTCCTCCATTTAATGGAATAAGCCGAGTCTGGGCAAGCCCTTTGCCTCGCAGACAGCAGCTCCACTAATGCTAATCCCCTAATGCTGCCCCTCTAAGCACATTAGGGACCAGCGAGTCCAAGGCTCCTCCGCAGCTCCCCAGCGGCTGCTGAAACACTGCCTTGTCCTAATGGGGCGCACGGCAGGAGAGCAGAGCCACTTAAATAACAGCTGGCTGTGGAGAGCCCAGTGGTTCAGGGATCTCTCCAATTCCTGGCACAGCGTGTGCAGCAGCCAGCTCCAGAGAAGGCGTCGCAGAACCACAGAACAGAAGGTATTTGTCAGAGTCACCACACGGTTTGGGTTGGAATGGATCTTAAAGATCATCCAGTTCCAGCTGCTGGCCACGGGACACCTTCCACGAGAGCAGGTGGCTCAAGTGGCTCAGTTTCTCTCACTGGATGGTACCCACGAGACAGCAGAGAGGGAAGATGCAGAGGAACAGGGCAGAACACCCAAAGGATATCCCCAGTTTTCCACTTTCAGTTTTTTTGGGGTGTATCTAAAAGACAGAGCAGCAGTGAATTTATGTTGCTCGGTGATACCACTCACTGCTGAAAAGGGGTTTTTTTGCATGTGAAAAAGGGAAATTTGGGTTTGATATTGGGAAGAAATCCTTCCCTGGGAGGGTGGGCAGGCCCTGGCACAGGGTGCCCAGAGAAGCTGTGGCTGTCCCACCCCTGGCAGTGCCCAAGGCCAGGCTGGACAGGGTTTGGAGCAGCCTGGGACAGTGGAAGGTGTCCCTGCCCATGGGGAGGGTGGGACTGGATGATCCCTAAGGTCCCTTCCTACCCAAACCATTCTGGGATTCTACCAGAGCAAAACTGCCTTTTACCCCAGTGAGTGAAGTGGTTTTCTTGTCACCTCTCCCATAAAGCATCTTTTACTGTCGAAAAAACCCCTTTGAAACTACTCTGCTCCTACAAAACCAGGCAGGGAGGAGTCAGGAAAAGAAACCAACAACCTGCAAGGTCTCTGCTTATTTTAGATGACAGAGAAACTGAAAATTGTTCTGTGCCATTTCCAGGAGAACATGTGGTTTCCGTACCCTGTGCAGCTGCCACGGGGAAAACACCAACCCAGAACTCGTCTGCAAACTCTCCTGAGTGAGATCTTTGCACTGCTCTTAAACTCAAACCCTCCTTTTAGGAACAGGCATGAGGGAAAGCTTTAACAACAATAAAATTTAATAACAATGAAAGAAAATAACAATAAAAAGTGAGAGCTTGTAGGCAGAAATGACATTTCAGCCCACTGGCAGGCTGTTCCCAGTTATCCCAGACAAGGAATCCCAGTTATCCTGGACAAGGGATCTCAGGGTTGTAACTTCAAAGCACCTCCCTGATAAAGATCATCTCTTGGACCCTCAGCTGATGAAACCTCAGGTAGCTCCAATAAAACCATCCCAGCCCAGCAGCCAAGGAGGGGCTCTGGTATTTTTCTTGGGTTTATTGACTGTGGCTAAGGGAAAGTGCTGCAAAGCATCCAAATCCTTCTGAGTCTGGGAAAAATCCCAGCTAAACTCCAATTTTGGCATGTCCAGCACCTCTCAGGACAAGCTCCCCTCTCCCCAGCCTTAGGAAAGGTGTGACTTGCACAGGATGGGGCCAAACCTCTCTTTGCTGTAGGTATTTAACAGCATCCCTGTTGATGTGCTACCTCGAAGGAATTTGGCTTTTTTTTAACCCAAAATCCAGCAAAACTGAGCAGAGCTGGAGCCAAAGCCCTCAAGGCCAAGCTGCCTTTGGCCTGCTTCGATGGCAGGGGCTGGATGGGAGCACTAAACCACTGAAATCACCTTTTTAGCACAGAAGTGAAGCAATCCAGCTGCAGAGAAACAGCAGGGTTTTCCTCCTCCCACAGCACTAAAAAGCAAATACAATCAGAGGAGCTACGGGATGTGATCCCACTTTATCTAACGTGTATAAAAATACCCGAGAGCGGCAGGATAAGCTGGAGAATAAAAGTAAGCAGTGGAAAGCATGGGGTTTGTCCAAAAAAAAACCCAACGTCACTTGATGGCTCCACTGAACTCTCCCCCATGCAAAGCTCACCTGATCCTGTCAGATGTCTCATGGCCCCTGGCGCACACGTGAGGATGAAGCCGGTGACTTTTCCCGGCGGGATTTTTGGTTATTTTTCAATCCTGTTTTTTTATTGTCCCCCTTGTTCCACAAAGCTGTTCCCTGGCCAAGCTTCCCGGCAGCTGCTCGATGCCAGTTCCCACTGGGTTTGGGGTCGTTCTCGGTGGAGCAGGATGAACCTCCATGCCCAGATTTCACAGCCAAGGTGAGGGACAGGTGGATCTGGGGGTGCTTATTGCCTGTGGGTGCTTTGCTGGGCACACGGGAGGAGCAGCAGGACAGGGACCAGGGAGAGGGTGCAGAGCCACGATGTCTTGTGGGATGGAGGAGCTGGAACCATCTGGAAAGGTTTTTTTGCGGGAAGAGCAAGGACCAGGGGGGATGGGAGAAGGGATGCCATGACAACCTTTGGGGGTTTCCCAGGAAACCATGGTCACCATGGCAACTGCATCGCTCCGGTCGGAATTAGTGACTTCCGCTGGAAGGCGTGTTCGCCACTTTAATCTTCTGCTGATAAGAGGCTGCATCTCTTCCAAAGGCATTGCAAAAAGAGGAGGAAACATCCCTTTGTCTCCGGCTGGGTGGGCTGGAGGCTCCCAGCCGTGGCCAGGAGCTCGTCACGGATCCTGCTCCACGCTGACATCGCTGCCTGTGCCTGCCGCTCCCAACACCATTCCAGTCTGCCTCTCCTCTCCCTCCTCCCGCACACAGCCCTGCTGCACGGCCACAAACTTGACATTGGAGGAAATCATTCCAGCGGGTTACAGGGGAAGGGAATCCAGAGCAGAAAACGAGGGCTTAGGGAGTTTTTTTCTATTTAAATCAGCATTGATTGCACTCAGTCTCTGAGCATATTAGAATTTCATAAATGATCTAATGGGGAGAAAAAGGGAATCTGGGATGTGCCCGTAATGGCACATCACATGTTTCAATATTAAGCATCATTTAACGATGTGGTAACAGAGACTCTCTGCAGAATTAAATGGTTGTTTCCTCCCAGCCCCCTCCCAGTTTGCTCTGCCTCATGTTTTCCTCCTTCCTCCACCCAATCCGGGTTTGTTAATCCAACAAGTGATCTTACGTGATGGAAGGGATATCGGCTACACGCTGCCCTTAGGGAAAGAGGGGGAAAATTTGGGAGCAAACAAGAGGTTCCCCAAAAGCCCAAAAAGCAAAGCAGCCCTGCAACACGTTGCAGAACAAACACCTGTTCTGACAGTGAGTGTGGTTTGTCTTCATCTTCCTTCTCTTTACCCTTTAGCTGTCCTCTTCTTCGGAGAATTTTAAATCCTTTTACTTTTGGATCTTTAGAAAGGAAGGATCTAAAAAAATAAAGGTATAAAAACGAGGGCACACACAGACCGACGATGGTGCATGTTCCACACAACACCGACACACAGTCACTTTGCATTATTATTGGTATTGTTATTGGTATCGTTTTACCGCATCCTCAGGTTCTGCTGCAGTTCGTTTGGTTTGGGTTCGTTTTAAACATCCGTAAAGATCTTTTTGATGTTCACACAGTTGGGATTGTTTGTGGTTGTGCAGTTGCCTGCTTTAAAGGCAGCCTGTTTGAATGCACTGTGGTTGATCGCCCCTTCCTCGATCACCATGTACTCGGACTTGCTGAGGGTGGAATTGCTGCGAGCCTTCTTCATCTCCTCGCTGGACGAGAGGTGCTGGCAGCTCCCGACGTGCATGTACTGGGCTTGCTCCTCACCTTCCGTCTCCCGGTGGTAGAAATAGTTGAAGTTGGAGACGATGACGGGCACGGGGAGGGCGATGGTCAGCACCCCCGCGATGGCACACAGAGACCCCACGATCTTGCCCCCAATGGTGATGGGGTGCATGTCCCCGTAGCCCACGGTGGTCATGGTGACCACGGCCCACCAGAAGGCGTCAGGGATGCTACTGAACCCCGAGCTGGGGTCATCGGCTTCCGCGAAGTAAACGGCGCTGGAGAAGAGGATGACGCCGATGAAGAGGAAGAAGATGAGCAAGCCCAGCTCCCGCATGCTGGCCTTGAGGGTCTGCCCCAGGATCTGCAGCCCCTTGGAGTGCCGGGAGAGCTTGAAGATGCGGAAGACCCTGACGAGGCGGATGACTCTGAGGATGGCCAAGGACATGGCTTGTTGGCCGTTGCCTTGCCGCTCGGCCAGCTCTGTGCCCAGCGTGATGAAGTAGGGGATGATGGCCACAATGTCAATGATGTTCATGATGTTCTTGGAGAAGGTGGCCTTGCTGGGGCAGGCAAAGAAACGAACCAGCAGCTCGAAGGAGAACCAGATGATGCACAGAGTCTCTACCACAAAGAAAGGGTCAGTGAAGGATGACACCATGGAAGCGGCCGAGGATGAGGAGTTGGTGAAGACATCAGATGGAAGAGGAGCACCACCTGTCCCGAAGGTGCCCCCAGTTCCCTCATAGTCATGGTCATCCCTGAATTCAGGCAGGGTCTCCAGACAGAAGATGACAATAGAGATAAGGATGACCAGGACAGAGACGATGGCAATGCCTCGGGCCGGCCCAGAGCTCTCGGGGTACTCGAAGAGGAGCCACACTTGGCGCTGAAACTCTTTCTCGGGAAGTGGCCGCTGCTCCTCCCGAATGAAACCCTCATCCTCCCGAAACTTCTCCATGGCCTCCTCCCCCAGCTGGTAGAAGCGGATCTCCTCGGAGAAGATGTCGATGGGGACGTTGACGGGACGCCGGATGCGCCCTCCCGACTGGTAGTAGTAGAGGATGGCGTCGAAGCTGGGACGGTTACGGTCGAAGAAATACTCATTGCGGAGGGGGTCGAAGTAGCGCATCCTCTTCCGGGGGTCCCCCAGCAGCGTCTCGGGGAACTGCGCCAGGGTCTTGAGCTGGGTCTCGAAGCGCAGCCCCGAGATGTTGATCACCACGCGCTCGCAGCACTCGTGCTCCCCAGCGCCCGCGGGCTGCCCGGAGGGCACGGCCGGGGCCGGGGGCTGATCGTAGCGGTCCCCGCCGAGCAGCGCGGGGGGATGCTGGGGTTCCTCCAGCAAAGGGTCTCCGCCGCCGCCGCCTCCCACCACGGTCATGCTGCCTTCCTCCCCTTCTTCGCCCTCTTCCTC
>VZRF01009364.1:47017-84319 GCA_013396875.1 Vireo altiloquus
GGGAGCATCCTCTGCTGCTCAGCGGGCTGCAAGCACGGAGAGGGTTTTTTCCTGGCAGAACCGCTGCCTAGAAAGAGTTTATCTGCCCTTCCCCAGGTGAAATGCAATTTTGACTCTGAATTTGGGGGTTTGCCTGTTGGTTTTCAGGCACGGTTTCGCGCGGTGGGAGGCTGTGGGCAGTGCAAAGCTGACAGCGTGGCCAGAACCAACAGTTGTTTTGAATCAGCGTCTGGGTTAGGCTGGGGATTGTTTTTCTCTGTCTAGGAGAGCGTGTGCATGTGTGTGTGTGCGTGAGTGTGTGTGCACACGTCTGTGTCTGTGCCTGTGTGTGCCCCTGTGCTTCCCCCTCCCAAATAAACCCAGGAGCAAAGCTGAGCCAGCCCTTTACCAAGGAGGTTTCAGGCTGAACCCAAACCTGCATTTCAGACTTTCCATCAAGAAAGCCAAAAGCTTTCAATTTCTTTTTCTTTCTTCGTCCCTTCAATTGATCTTCTTAAGCAAATAGTTCAATTGTGAGCAAAAGGGATTTTTTTGAGGCTAAAACCTCCTCTGTAGGTTCCCAGTTCTGGAAAACACTCCATCCCCAGAGATGTGTGTCAGGGAAAACCTCTGATCTCTGCAGCCCCAGCTCTCCCCCCAGATCCCCATTTTTCCAACCCCTCCAATAGCTGAAGTGCTTCAATCCCCAGCCACGTGCCAAGGGGGATTTAGGAAATTCAGGGAGCTCCCAGCTCGGGAAAAAGTAATGGAATGGATTGGGTTGAAAGGGACTTTAAACCTCATCTCATTGCACCTCCCTGCCATGGGCAGGGACACCTTGCACTGGACCAAGAGCTCGACCATGAGGGTTGGGGAGAGGAGGGAGACTACATTCCCTTCTGGAACCAGGCAGGTGGTCCTGCCGTGATGGAGGTTAAAACCCCTCCACCATCCCCACTTGAGCTCATCATCCCGGTTATTTTTAAGCAGCACAGCCTCCAGAAGGCAGGGAGAACAACAGATGAAAAGATCAAACTTATTTATACTTTAAATCAGAAACAAGCTGTCCAAAATACCCAGATCTGGGGAGGGAACAACAATAAATATTGGTGCAAGAGCTGACTCCAGACTCTGAGTGCAGATGAAAGGTGAGGATGGAGTCTGGCTGAGCTGAGCACACCAACCTCTTTGCTGACAGAGGGGAAACACTCTCTGCCACCAGAAACCCAGGAGGACTCCTGAGGGAGTGAGCCCCAGCAAGGTGGCATGGAGAGGTGGATGTTCACCCACGCCCCACGCAAGGACAGTCGTGTCCAGGCCATGCCACCCCACCCCAGACCTGGACACAAGTCCCTTGTTGCCATCTCCATCCTTGGCTTTAAGCCCCACTTTTGAGACCTGTTTTTCTTGAGGGTGTTGATCCCCTGGGAGCTGGGGAGTTGCTCCCCCACCATTCCTGCAGCAGTTCATGGTGCTGACCAGCAACACGCTCCCAGTGAGAGCATCCACTCCTCGCTTCCAGCCCACAGCATCTCCCAGCCATCCCAAAACCCAGACACGGCAGGAAGCAAAGCCCTGGAGCACCATTAACCCTTGAGCTCCCCTTGTTGCTTGTAGGTCGGGAAAAATTCCTGGAAGCAACAGTTCACACCCAAGTTCGAGGCTTTATTTTCATGCAAATCAAAGAACCATCACGCCTTCACCACATATATGTGCACAGCAGCTAAGAACTTGTCTGGCTCATTCCTTTTCCCTGCTAGGATTTCTGCCAATAAATCAGTGTTGTCTGATCGCAGGCAAACAAATGAGGCTGCCTCAAACCATAAACATTTATTGAGGACACAAGGCTCGAGGCGCAAGGTGTAACTTCCATAATTGCAATAATTTACTCTGGATCTGTCAGGGGCAAATCCATCAGGAATTACCGAGAGAGCCACAGACCTTTGGGGTGCTGCTTGGAAAAGCCTTTCCTTTGGAAGCAGCAGGATTAAGCCCTTACCCCCCAGCTGCAGCACGGCCGCAGACATTAACCCCTGAGCTCCGGCGGCTTCGGGCGGGCGTGGCGCTGGGATTTCTCCGGCAGCCGGCGGCCCCAGCACGTCGTGGCCTCCTGGCCCTGTTTACTCCTCCTCTGCTTCCCTGTAATCCTATCAAAGCCAATTAGGCTGTGCCAGGCGAGCAGCAGCGCTGCAGGCAGAGAGCAGCCGAGGGGCAGATCCTCCCCAGCCCTTCCCCTCGGCTCCTGCCCTTCCCTGGGTCCCCCAGCCGAGCTTTGGGACAGCATCGGGGTTGCGGCAGCAGCAGCAGCAGCATCACCTCCCCTGTGAGCCCCCGACAGCCTCACGAGCGTTCCCTGGAGGGGTTTGCACCCAGGAGCTGCAGCAAGCCTAGCATTTGTCAGGCAGAAACAGAGCTGGTCTGGGTCAGGCTTCAAAAGCTGGAGGTCTGAGCACAAGGGCAGGGGGATAAAAGCCCAGGGGAAGGAACACCTCCGTGGTGTCCAACCCAGCCAAGGTTTTCCCATAAGCTGGGAACTCAGTGCAGCACCAAACCGTCTCCTCTAGGCTATGGTTTGCTGTCTAATGCTAGACATCCCAGTGTTCCCTCTGCAAATTTCCCTCTGCTTTTCCATCCATCTCCTCTGCTGCATCTGGTCTCAACAAATTTAATTTCGTTCCTAACGGCCATTTAAGAAATCCCCCTGTGCGCTGATCCGCAGGCTGCCCTGGAACAGTGCATGCAGTTTCGATGAGGAAGCAGAGCAAGCATCACTCTTTGCCTCCCTTAATGGCCTTCTCAGGGCAGATTTCCAAGCAGAGGGGACAAACAACTTCTCTCTTCCCACAGCCAGACCCAGACCACGAGGAGAATTCCCCCAAACCCCTCCCCTGGGGGACGTGAGCTGCACAGAACACGTGGCACCTTCACCCCCACCCTCAGTTATTCCCAGCCATGGGGCACCCTTAGCATCCTGCTTCCACCTTGAAATTTTCCTTCCTTCTTGATGAATCCCAGCGCTTCTCAAGCAGCATTTTGGGGTTGTCTTTCTACCCCAAAAGCTCCCCTGGTAACACCAGCAGCCAGGCAGAGCGCACAGAATCCAGCCTGGCTGTGAGCAGGATCTCACCCTCCCTCCCCTCCCTCCCATTTCAATGGGGACTCTGCTTCCATTGATAAATCTGGGACAAATCTGCTCATCTTTATTTCGCAGGATCAGAAAGCTCTCAGCCATACGGGGTTACAATAATACCTTAATGCGCTGCAAATGCATTGTCTGTCCTCTCACCAACCCCCAACTGCTCCAGCCAGACAGCGCAGCTTTAAGTCCCTCCAGGTTTCTCTTCTGGGGAACACGAGCCCTCCTGTGCTGCTCAGAAAGGGCAAACGTCATGGAGAAGGGCTCGAGGTTGTCACTCAGGTCACCAATCACAGGCAGGACCGCAGGGGCTGTTGGCAGCAAACACAGTTCAGCATCAACCCAACCTTCCGAGATCACCTCGGAGCAATCACAGAATCTCGGAATCATGGATTTGTTTAGGTTGGAAAAGCCCTCTAAGGTGATGGAGTCCAACTGCCCACCCAACACTGCCAAGGCCACCACTAAACCATGTCCCCAAGTGCCACATCCACGTGTCTTTTAAACCCCTCCAGGGACAGGGACTCCCTAGTGAGGCTGTGATAGTGCCGTATCTTGGGAAAGAAATTTTCCCTAATATCCAACCTAAACCTCCTCAGCACAACTTGAGGCCGTTTCCCCTTGTCCTGGCTCTCAGCAATCAGGGAATAAACTGAACAACACAACCTCTGGTTCTGGAGTGGTCAGTGCTGCCATCCTCACCTGCTCCCTTGCGGAGACAGGAGCTGGGAGCATCCCCACAGTCCCTGAGGCTCACACACTTCCAGAAGAACTGGGATGCTATTCCCAACGTACACCAAGAGGAGATCATCTCTCTCCCAGAAATCAGGGATCCTATCTCATCTCCTCACCGTGCCTCAAAAGCATCCATGAGGGTTCCCCTTCCGGGGTAAGACAAATTCTCCGCCAACGCCATCCAGGGAGGCAGCGTGAAGGATGGGAATCGAATCCTGATTTCCCAGGATGGATTTAGAGCTCTAACTCTGGAGCACACCATTCCTATTCCTGTCGCCGTGTTAGTCAGCCTCCAGGTATAGCTCAGCCGTGGAGTGAATCCTTCGATCCCTCCGTGCCTCAGTTTCTCATCTGTACATCGAGGGAGTATTTCTCGCCTCCCACCTGGAGTCTATTTCAATCCTACACCAGAAGCTTTTCACTGCACTCACAGTTGCAGAGTTGTTTCTCTTTTTCAGCTGAGAAAGACACTGAAATTTGGAAGAGGGAGGAGAATCCAGTGCTGTGCGAATCCTGCAGCTTGCTCAGCCCTCGGCACAGGTGGGAAGCGTCACTGGGAGCTCCACAGGGAAAACTGACTCCTCTCTCTAAGAGGACGTTTAGCACCAGGCACAGCAGGACCCCAAACACCCTGGGATCCTCTCTGACTGCTGGACGCCCTCAGAAAACTGTCTATGGAGGGGGGAAGTGAAAATTGAACTGGTACCCCGAAATAACCGGACAGCAGCTGTTTCTCGTGGGTTGTTTCCCACAAAGCTGAGGATTGAGCAAGAGCATTTCTTGGGAAGTGAAGGACAAGTTCCGGTGGCTAAAAAAGATCAGCCAAGTTACTCAGCATCATCGTCATCCGTCGGCTTTAACCGAGCTAAATCCCATCCAACCTTTGGGGATCCAGAGGTTGCAGCTCAGGACGGAGTTAGACCTATCTCAATATCCTAAAAATGGTAGGATTTAAACTGGGTGGGGTTATGGTGGCCAAAAAATGTTAACGCAAATTCCACTGGAATGGGGATCACATTCCCAGGCCTCCACAATGACAGCAAAACGATACCCAACGACTCCTGTTGCAGGGCATTATTTGGTCATTAAGGTCTAAGATTACATTGACAAAGCAATTTAACCACAAATCCTGGGAGACAAGAGTGTTTTCATTACCAATGTCCGCAGGAGGGGAAGACGAGCTGCGTTTCAGGGAGGGGAGCAGGAGAATCAGGGACATCTCAGGGACTCAGGGTGATGCTGGAAGAGCATCAGTGCTGAGCCAGAGGCAGCCTCACTGTGAAGATATGAAACCCCCAATTTCTGGCAGTAAAAAGCATCGTGTGGGTCAGGGGGGACTGTTTGGACCCTGAATAATTTATTCCGTGGATGTCACTTCTGGTTGTGGTTGGTGACAGACACTCAGTGAGGTGGCACAAGCCTTCACAGCCTCCCCAAGCAGATGGGTAGCATCCCACAGCAGGGAGAGCTCTTGGTGTGAGCCCCTACAACCAAAACCAGCAACTGATCTCTCTCTAAATCCATGTGGGTGGAGCAATTTTCCCTAAAATATGGGCTCCATCTCTTTCCAACAGTATTTTATGCTGAATTTTCAGAGGACATTCAAGACACTCTGGGTGAATTGGTGCCTAACTCCAGCTGCACAAACAACTCTATTTTTAAGGAAAACGGTTTTGCTTTCCGTAGAAAACCAGGGGAACCTGTAAGTCACAGCTGTGCCACAAAGCACCCCTTGTGCAGGCCCAGAGGTTTATTTTTGAAACACGCCCTCTCCACCTTTTCCCCACACTTCAGCCAGCTTTATTCAGAAAAATAAATTGCATCAGAGAAATGAAGCAATTTTTCCTGTGCTGGGCAGCTGGGCTGGAGCCAGCCTCGACCCTCCTCTGCCTGGCACGAGGCACTGGAGGCTCCCAGCAACGAGATCCATGGGAGATGGGGAGGAGGAGACGTTTGGAGGGCAGGGAGCTGTCTCAGCCAGGCACAGATCCCAGTGACAGCCGCAGGGCCGCCTGGCAGCCGTCAAGGACCTTCAAACCGTGTTTTGTCTCTTGGATTTTTCCGCCTTTCCGCAATCCTCCCGATTTTTCTGTGACTTTTCAATTGCTCGTTCAGTGAACATCGTGTTAGGAGAGGAGGGAGCTGGGATCTGAGGCTGCAGGGGTTTGACTGACGCAGCCCAGGAGCAAATAATGAGGGAGGAGGCATTGCCATCGTGGTGTGTTCGAGTGGGACACTTCATCCGTCAATGATGTGCTGATGGAGAAGAGCCACCATTTATTGAATTATAGAATCCCTGAGTGGTTTGGGTGGGAATGGAGCTTAAATGCCATCCCATTCCAGCCCCTGCCATGGGTAGGGACACCTTCCACTACCCCAAGTTGCTCCAAGCCCTGCCCAGCCTGGCCTGGATGGGGCAGCCACAGCATCTCTGGGCAACCTGTGCATCAACACCTTCAGCCTGGGGACAAACCAGCCCTTGGAGAGCAAGGCTTGCTCTCCAGAGCATCCCAGATCTCCAAGGATGAACAGGATCAAGCAGCCCAACCCAGCTCTGGGTACCCCCAGCCCCCCTGCAAGTACAAAACGCAACAAAACCAAACTGAGGGAACTCTGCCTTTCACCAAAATCACACACCAGGTTTTGCAGGATGTGAGACTGCTGGTGGTTAAAGCAGGAAACACACAGGGAGAGGAAAGAGAGAAGGGAGAGAAAATCCCCGTTTGTAGCTCACATTTTATGCCTTCTAACACAGCACAGGAGCAAAGTCACTGTGGTAGAATTACCCTGAAGCCATCAGACTTCCATTAGAGTTTGATGAAATCATGGAAAGAAACAGAGTGACTCTGCCTGGCTGAAGTGAGAGAGAGAGACCAGGATGCTCCTGAGGGCTGGATCCCCCAGCAGCTCTGTCCTTGGGCTTTTAGGCTCAAAGGGAATGACTAAACAGAAAATTAAAACCTGCACAGGTCACCAGGCCAAACCCATTAGTGCAGCCCCAGCTTCCTGGCCTCTGGTCATTAGTTAATGTTTGGGCAGTGCTTTGAGAGAAAAAAAACACACCCTGAATACAGGTCTAATATTGACATCATTCCCTTTCCAGCTGGAAATCCAGAGGAAATTCTCTTCTGCCTCAAGACCCTTCTGTCTGTCATCCACATTTTCACAGACAGTTTAACCCTCGATCACCTGTGCTGGGAACTGATTTGCAATAAAAACCCCTCCCCCAGCTGTGAGGTTGTCATTGAAGGGTCATTTCGTGCAGGGGAGATGAATTTGTTTGCAGACACAGGTGGGGACTTCAGCTTTAGCTGCAACATCTGGATGCTGGTAGAGCTGCAGAGCCTGCAGGTAAAGCTGGAACTCCCAAATGCTGCCCAGCCATTGGCAGAGGCTTCATTTCTAGCTGGAAAACCCAAATCAGCAAAAATTTGGAGCAAAGGAATTCGTCTGCAAAGGGCTCACAGACCCAAGCTCTGCAGCTCAACCCTGTGATTTATTTTTAATCAGATTTCCTGCTTGGCAGCCGCAGCACTTCTGGGGGATCCCCCTGAAGCCCTGCTCAGAAATCCTGTCTGCAAGGCTGAAAATGGGGTGAGGAGCAGCAGATGAGTCATTTTTTGCCTTCTTAATCCTCCTGTCGGGCCCAGGGGTGGGATGGGTGGCAGGAGGTGACCCATGGGTGCCACAGGTCAGGTTCTCTTTGCTGACCCACGTCCTTTCCGACAAGAGCCAGCAATAACAAATTAATTCTGAAACAATCACCACGAGATTCTCTCAGATTACTTTTCTTACACAACCTCCGAAACCACCATGTTCCTTTTTTCCTTTTCTCTAAGCCCCAAAATGACAATACAACCAATTTAGGCGTGAGGGGTTTTTTTGGGGTGGAATGGAGGATTTTTTTGCAGCCTGCCTTTTGGTTTTGCCTTGATATATTCGGGAAAACAGGTCCTGGCTCAGCTCGGGGACACCGGAAAGGCTGATCCGCTCTGTCACCTGTGACAGTCACCCCAGCAACAGCTCGGCTGCCAGCAGAGGCAGGAGAGGATGCTGACTCACTGCCTGCCTCGCTTGTGCAGCTCACCCTTCACAGAAAGCATTGCTGGAGTCTTGCTCTCCCTTTCCTTTAACCCTGCCCTTAAAAAAAAAGAGTTAAGAAACCTTAATTCTAAATGGTCACACGAGGGAAAAAAAAAAAAAAAAGTAGCAGCTGCTCTCAAAGAGAAGTTTCATTCCATTACAGAATTGGTTTGGGTTCCAGAGGCAGTGCCCACCATTAATTCACTGGATTCATTGCACACAGAAATGACTGTGGAAGGGTTTGCTGCAAATATAAATCACCAAATGATAACAGCCAGGAGACAGCAAGAGAGCAGAGGAAATTTGAGGGGGTCTCTTAAAAAAGGAACCCTCCCCAAAATGACCAAAAGTCTCTTTTTCCCTTTGACCCTATTTCTGTTTGCTGCTTGTTTTCAGTGTAAATCTGGTGATTTCTCTGCTGCTTTGTTCCCCTTCTTCTCTTGGGGAAGCACCAAATGAGATCCAGAACAGCCTAGAGAGAGGAAATCGCTTGACTTTGCCTTTTTCTCACAGCTTTTCCTCCTGGTAAAGTCATTTTGGCCAGCGAGTGACAGGAGTAGAGTGTAGGCAGAGGATGGAGATGCTGGTGGGAGTGGGACCAGGGGTGCCTGGGTGAGGGGATGTCATGGAAGCCCCACCAGGACAAGCTTCTGCAGCTTCCCTCTGGGCAGCAAAGCTCTGTGACACCCCTCCTAATAAATGTCAATTGGGAGACGCTTTTTTAATTGCCAGGATTTATTTCTTCATTTGATTCCTTCATTGGGTCCCTCCTGAGGAGCACCCAGACACCCTTTGCACACCGTAACACTGCTCTTGCCAGATGTGGCCAGCTGTGGGCTGGGTTCCCTCCGTGCTGCCCCCACCTCCTGTCACCCAGCAGGGATGGGAGACCCTCACCATCACTCAGAGGGTGAATTCCCAGCCCTCACACAGCACAGAGCAGAGAAAACCCTGCACAAGATATTATCATTGCTATTATCTTCCAAACCCTCAGGAGGTGCCTGAAGATGCCAGGGAGGGGGAGAAGCAGAGGATGAGTTGTGACTCACGGCTGGGAAATGCACGAGGGTGGCAGAGCCTCTTAGAGAAAATCAACCCAAAAATCCCTCCTTGCTCAACAGTTGTCATGAGCCAGAATTCAACAGGGAAATCCTGAATCCTGCTGAATCCTCCTGCTCCTGCAGCACACAGAACCACCTTCGGCAACGCAGCAGTGCCAGAGCCCAGGGCGAGGGGATAATGTGGTGCTGGGGATATGCTGGGGTGCTGAGGAAGCTCTGCTGGCCATAGAGACCCTACACACACCCTACACACACCCTACACACACCCTACACACACCTTTCTTCCCAATTCACTCCCTTTCAGGTAACAACCACTGTCTGTAGACAAACCTCCCCAGGAGCCCCTGTGCCAAAAGGCCAAGTCCTCCATTCCCAGCAAGGAACCTCCCTGTCCCCCCAGAGTCACAGTGAGTTGGCCTTGTCCCCAGAGCACTCAGTGCCACATCCACGCCTTCCCTGGGCACCTCCAGGGATGGGCACTCCAAACCTCCCTGGGCAGNTCAGCAGTGCCCAGCACAGGGGACAATCACTGCCCTGGGCCTGCTGGACACACCATGGCTGGCACAGACCAGGTACCCTTGGCCTTGTTGCATTTTATTAGAAATTAATGTGCTCCACTGATGTTCTCCTTTAGCATCACAGAATCCCAGACCCACTTCGGTTGGAAAAATCCTCCAAGGTCAAGGAATCCAAGCTGTGCCCCACAAGCCCAGAGCACTCAGTGCCACATCCAGGAGCTCCTTGGACACCTCCAGGGATAGGGGCTCCACCACTGCCCTGGGCAGCCCCTTCCAAGGTCTGACCACCCTTTCCACGAGGAAGTTCCTCCCGATGTCCAACCTGAACCTTCCCTGGCACAGCTTAAGGCTGTGAGCTCTCATCCCATCACTCATTGCCTGGGAGAAGCAGCCGACTCCCGTCTTGCTACAACCTCCTTTCAGGTGGAGAAATCATCTCCTTTCAGGTGGAGATGCTGCCGGCACATCCACCTCCTGCTCCTGGCACGGGGAATGAGTCAGAGAATGTTTTTCACCTGCTGCCTCCTGCACGGGGCTGCAGCTGTACCTGCCTGTGCCCATCGTCTGCTGCCTGCCTTCCACGGGAGCTTTTAATAGCTCTGCTATGGCAGCAAAGAGGGTGAGAAGCGTCTCTGCAGCTGAACTGGAAATGCCTTTTAATGAGGATGATTCACTGTAGCTCCCAGCCCTGGTGTCAGCCCCAGCACCGCGGCCGTGGCTCTGACATTTCATCACGAGGAGCTCGGAAGAAAATCTTCCGGCTGCTGGAGCCTGCAGCGTGGAGGAGACAGGGAATTGGGACCTGAGGCTGATGGCTGCTCACCTGAATCCAAAACAAAGAGGTAAAAGGATGGGTTGAGCCCCAAAGTTTGCAGGAACGGCCCTAAACTGATGTGAGCAATAATACAACCACAGAGGTTGCATTATATAATGCAGGGACAGGAGACAGTCCTGGGCCTGGATTTTGGAGGTTGCTTCACCATTTAAAGATACCTGAACTACAAATTAGGGTCAGGGAAAGCCAGGAGGCTCGACCCAGGGTGACCAGAGAAGCTGTGGGGGCTCCTGGATCCCTGGAAGTGTCCAAGGCCAGGCTGGACAGGGCTTGGAGCACCCTGGGACAGTGGAAGGTGTCCCTGCCCATGGCAGGGGGCGCAACGAGAGAGGCTTTAAGGTCCCTTCCAGCCCAACCCATTCCGTGATTCCATAAGTCAGAGCCCACATCCAGGACTGGTTTAGCTCACCATTCCTCAGCCCAGGAAAGAGACTCATTCAACAGTCCACGAAACCACTCCTTGGTCCATGAAACAGATAACTGGGACTATTTCCCAAGGTGATGCAGAAAATTTGGGGGGAAAAGGACTAAACCACATGTTCCACCATCCCCCCCATCCCCAGGAAGGCCCTGCAATGCCCTGTGGTGCTTCAGTCTCCCCATCTGTTAAAAGGATCGCAGGTATTGACATTCCTTCCTGGAGTACCCTGCAATCGAGGAAAGACATGATTAGGGGTGGCAATTATAATTATTCACACCCTTCTAATGGATCTTTAGAGCCCATCAGGGCTGTGTCTGGATTCTGACATTTGTTAGAAAGAGATAAAAGCTTTCTTCGCTGATGGTGTGAAGACTTTTGGGCTCTCTTTGATGTGCTGTGGTTTAATAGCCCCTCCGTTTGATTAATTTTCATTTCTGCCGTCGGTCTTTAAGAGCTGCCACACAGACTTTGTGAATGGATTGGAGGAGACAGAGCAGCGATTCCCCCCGCCCCGAGCTGCTCCCATTCTCATTAATACCAATCCCTGCAGGGCCAACTCCCAGCCCGGCGCTCGTGTGCGAGGCAGCCGAAAATAGCAGCGTTTATAAAAACAATAAATAACGGGGCAGGCGCTAGGAACCATGAAATGCCTCCGACGGATCTGGGGCGGGGGGCTTGGGGGGTGAGGATGTGTGCGGGAAGGTCCCAAAACGCAAGTGACAGCAATAATCGAGGCTTTTGTCAGAGCGTGAGTGCTTGCAATAATTGAATCGCTGCCTTGTTACACACGGACCGATTTAGACCTTCATTATGCGTTCGGCAAGTACTTGGCATAACGAATCAGTTTAAAATGGCACATGAGACTCAAGTAATTCATAATGAAACTCCAAATCAAGATTACAAGGCAAGACTAAGCCTCCTCAGCAGAACTTACCGGGCTGGAGAGGCAGCTGGTGACGGAGATGAGCGGAGGGTGGGGAGGGGGCAGGAGGAAGCCTCTGTCACCGCCCTTGGATCTGGCACTTCACTTTCCCAGGGGTTCTGCACCCAGAATTGCACACACAGTGTTTCTGCTTCCGAAACAGTCGAGGGAGGTGAGGTCTGGTCTGTGGTCACTGCCGGGTGTCCCTGGCTCCATCACATCTTCATCTTTCTGCTGAGGAAACAGCCCCAAATTTAACCAGCTCTTCTCCTCACTACCCCCATAAAAGCCCCTTTTCCACATGGCCTCTGAGCTCCCTCATCCCTCTCTGCTGATCCCAAATATTTCCCCACCCCTCAAAAATCACAGTTTCTGGGCTTACAACAGTGAGATGGGGGAAGAGGTGCTGAGGACTCATGTGGGCAGGATGAGGTACTCACAGCAAGATTGGGGTGTAAATGAAACCCAGAAAGGCTTCACAAACATCCCAAACTCATAAATCCATCAGAAAAGACATGGAAGTTGTCCGAGAGGCTTGGAGCAGGGCAGAGCCTGGCACTAGCTGTGCTCAAGCCTGGCTTTACTTGCCCGAGGCAGGCGAGGAACAAACCAGCACAACCTCAGAGCATCCGTTTGCTCAGGATTTACCTCTGTGCATTTTAGGAATTATCCAGCTGGGATTAAAAATGCCTCCCACCCCTTATTATTTCAATATAGGTTTTCAGGCTAACAGAAAGAAAAAAAAAAAAAAAAGAAAGAAAGAAAGAAAGAGACAAGGCTTTGCTCAAGTAGAGTTGAATAATTAGGGATGACTAATGCCATGTCCTGTGGGAAAGTGCAGAGGAGACTCTTGCCAGGATGCAGACCCTGGCTGATAAAACCTGCTGCCTCCACAGCATGGGTCACCTGGGGTTTCTGGGACACTGCTGGCTCAAGTTGACAGCCTCTGTCTCCTGAGGCCCAAAGAGGCTGCTCTGCTCCCACGGCCTGAGGAGCTGCTGAGCGCGTGGGGACAGTGCTGGGCTGGCACCTCCCGTGTGCTCCTGCTCCTCTGAAGAGGTCCCAAACAACCAGAGCCATGGAATCGTCCCAGGGTGGGTTGGGTTGGAAGGGACCTCACAGCTCGTCCCATCCCACCCCCTGCCACACTCAGGGACACCTTCCACTACCCCAGGTTGCTCTGAGCCCTGTCCAAACTGGAAATGCACACCAGAGCCGAGCGGGTGCTGGGAGCACTGGGGACTCCAGCTCGGCTGAGACACTTGGGCTACTCGGGGGGAAAGGGAAAAGCTCATCCCAATAGATGTACACCCAAGTCATGCTCCCTGCAGCAATTCCTGGTTACAGGAATTCGAGCTGCTGTTACAGGGTGACAAAAGGATGTTACTAAGTTTTGGAGTCCAGGAAAAGCCTGGGAACTTTTCCTGCTCCTCTGGGTGTTTATTTTATTCCCAGAACTCCTCAAAATAGCTTAGCCTGGGACCTAAGCTTGTGGGAGAAGCTCCCTTCACTTTTGGGAGAACTTGAATGCACCAGAGAAATGAAAAGATTTTTGTTTATTGTACCACAGAGTTTGTAGTTGTAGTTTTTAGGTTTTGCTCTATATAATAATAATATGAGGACAACATGGAGGTTCTAGGATGTCGGCTTCTTCTGCTTCTACTTCTTCTTCTGCTTCTTCTTCTGCTTCTGCTTCTGCTTCTTCTTCTTCTTCTGCTCTGCTTCTTCTGCTTCTGCTTCTCCTTCTTCTTCTTCTTCTTCTTCTTCTTCTTCTTCTGCTTTTACTTTTCCTTCTCCTTCTTCTTCTTTCTTCTCCTTCTCTTCCTTTCTTCTCTGACATGAGTTCCTGTGATTTGTTAACTGGAAGACAGAATTTAGTGTAGAGGAGACATGTCAATGAGGTTGATACTCACTGGTTTTGGGAACAAAATAAGATAGGTAAAGTTTTCTAACTGGTTGATAATAGATACAAAAGCTACCTGCTTTGGGTAGCCATTGCCATTCTGCCCTCGTGTTCCTGGAGGTCACAGCACAGTCTGTGCCTCCCAAACTTTGATAAGAACAAAAAATAAACAAGCTTTGAAACAGCAGAAAGAAGCTTCGTTTCATCTTTTCGGGACATGGGACATTGAAATAAGGAAGACAGCTGGGCCAGGAGCCATTGGGGTCCAAGTACACTGACAACTAAGCTCCTGAAAGGCAAGCGCAATCCTTAATCTGTATTACAATGGAAATCAGTCTGTGAAATATATTTGGGATCCTCTGACATTCCCACTGCTGCTGAAGCTGCTACCCAGTGCAGGTATTGGGGATGTGCAGCAGCAGCTTCAATGCTTTTTTATTGAAGATCTCAGAAAAAAAACCACCAAACTAGAGCTTTTTGTGTCCAGCACATTCAGTGCAAGAGATCGAAAAGAACAGTATCACATCCAGTGTCATGGTGGAATAATTTTGGCTGAAAGGTATTTCTGGAGGCATGTTGTGCACAGGAACACTTAGGCAAGAATTGTGCAAAAATATTCATGGAGACTTGCATGTTGTGACAAACCAATAGTTACTGCATTAAGTTTCATTTATTTTTTAAATTTATGCTGAAGTTCTTACAGATTCAGGGTTTATCCTACAAAGTGCAGGGGTGAAGTTCCAAGATCCTTTACAAAGTTATTTCGCCTATTTTCCAACATAAACACCTAAATATTCCCCACTCAGTTTTATATCAACAATGCCATGGCCTATACATGTCTTATTCTGGATAATATAAAATTTTGGTGGGCTGTCTCTGAAGCCACAGCAACCTTCCAGAATTTTGGCAAAATTAAGGCTTCTCCTGCCCAGGTCCTGCTCGTCTCTCCCAGCTGGATCCATAGGGGTCTTTACATCAAATGTCCTCAAGCAACCCTTTCCTGTCTTCACATTCTTCCCAAATGATTCTTTTTTTGCTGAAAATACTTTGCTTCATTTCTGTGCTCAAGGCAGGCTTTTTCTGCTTCTTCTACAATCTGCTACCACTCAACAGAAGATGAGAGAAGTTCATTCCCCAAAATGCATTCACAATTCTTCTATCCAAAACAGTTCCTAGGACTCAAAGCCAGAATGAAGGATTCTGATTTTATCCAAGTTTGCCAATTCTTATAAATTTATTTAGAAAGCTGCAATTCCCAGGAAACCCCCAGAAAACTGGGGAAGAAAAAAATTAAAGGAGGAAATCATAGGAAATTAAAATCTTAGGTCACAACCTGCTCTAAAGGAACTATTGCAAATATGGAGTTTGTCTCCAGAGAAAAGCCTGGACTTAAAGCATCTCCAGTGAGATTGGAGAGTTTGGATAGAAAACAGGGAATTTGGTTACCTGGGCCAGCAAGGGAATGTGTGTTCACAGGGATACCTGGGACACGGCAAAGTGTGGATTGTGTATTTTATCAGAAATTAATGTACTCTAGTGATGTTCTTCATTAATATCAGAGAATTCCAGGATGGTTTACGTTGAAAAAGACCTTTGGGATCATCGAGTGCCAGCTGTGCCTGATGCCCACCTTGTCCCCAGCCCAGAGCACTCAGTGCCATGTCCAGCTGTTCCATGAACACCTCCAGGGATTGGCACTCCAAACCTCCCTGGGCAGCCCTGCCAAGGCCTGAGCTCCCTTTCCATGGGGAAATTCCTGCTGCTGCCCACCCTGAGCCTCCCCTGGCCCAGCCTGAGGCTGTTCCCTCTCCTCCTGTCCCTGTTCCCTGCCAGCACAGCCTGACCCCCCCCGGCTGCCCCCTCCTGTCAGGGACTTGTGCAGAGCCACAAGGTCCCCCCTGAGCCTCCTTTGCTCCAGGCTGAGCTCCTTTCCCAGCTCCCTCAGCCTCTCCTGCTGCTCCAACTCCTTCCCAGCTCTGTTCCCTGCCCTGGACACACTCCAGCCCCTCAATGTCCTTCTTGTGAGAAACCCAAAGCTGACCCCAGGGTTGGAGGTGGTGCCTCAGCAGTGCCCAGCACAGGGGACAATCACTGCCCTGGGCCTGCTGGACTCTGTTCCTGATCCAAGCCAGGAGCCTTTGGCCTCTTTCCCCCTGGGCACACCTGGGCTCATGTCCAGCTGCTGTCACCAGCACCCCCAGGTCCTTTTCCAGCTTTCCAGTCACTGTGCCCCTGCCCTGTTGTTGTTGGAGCTGTTATGGCCAGACTGTGAGCTGGTTGTTGTGACCATTCTGGAAGCTGTGTCCAGGGGACATCGCTGTCCCAGAGCTCAGGAGCTAGATCCTCCATGGACACGGAGCCGGTTCCAGGGCCATGGAGCCGACACCAGTTGAAAGCCAAGGCCAGGCAGTGTGGGATCAGTGCCTCTGTGGCTCCAGCCCTGAGTCACCCAGGAGGAGAGCAGGTTTGTGGGCTGTCACGTAACCTCCTCCTGCCTCTCCATGGCTATGTAGGGCACACAGCCTCCAGGGAGGCTCCGGTGCTGATAAAGCGTTCCTGATTTACCCAGGGTTGTGCTGCCACGTGTTCCTTGGCAGATGGATTATCTGGGCCAAATCCTGCACTCGGGGATACCCAACACACCTCTCATGACTTCACTGAGCCTCTGGATCCTGCCGAGCCAGGCAGGCAGCGTGACCATGGAGCGTGTGCTGGGATGGGCTCCCATGTGTCCCAGGTGTCCGTGACCAGCTGTCCCAGCACACAGCCACAGCACACAGGGAGAGCAGCCACAGCCACAGCTGCACCCCTCTGATGCCTTAGGTTTTAACTTTTCTCTGTTCCCAGCCCTGCCCTGCCCAGTGTCACTCTGCAGCTCCCTGGAGCTCGTTCAGTGCTGTTCTCTCATGCTCACACTGACATAACAAAGCCTCTCCAGCTCGCTCTCCAAGGACACCCAGACNGTGACAAGAAGCGTGTGGCCATCCCAGGCACAAGCAAAAGGATGGATGGGGGAAGTGTTCAGCAGCTCCCCAGTGTGTGGATTTGGGGTTTTTAAGTTAAAGATGGGCTGCTCAAGGCAGATTTCAGCTCCTGCTTGTGGTACCGAGCATTTACAGTGAATCCTCCCCAAATCCCAGTCCCCGAGTCCCAGCTGCACGTGTTCAGTGCAAATGAAGTGCAAATGATTAAAAACCCATTTCTAAGGAATCAGAGAATCATTAGGGTTGGAAAAGACCCAAGATCCTTGAGTCCAACTGTTAAAGGAGAACCTCCCCTTCCATCCCCCCACCATCTGCACGAATCGATGTCCTCTCCCTCGCTGGGGAAAGGAACTGACCTTATTTCCAGTTCTCCCTCCTGCAGAGCAAGGAGAGAAGGTGACACAGTTTGGAGATCCAGCTGTGGCACAAGGCAGTGCCTTGGCCATTGTCAGAGCACCCTGGAAGATGCTCTAAACTGGGAGGGGTGACATTTTTTGGCACTCTCTTCTGCAATGAGACACTCTAAAAATCTGACTTGCTGTTAAAACACCCAAAAAGAGCTCCATGCTACAAAAAATTTCCTGCTCCTGGTAAAAGACTGCTCCAAAACACCAAGAGCCTGGGCTTAGCCATTTTGGGGGAAATGTCCCCCAAACTGTGACCCCTAAGCACTGACTAAATCCATCCATTCTCATTTGACAAAGAGTTTAAGGAAGTTATCTGGGCTTCCCCACATCTGGCTGGGTGTTGGTACAACACAGACTTACCAGGAATGTTTCCCTTTTTGTGCTTAACATAAAAAAAGCTTCTCGCCCTGTAATTCCCACATCAAGCCCGGCTTGCAGCAGCGCTGGAGGAGCCCTTCAATGTTACACCTCATCTCAGTGCAAAATTTCCATCACTTTTTCCATTCTCTCTTTATTCCATGGCTGAGTTTACTTTGCTGCAGCTTACAAATACTCCCATGGAGAGACAGTCTTTGAACTGCAAATTTTAGGGCCTCAGCTCAGAACACAATGGAAGTAGAGCCACAATTTAAAGGTGAGAAGAGGAGGAGCCTCTCCTGCCAAGTATTTCAGGACTTGAGCCTCCCTGATACAGACACAGGGCTTAGCCCAGCTTTGTATTAATTCTTTTTGAGATGCAGAATTTGACTGAAAAATGCAATTTCGCTTAAGAAGAAAACTTTATCTCCATGAGCCAGCAAGGGAGAGGCTGAACCAGAGCCACTGGCACGTCCTGGAGCTGACACAGCCATTGATCTCAGCCACCTGAGGACAAGGAGTTTGTCTCCTATCCTATTTTAACACCAGCTGGGCCCAAGCGGCAGAAAGACAGAACAAAGCTGTTGATTTAATTTCTATTTGTCTCCTTCAATTTTGCTGGATGCTGAGCCCGTTACTTTGGATACATCCCATGAAGCTGCTGCTGCTCTTCTTGGGAAGAGCTTCTGTGCATTATCCGAGCAGAGCAAGCTCAGCAGTGACCAAATCCTTTCTGGTTCTTGCAGTAATCCCCTGATCTCTCCATTTTACCTAATAATCTGTGTTTCCCTATTTATACTGCTCTGCTGACCTCCAGCTAGACAGACTCTCCTGCTCTCCCCATCTGGGAAAGCAGGGATTAGGCCTGTGAATTTTTCAGTTGTGCAGGTGAGGTGTTAGAAAAACTGGTTTCGCATTCACAATCTCATCTGTTCCTTTCTTTTGTTCCTGTTTTTGGAGACTCACCAGTTGTGTGAGCTGTGAGGTTTGGGAGCACAACTGTCCCCTCAGCTCCCAGTCCCATGGGCAGAGGAGGACACCCAGGAGCGATGCCAGGGATGAAGAGCTGAGGATGCCCTGGGTGACCTTTTTGCTCCTCATCTCAGCCAAACCCAACCATAAATATATGAGGATAAAATAATAAGAAAAAAGACTGTTTTTAGCTATTGCTGGGGGTGGGAAGGTTGACTTCTGAGGATTGTAGATCGATCTTTGCAGGTCCCTGGAGCTCAGCCAAGCGTCACAAGTTCGGCCAGAAAACCTGCTGCCCTTGGTTATTAGTTATGCTGTAACACAGATGCTGCAGGATCCCTCTCTCTGCCTCACTGAACGGGAATTCTGTCCCTGGGGAGGCTGGGAAGGCACACAGCCACCCAGCCTGCTCTCTTCACCTGCACTTCAGACACCCACACACGATCCCTCCTCCTCCCACGCCACCTCCAGAGCCCCAGGGCCACTCGGCTCCTGCTCACAGCTGCTGCCAAAAACTTCTCCTGCTCCTGTGAGAGTTCACTTTACCCCTAGAGCTCCCCAAAACAACTTAGCCTTTGACCTAAGTCCGTGAGAAAAGCTCCCTTCACTTCTGGATTAGCTGAAAGCATCAAAGAAATGAAAAGATTTTTGTTTAGTGTACCACAGTGCCTTTGTTTTAAGTTTTGCTATATATATTATATAGAGACAACATGGAAAAACCAAGGCATTGGCTCTAGCTTCTTCTTCCTTCTCTTTCTTCTTCCTTCTTCTTCCTTCTTCTTCCTTCTTCCTTCTTCTTCATCTTCATTTCCTGTGATTCATCAACTGGTGAAAAGGACTCAAAGTAAAAGACACGCATTAATAAAAACAGTTATTGGTACTAAATACAAAATAGAACACATAGTGGTCAATAATTGAGTGATTAAGTCTTAAAAACTGCTCGCACACAAAAGCTGCAGCCATTACACTTCTAGAAGCCGCAGCAAAAGTTATGCTTCTGAAATTTAAATAAGAAATAATAAACAATCCTTACAAGAACAAAAAAAAAGTTTCACCTCATCTTTTCCTAATACAAAACATTAAAAAAAAAAAATATCCAAGCCAAAAGCCAGTGGGGCCCACAAAACCTCAGCAGGGGGTGACACGCATGGAGGTGTTTTCCACAGGGCAGAAAACCTCCCAGGTTTCACTCAGTCTTCCCCCAGACACCTTCAGCTGCCAACCAGACTCTCACAGAGCTGCGTGTATTAAAATCAGTTGCAAATCTCTCCACTGCAGAAATATTCGACAGACGCGAGCCTTTGTTCTTTGCCAGGCATAATTGCAATTTGAGGAACGCTGTCCTCTAAGAGAAATGTCTATTTAACCTCCGTGTTATCTAGAGCTGGTTACACTCCTCACGTCCATCTGCAGCAGCTGATAGGGAAACACTGAAGGAAGCTGATATCATCTTTCATTTCTCCTCGGTAACCCCACGGTCAGCCCGCTGCCAGCCGGCTCATTTGCCATTGTACAAGCACCAGCTGCATCCTTCCAAGCCCTAACAACCCACTTTTCTATCTATTCAAAGCCTGTCATTTCCACCAACATCATTAACAACAAGATTTAGGACAAAATGTTTTGCACCTTGGGATTTTTTTTGTTCATTTTATAGTCACAGCTGGGAGAAGGAGGTTTGTTTTTTGCTTTGCAAAGGAAGCTGCTAGGAGAGTGACAAGCCTTTGTTCTTCCTAGGGTGCTTGGAGAATTGGTGCTTCCAGAATTTAAGTCCTTAGGAGGCCATTCAGACTTGGGGCTGTTAAGAAAATTGATTAGAAATTCCATTAAGCAAGTTGAATGAACTGAATCTGGCACTGTTGATTACCAGCCCTG
This sequence comes from Vireo altiloquus, assembly GCA_013396875.1. Taxonomy (NCBI): domain Eukaryota; kingdom Metazoa; phylum Chordata; class Aves; order Passeriformes; family Vireonidae; genus Vireo; species Vireo altiloquus. Next base: position 67,203 of record VZRF01009364.1, read on the forward strand.
CTTGCCCAAAAGCCTGACAGATCCGGGCACCTTTTTTTTTTTTTTTTTTTTTTTGGAGAAAAACCCTTTCTGCAAAGTTCAGCAATGCAGCTGAAGAGCCCTGACACAGAAACCCAGGGTCAAGCCTCAGATCTGGTCCCCACAGCTGAGATATGTCTGTGACAGGCAGTCGGTGTCAGGCTCTGGCGGTGGCAGAACCTCCACCCAAACCCAATCACCCCTTCCCAGACTCACAGAACATCCTGCAAACTCCCCAGAAAGTGCAGGAAGGGCGGCAAACAAACAAACCCTTCCTGCAACCCTCAGCAGAGCCTGGCACCGGGAGGGAGACAGGCCCTGAAGGGCACAAACTGACTGTGGCAGGTATCCCAAGCTCCTGCCATGGATCCCACGCCAAGGAGAGGTTGTCCCTCCTGCTGAGCACAAGAGGTGCCCATAGCTGCTGGAAGCTTTCCTGGAGAGCCTGGAATGCACTGCATCACCTCCAGCATCCAACATGTGTCCCTGAGGAGACACCTCTGCACCTTCCATCAGTCCTGAGTACAATGGGACACTTCTGTGGGGTGATGCTGGTAACTCCCACCAGGAGAGTGTCTCCTGCTCGACACACAGGCTGTGCCACCTCCTGTGTCAGGTCCTGCCTACACACCTACTGAAAGGCCACTTTTGGTCCAAAAAGCTCCAGTTGGAAGTGCTAACCTTGCTGCAGAGATTGGAAATGGAGGCTCAGGTGGTTTCCTGCAGCTCAGAACCACAACCAGATCTCCCACATCTGACCTCAGTGTCCCTCAATGATCACTAAACCACAGCCCCTCCCAGCCCTACAAGGCACACACGGCTGCTGGGACCTGACCAGCAGCTCATTTTGGTTTCCTCAGCACAAGGATGGCAGAATTCTCCCCGTTTCTGTGGCTCCTCCTGCAGCAGGATGTATTCCCAGTTCCCAGCGCCAGGCCAACACCCTCTCACCAGGTGAGAGGTGATGAGGGATGTGTGATCTCTATTTTTAGGTGCTGCCGTGAGACTGCTGCTTCTCTCTTTCTCCACAACTTCAGCAGTGTGAACACAGTGTCAGGGAGAAGGTGGGGATGGTTTCCCCCTTGGAGAAAAACTCAAACTCATCTGTGCAGTGGGAGCAGCGCTCACATCTTCCAGCTGAGTCACCACTGACGGGGAGAAAGCAGCCTTGCCTTCCCATCCACCCCATCCCCCTTATCCCATCCCATCCCCCTTATCCCATCCCATTCCCCTTATCCTATCGCATCCCATCCCATCCCATCCCATCCCATCCCATCCCATCCCATCCCACCTCACCCCTTCCATCCTGTCCATCCCACTCTGTTCCATCCTGCCCATGGTGTGCAGGAGAGGCTGGGATGGAGGAGCTGATGATGTCTCAAGGCTGAGACATTTGAGTGCCCAGCATGGAGCCAACCTCCCTCCCCTGTCCGTGTCACCAGTGCCTGGTGACAGCAACTTCCAGGACTCCCCTGTGCCCACCTGGAGAGCACCACGCAAACCCTCGTGCCAGGCCAGAGCAGATCTCAGTGCCCAGCTCAGAGGTGACAGCTCCCATCCCCATTCCAGCTTGTCTTCCCACCCTCCCCAGCTCCACACCCAGAGGTGCAGCCGGATCCGTGCAGGGGAATGATGTGACCCCACCAGCCTGCCATGAACAGACCCATTGTGCCCAGCTGCTCCTGGCTGGCAGATATTTGCCTCTGGCATTTGGGAGAGTTATTAGCACAGAGGCAAAGCTCAGCGGACAATAAACCTTCAGTGCTGCTTCAGGAAACTTCCAAACCCCATCCACAGGGACTTGAGCCCAGCGGTGGCCAATGCTGGGCTGTTAAGTGGGCTTGTATTTATTTTTAATAATAATTCCTCTATTAAACCTGCAGCGATTGGAGGCTTCGGAGACAGGAAGGTGAAAAAAGGGGATAGTGAACCTGGAAGGCCAGGCAGGCATCACCACTGTTTTCCTAAGCCTCATCAAAATAATCCTAAAAACAAGGAAAAGCTTGTCTTCCTGACAGGGATCTACAAATGCTCTGGCCCAGTACAGCAGTGGAGAAAGCCCTGCACACTGACCTGCCCCTGCAGCCAGGTAAAACCACATTTATGGGATTAGATCAGCTAATCCCTGATAAATGCAGTTTTGTTGCACCATGTTTGGATTGAGAAAACAACCAAGCATAAAAACCAGCACAAAAAGCAGAGTTGAGGCTATTTGGATCCCAACAGAGAGGGCAGGGAACAGTAAACACTAAAACCCAGCCATTGATGGAAACTCAAAATTGAGCCCAGGGGAGAATTCATGGTAGGTGGAGGCAGTTGAGGCAAGGTTCCAGGGTTCCTGCCTTTACATTGGCTGTGGTTTAATGCTCCACTCCCTGACACCCTTCTAGGGGAAGAGAAAAGTGTCTGAGGGCTTCATTTTGGCTTGGGCTGGCCCCAGATTCTACCAGAAATATGTTCAGATGAGGCTGTGGCATACAGAGAGGGGGTTCCCCACTCCTACTAGCAAACTTGGGTGGGGACACCCAGCAGTGCTCAGTGCCTGCTGCTGGTGGGGAGGAATTCGTGAACTTGTCCCATGGACCAGACATGCCAGCAGTGTCTCCAGTCCCCCTCCGTCACCTCCCACTCTCTGCCATATCCCAACCTGTGCTTCCCCCACAGGAAAACCCACAGCCAGGGATGCTCCTTCCTGTCAGAACACCGCATCTCTCCAACTGGAAAGAGCCTGACACCATCCAGCACTGCCACAGCCACACGGAGAACACAAATCCCTTCTGCAGGCACGGCCAGACGTGTGTCAAACCCCACGAGACCTCACCCCAGACAGCGCTTTCCTCTCAGCCCTGCAGCAGCTGATCCTCTTGCTTTAATGGGAGTTGACAGGATTTTTTTTTTCCCAGGTACACTGTTCTATCTTTTCTGCTCTCCTCCTGGTTTTTGATGGCTGTGATGCTGTCAGCCTCATCCCGTTCCACAGCAGGGGCTGCTGTTTGGAAGGGATGTCCTGCAATAGCAGGAACTGCAAATTTCATACAAGATGCTGATTTCTTCCCTTTAATTGCAAAGGGGGATCAGGTCCTGGCTCCCACCATTTCCACAGGGCCAGTTCTTCATGGGGACTATGTATTTCCACAGATCTTTGTGTGAGGACACCACAAATCACAGTTAGGTCCACCAAAAAAACCCACACCATCCAGATTTTAATGCAAACCAGGGTGCTGGGTGGCTGCAGGGACCCTGTGACACTCGCTGTTGTCACTGCAGAGGTGCAGGGTTACACAGAGCAACCCAAAACCTGCACAGCTTGAGATTTACTTTGAGCAGAAACACCTCTCCCAGTTCCCATCCCCTTCCCTGCATCCCTTCGGAGCAGCAACAGCCTGGTGAGCTCAGGCTGAGGGTGCCAGATGGAGGACCTTGAGGCGAGCAAGCACGGTTGGACTCAATGTGCTGAACAATCCCGTAGAAATCCTGGGCCCAGATCCTACATCTGCTCCGGTAGCCCAGCAGCGCCTGGAGCCGGAGCCTCCACGGGGTTCCCTGCACATGGGGAATCCCAGCCTGGTACTGATACCCAGGGAGGAGAGAGAAAACAGGAAATCGAGAGATTCCCGTAAGAGCACCTTGGGCACGTACTCTGGTAGCCTCAGAGGTGACGTAAGTGACACGCGGAGCCACCAGGCAATGTCAAGGCCATAAAACAGGGCTGGGCTGCTGCTCCCCGCTGGCAGAGGCTCCGTGTCATGCGGGGGACACATCTGGGCTCAGGTACGGCTGAACAGCCTTACCCCACCTCACAGCAGCATCTGCAGACCCCCAAACCACACCTGCAGCGCCAGGAGCACCCGAGCCACCCTCCACTTTTCACGTTCCGTGTGTACGTTTTCTAGTCCACTGCAGCAGGGCAGGGAAGTCCCAGGAACTCCGCGTCTGGCGTCCTTCCAGCGCGCCGGGGGACCTGTCGCGAAGGGAGGGCGATGGAGCTGCTGAGGATGCCGAGCGTGGCAGGATCCTTGATGCAAACCCCAGCGTGCTATCTTTAGAAGGAACACATGCTCTGCTCAATTCCTTCTGCTCTATTTGCCACGTGAAGCCCTTCCCGGTGCACGCTCACAGGACGTGGAGGGAGGAGGGGGCTCCCCGTGTCCCGCAGGCAGTGCCAACAAGTCCAGGAGCACCAAGCAGGTTGGCATTTAAGCTTTGACACCCTCACGCATCTCCTCCTGCTGGGGACTTTGTTGTCACACAACAAGAGGCACAGGAGAAGGTCACTCCAGGGGGGTGTGGAATGGAGCCACGTCCTGCACAGCCGCTCCCACCACTCATGGGCAGCTCCAGGAAGGCTGCTGGAAGCCCTGGTGCAATGAGTGTCATGGAATCATGGAAGNTTCTATCTTTTCTGCTCTCCTCCTGGTTTTTGATGGCTGTGATGCTGTCAGCCTCATCCCGTTCCACAGCAGGGGCTGCTGTTTGGAAGGGATGTCCTGCAATAGCAGGAACTGCAAATTTCATACAAGATGCTGATTTCTTCCCTTTAATTGCAAAGGGGGATCAGGTCCTGGCTCCCACCATTTCCACAGGGCCAGTTCTTCATGGGGACTATGTATTTCCACAGATCTTTGTGTGAGGACACCACAAATCACAGTTAGGTCCACCAAAAAAACCCACACCATCCAGATTTTAATGCAAACCAGGGTGCTGGGTGGCTGCAGGGACCCTGTGACACTCGCTGTTGTCACTGCAGAGGTGCAGGGTTACACAGAGCAACCCAAAACCTGCACAGCTTGAGATTTACTTTGAGCAGAAACACCTCTCCCAGTTCCCATCCCCTTCCCTGCATCCCTTTGGAGCAGCAACAGCCTGGTGAGCTCAGGCTGAGGGTGCCAGATGGAGGACCTTGAGGCGAGCAAGCACGGTTGGACTCAATGTGCTGAACAATCCCGTAGAAATCCTGGGCCCAGATCCTACATCTGCTCCGGTAGCCCAGCAGCGCCTGGAGCCGGAGCCTCCACGGGGTTCCCTGCACATGGGGAATCCCAGCCTGGTACTGATACCCAGGGAGGAGAGAGAAAACAGGAAATCGAGAGATTCCCGTAAGAGCACCTTGGGCACGTACTCTGGTAGCCTCAGAGGTGACGTAAGTGACACGCGGAGCCACCAGGCAATGTCAAGGCCATAAAACAGGGCTGGGCTGCTGCTCCCCGCTGGCAGAGGCTCCGTGTCATGCGGGGGACACATCTGGGCTCAGGTACGGCTGAACAGCCTTGCCCCACCTCACAGCAGCATCTGCAGACCCCCAAACCACACCTGCAGCACCAGGAGCACCCGAGCCACCCTCCACTTTTCACGTTCCGTGTGTACGTTTTCTAGTCCACTGCAGCAGGGCAGGGAAGTCCCAGGAACTCCGGGTCTGGCGTCCTTCCAGCGCGCCGGGGGACCTGTCGCGAAGGGAGGGCGATGGAGCTGCTGAGGATGCCGAGCGTGGCAGGATCCTTGATGCAAACCCCAGCGTGCTATCTTTAGAAGGAACACATGCTCTGCTCAATTCCTTCTGCTCTATTTGCCACGTGAAGCCCTTCCCGGTGCACGCTCACAGGACGTGGAGGGAGGAGGGGGCTCCCCGTGTCCCGCAGGCAGTGCCAACAAGTCCAGGAGCACCAAGCAGGTTGGCATTTAAGCTTTGACACCCTCACGCATCTCCTCCTGCTGGGGACTTTGTTGTCACACAACAAGAGGCACAGGAGAAGGTCACTCCAGGGGGGTGTGGAATGGAGCCACGTCCTGCACAGCCGCTCCCACCACTCATGGGCAGCTCCAGGAAGGCTGCTGGAAGCCCTGGTGCAATGAGTGTCATGGAATCATGGAAGAGTTTGAGTTGGAAGGTCATCCAGCCCCAGCCCCTGCCATGGGCAGGGACACCTTCCACTCTCCCAGGTTGCTCCAAGCCCCATCCAACCTGGCCTTGGACCTTTCCAGGGATGGGGCAGCCACAGCTTCTCTGGGCAACCTGTGCCAGGGCCTCACCAACCTCACAGGGAATAATTTTTTTCTAATATCCAATCTGAACCTATCCACTACCCATGTGAAGCCATTCCCCCTTGTCCTGTCACTCCAGGCACCTGTAAACAATCTCTCCCCATGTTTCTTATAGGCTCCTTTCAGGTACTGAAAGGCCACAATTAAGTCACCCCGAAGCCTTTTCTCCTCCAGGATGAATATATAGGATTTATCCTCAAATTCATGGTCCAGAATCCAGACTCAGACAAGTGTAGGAGCTGAGGGCTTCCATCCTGTTATACACTCACATTTGTCAACCTTTTAGTAGCAGCTACACAAGTGTTCCCTATGGAAATCTATAGGGTCACTGCAAGAAAGAACTACCTGGAAAAGCATCTCATCTGCTCGGGGTGGGTGCTGTTACAAGTGAGGTTCTTCCAGCAAGTTTCTCCATCCTTGATAGAGATGAATTTCAACACCCTGGGTTGGGCTGGGGTCCAACCTCCACTTACTTGCAGGTGGTTTTCACTGTTAGACTCAGCTATAAATGGGTCAAAAAGGTATTGCCTGCCCAGAGTCTGCAGGAAAAGAGGTTTCTGTGGGCTTTGGGTGTGATCTCAGCCTTCTACCTCATAGTCCTCCTGTGCCTCAGACAGTGCCTGGGTTAGCAAACCCAGAAGAAGTCATTGCAACAGAGAAGCTCTGAGCTCAGAGCAGCCAAAGCAGCATCATTATTCCCCCTAGATTTCAGGAATTGCCACACTTTATGGCAATCTGACCCCAAACCCCACGACAGGAGTAAATAGCAATCATTTGCACCACTTAGGAATGGGGACAGGGGAAGGAAATTCCCCTCTGGAGGGCCAAATTAAACCTTAGTGCAGCCACAAATGAGAAACGGGAGTGAAGAGACACCCAGACTGTCCCCACACGCTCCCGTCTCTGAAAGTGCTCTCAGTCTGCCCCCACCTCTGGGGTTACAATCCAGCCAAACCACATGAAGCAGAAAGAGAAATGTTTGGCAAGGAGTCGAGGCTGCTCTTCTGGGCTGCCAAACCTCATCAGAGCTGCCCGCAGGCAAAGCAGGGCTCTGCCACCTCCGCGCAGCGCTGAGCACAGCCACCCACCAGCCCCACCGTGGCTCCAGGGCAGCAGGGAAATATGCTGCCAGCCGAGGTGAGGAGAAACTGCCAGATATCGCTGGCTCCGGAAGCCAGGAGGCTCTCCCAAGGCAGGATTTTGAACAGCAACACCATTCTCCATACTGAAACACCCCACCTTAAACAGAGAGACGGGTCATTTATTGTCTTCAGTGAATTTAAACGCAACCGATACCACGCTGGTGTGTGATTTCTCAGAGGGGTGACAAGTCTGTCACCCGTAATAACCGTGCCTGCTGTGTCTGACAGTCACCCAAGGCAGGAGCATGGGGCCAGGCTCAGCAAGGCTGGTGAGACAGCTCCAGCTCTGGGCCATTGCATCGGCACGGGGGACGCAATCACGGGGCTCAGTGCTGCTCATTGCTGCTCAGTGCTGCTCATTGCTGCCCATTGCTGCCCAGTGCTGCTCATTGCTGCTCATTGCTCCTCATTGCTGCTCAATGCTTCTCAGTGCTGCTCATTGCTCCTCAGGGCTCCTCATTGCTACTCATTGCTGCTCTATGCTGCTCATTGCTGCTCCATGCTCCTCAGTGCTGCCCAGTGCTGCTTATTGCTACTCAGTGCTGCTCATTGCTCCTCAGTGCTGCTCCATGCTGCTCATTGCTCCTCAATGCTGCTCAGTGCTCCTCATTGCTCCTCAGTGCTCCTCATTGCTGCCCAGTGCTGCTCATTGCTGCCCCGTGCTGCTCATTGCTGCTCAGTCTCAGTGCAGCGAGAAATGCCCGGCAAAGTCCAAATTCCTCTTCTGCAAGACTCTGCTCCCTGAGAGCTGCTAGCTCTTGTTTGTTTTGCGGGATGAAGCAACGGGAGATGGGGATCCTGCAGGAGGAAGCAGCATCCATCCTCAGTGCTGGCCAAGAGGGAATTTGTGTCCTCTGCTCCCCCAGGTTGCACAGAGCAGTGCAGAGAGCTGAGTTGTTCTCCTGGTCTCTGGGCACAAATCCAATACACCCCATTTCTCACTGGGAGGGATGGGGGGAAAGCACAGGGCTCATCGCAGATATTTATTTTTTATTTCCAAGAAGAAGAAGAACAAAAGAGCCCCAGCAGGCCCCAGCAGCAGCCAGCCAGCAGAGCCACCAGCCAGGCAGGCAATTAACACATTGTCACGGAAGCAGAAGAACAGCCCTGATGGCTGGGACAGCAAGCAGCCTCTGGCTTCTTCCCTTAAGTTTGGGAGCCAAAAGAAAACAAAGGAAGGAGCCGCCATCCTGTTGGCCAAGGGTCTGATTCCGCTTGGATCAGCAGCCAGCAGCCCGATGCCCCCCGAGTGCCAGGCTGCTGCAGATGTCAGGTGGCAGAGAGCAGGCTGCCAGGGGCTGAAGGAAAGCGAGGAGTTCTCCTCCGCCTCTGCTTTGCCAGGGGAGGTTGGAAAAGGCCACTGTCATCCCAAAATGTCCAGATGTGCCTCCGGCCAAGCGGGGTTGCCCTGACATTTCTTGCGGCTTCCTCCACCCACCACCAGAAATCCAAAGGGATAAAAATCAAAGTCTGGAGGAAGGAAGAGAAGAATCGTTTCTGGAAGCATTTCTACTGAAATTTATTTAGGGAGTTCTAGTTTCCAATCTCTCCTGGCATTGAGAAGAGCAGCAGATCTGGGGTTCACCCAGTGCCAGCTGAACCCCTTCTTGTAGAAGGCATCTCGACCCACTTTTTTTTTGGCCTTAATGCCACAATCCTGCTCCAACTGATACAGAAATTGAGGCTGGGAACGGGATTTCAAACTGTGATTTTCAGTGTCTGCAGGAATAAAGAGATTTTGGACAGTCTCACAGTGCCTGAGCACCATGTGGAGGCAGCATCAGGAGCAGGATGGGGGAATTCTCACACCAGACTGGGAGCTCTGACACTTTGCACAATGGCAGTAACAAAAAAATCAAAAAATTAAGAGCCACTGAGGGAAGTGTGAAGCCCCTGAGACAGGGGAGGTCACAACCCAAGGCTGTTTTTTCAGATGGCACAGCAGTGAGTTTGGCTCCTTCTGCCCAGGAGCCCATTTGAACTCGGCTGAAACAAGCAGGAAATATTGAACAGGGGGGAAGGGGATGCTTCATTAAATATTCATAGGAAGATGCATTTTTCTCCCTCATAAATAACAAAAATGTGTTCCTCCTCAATTATTATGCATCACTACTAACTTGTCTAATGAAGCCAAGCCCTGTCTGAGGAACTCAACGCTAATGCATTCTGTCAGTTACATGCACTAGCACTCACAGATTATTTTTCAGTCATTTTTTTCTTGATTTTCTTCCCAAGGTGGGAGTTCCCAGCTTGTGTCTGCCCTGAAATACGTGAGCCAAGAATCTAGAGCCACAATAAGAAAGAAAGAGCATCACGCTAGAGATACAATCATGCTGTACCAGGCAGAGCAACTCGGCCCTGGTGGGCTGGGGTTTCTCCATAATTAGAAATATAAGCAATCCCTCTTGCTAGCCTATATTTGGACTAGGATATTTAAAGACATGAAAAGAGGAAGACACGGAAATCCCCTGTGTTAGGAGGCTGACACCAGAAAATACAAAGTTTATGGGGGGGGGGTAATGTACTCCATATTCCCCATTTTGCCAGTCCAGCAGTGGATGCAGAGGAGGAGGAGGATGCTGAAGTCCAGGTGCAAATCACCTCAAGGCAGAGCTAAGCTTCACCTTGCACCACTTGAGACCTTCCCAGAGAGGAATCCCAGGCCACATCCTGGGCACCAGACCTGGATGTAGATTGATTATGTGGATTATTGGGCTGTTTTCTTGTAGGGAGTCTTCAAGAAAGATGGAGAGAAACATTTTACAAGGACATGTAGTGACAAACCAAGAAGAAAAGGCTTCAAACTGAAAGAACATAGATGTAGATTAGATGGTAGAAAGAAGTTCTAACGGGGTGGGCAGGCCCTGGCACAGGGTGCCCAGAGAAGCTGTGGCTGCCCCATCCCTGGAAGTGTCCCTGGGCAGGTTGGACAGGGCTTGGAGCAACCTGGGATAGTGGAAGGTGTCCCTGCCCATGGCAGGATCAGCTTTAAGGTCCCTTCCCAGCCAAACAATTCCATAATTCTATTCCATGAACAAAGGTTCCAGGAAGCTGGAGAGAGACTGGGCTGTGGCTGCACCATCTCTGGAAGTGCCCAAGGCCACACTCGCCACAAGCCCAAGGCCACACTCCACAAGCTGATCCAGTGGAGTGTGTCCCTGATCATGTCAGGCGCTGGAATTGGATTATATTTAAGGTCCAACTCAAACCATTCTGGGATTCTGGTATTCCACGATTCTGTCTCTGGTTCAGTTGAGACTCCACATCTCACTACAGGTCCTTCAGAAAGGTCCTTGACCAGTTGTTTGCTTGAATCCTCGCTCTTCATCTTCCACATGAGCTCCCCTGTCTCTCTCGGAGTCCTTTCTGACTGTCTGGACCTGTCTTGTCACAAAAGGCCAGCTGTCACTGTGGCCTCTCGCCTCCCAAACCCCGCATGTCACCGCCTGGCTCCAATCACTGTCACCCCAGCTCGTGCCACCAGGGCGGGCTGTGAACGCCGGCAGCGGGGTGCAGACACATGTCAGAGCACTGAGCCATCCCTCCTGCTGGGACAGTCACCTCCAGGCAGCTGGGAAGGTAACTCCTGCCAGAGCAACGCTCCGCAGGGCTGGGCTGTCAAAGGCGTTCAGCCCTGGAGATTCAGCTGCTCCACACAGGACCAATGATGTCTCCTCAGAGCACCCCAAAACCTCCATGGCAGCAACACTGCAGCATCCGTCCTGCTGCGCCAAACTCCCTCTGCTTTGGCCACAGGGAGTGAGTGCACTTTGACAGAGATCAAGCTGGCTGGCCATTCCCACCAGTGCATCACCAGGGGCACTGCTCTCCCCTCCCACTGCTGCTCCACCCTCTTCAGCAGCCCCAAATGGTTGAGATGGGATTTTATTGACATCTTGCTGGCCCCTCTCTGTGCCCAGCTGCAGGCAAGAGGCAGAGAGCAAAATGCCAGCACCAGTTGTCCTTCCAAAGGAGAAATGTGAAGTCTTTGTAGTCAAAAAGCAGATGATGGACCACACACAGCCTGAAGCCCATGAGCAACTTCTGGAATTGCCATGCTGGTACCACCCTCCTCCTGTCTCAACTCCAGCCCCAGGGAGAGTCATAAAAGGGGAGCAGAGAAATGCAGGAGCCAGCCCAGCTCACAGCAACTCTGGAGATGAATATTCAAGTGAGTTTCCCCATTTTTTGTTCAGTATGGAGAAAAGATGCCTTTGGGAACATCTCACTGCAGCCTTCCAGAACCTTGAGGGCTTACAAAAAGGAGAGAGAATTTTTATAAGGGCAGATAGTGACAGGACAAGGGGCAATGTTTTTAAACTGTGAGGGCAGGGTTAGACTAGATATTATGAAGAAATTCTTTATTCAGAGAATGGTGAGGCCCTGGCACAGGTTGCCCAGAGAAGCTGTGGCTGCCTCAGCCCTGGAAGTGTCCAAGGCCAGGCTGGACAGGGCTCGGAGCAACCTGGGATGGTGGAAGGTGTCCCTGGCCATGGCAGGGGGGTGAAACTGGGTAAGTCTTAAGGTGCTTTCCAACCCAAACCACTTTGGGATTTAACCCCTCAAAACCAGGCTTACACAGCAAAAGAGTGAGGTGTAAACCTAATTCCCACCATCAGTTCGCAGCACACAACATTCGCAGCACCACAGTGCCAGAGATTGGCAAATCAACAAAAAATAATCCCTGGTTTAAAATGGCCTTACATAGGTCCCTCTCAAGATGACCTAAAATTGATGGATCACAAATTTTCTTTCACCAGCCCAGCCAAAACCTTGTATCTGCTTGAAAGAGCAGGCGATGCTGCACAGGAGGAGAGCCAAGAGCAATACTTCTAATCCCGCGTTAACAAACATGACTCACCCATTTATTTTCACTGGTATGTTCATGGTTATTTTAAGCTTTGTCTAAAGAATGCCAGCTACTGTATAATAACTGCAATGAAAGATGGCAGTGTTTTTATTTTGCTTTACAACTAAAGATTTATTTTTAGTCCCTTTTAAAAAAATGCAAAGCGAAACTGGTTTGTAAATGATTTTAAAGACTTTGGCACCGATTTCCTAAAGCAGATCCACATGAGCAAGTCCCACCTCCAGGCCAGAGTCCCCCTGAGGGAAAACTGGTGGCCTAGGTGCCACAGGCTCTGCACTTCTCTGGGAGTCAGCCTGGCTACCAGGACATCCCAGGCAAATCCCACCTCACAGGTGAGGGTTTTTAAGAGATAAAACTTCACTTTGCAGGATGTTTAGTTCAAGTCTGAGTCTAAACAGCTGCTGTGTTTCCCCAGGCTCTTCCCAGCACTTAGGCAGTGTAAGATTAATCCTTGCTGTGTTGGATCCATCCTTGCTCCGTTCCCTGTTGTGCTGGTTTGCAACCTGGAGCATCCCGGGGGGTCCTGTGGGGTTACACCATAAGCTCCCATCAGGCATCCATCTGCTCCACAGTTCTCCATCTGCTCCCACGGCGAAGGGCTTGGTGTTGTCTGGGGGTTGCAGGCAGCAGGGAGGATGCGAGGCAGGATTCCTGGGCTCTGCTCCTACACACAAATCAATGGAGGAGAGAAAAAATACCCAGAGCCCGAGACTGTCCTCTCTCTGTTAGAAGTGGGGAGAAAGGAAAACAACGTCCAACACCCATCCCAGCCCTGGAGAAACTTGGTACTGAGTAGTCAGAGCCCAAGGTTCAAAGAGCTTGTTAGGAAAAGGGGGAAATCAGCACTTCCAGCTTCCTTCTCCTTGTAAAGATACAAAGACACTCACTGGACTCTCTATGCCGGGAGAAGGGCTGCCGGGGGCTCAGCTGTGGAAAAGGACAAGCTGGGCCTCCTGGCTGCTCCTGCCTGTGGTGCCAGACACATGGCACGTCTCCAAAGCCCCCGGATACAGGAGCTAGAGAAGCGGGGGTTAAGTGCCTGTTCGCATGGGTAATGACTTTAATTTCACACATACAAATCCCTCTCATGGATTCCTTGGAGCTGGCAAACACTGAGCTCCCCGGAGCCATGGCTGGTCGCTTTGAAATAGCCACGGCAGGGCTCTCCCTAGGCCAGGTCTAAGCAAAGCACACGCAAGGTGATGGCTCTCCCTGGACACCACTGTGCATGGCCTGTGGTTTGTATGCCCCAGGCAGAGCTCCCTTCCCCCTCCATCACAGACATTTCCAGGGGTAAACCCCAATTCCTGTTTGGGAAACAGGAGGAAAAGCATCTTTGGGACAAGAGGGGCTGAACTTTAGCTGAGCAAAGAAATAACCACATCCAACCACCCTTTCTCAAACCTCCCATAACCCTGAGTAAACACCATCCCATAGCTTCACTTCTTCCCGCTGTCCCCACACTTGTATCTGGAATAAATCCCCTTTGCTGTCCCCAGGAGACAGAGGGATGGGGAAGGCTGTGACTGCTCACACGAAATGCAGAGCTGCTCACACAGGGTGCTCTCGGCAGGGACGCTGCTCTTGGCTTTGCTCTCTGCTCCATGTTTATGCGAGCTCTGCTGGCAAATCTGCAATACACTCCTGCCTCCGAGCAGACCTGAGCTTCCCTAAGAATTTTCCATCAGAAAGTCACTGTCAGGCTCCCAGAGCCACTCGCTCTTCTGCAGCTGTTTTCTGCCCTCTTGTGAAGCTCTGCAGAAATCCACAGCTACAGCTCTGCAGAAATCCACAGCTCTGCTGAGCCACATCCCCTTATTCGCCAGGCAGAGACGTGAAGAGATCATGACTGTCCCCAGATCACATCACTGAGGATTTCCTGAGTGTGAACAAGGGCTTTAAGGACCATTACCTCTCCCAAGAGATGCATTGCTCCCACTTCTGCAACAACCCACACTGGGCTCAACCCTGTCTGAGCTGCAATCACCACTTTGCAAGGCCCTGAGCCAGATCCTCCCTTTCACCACTGGCCTCAGCAGAGACAAAGCTCTCACTCTCTCCATCCAGCCCAGCACTTCCCCAAGATCCTGTGGGGATAAAGGCTCAACAATCTATGGATTCCAAAAGGCTGAGCATCTCCACAGGCTCTTCCTAACAACAGCTCCTCAAGTGCCCAGGCCAGCGTGTCACAGAGTTCATCCCTCCTTCCCCGTTTCCTGACCTGATTTTGGGAATTACCTCCATGGGACACTGGGACTTGGTGGTTTGTCCCAGAGGCCAAGGCTTCGAAAGCACAGGGATGCAGTAAGCAGCCTGAGGCTCAAAGTGTTCCTGCCCACCAAAGACAACAGTTATTTGTCCAGGAGGAGCAGGAACCTTTGGCTCTGATCCACATTTGGTGCCAGCATGGGCTGTACCAGCATGGCCCAAATTTCCATTTCAATCCTGCATCTCCCCTTTTGGCTCCACACAGGGACAGACGGGATGTGACTCATGCAGACACTGAGACAGAGCAGGGACAGAAGGGGAAGTTGTGCCTTGCTGTGCACGATGCCCTCCAAGCACAACCCCTCCATCTGAACCCTGCCATCTGATCAACAAGTCATCTCATTGTCCAGGGAAAGCAGGACAGCTTGGACCAACACAGCCCAGCCAGCCAGGTCCCTCCATAAATCCATAGCTGCAATTCTTTTTGCCTAAAACCTGCAGTACTGCCCCCCTAAAGCAGAGGAACTGAGGCACAACAGGGGCTGTGACTCAAAAACCCCCAGCCCTGTTAGGGACCAGCAGATTCATCCACACGCTCTGGCTACAAAAGCCCCCCAGGTTGAACCCCACACAGCATTCTGTGCTCTCCTCCTTCTCCAAAGTGTCAGTGACAGATGCCAAGGGCTCCCTGGAGTCCCCTTCATCCTGCCCAGGCATGTGATGCTCTCACATAGATTGTGACTGTTCCAACAATTCCTTGACTCGGGCAGGATGACGTGGTACAAAGCACCGGCTGCACAGCCCCCTGGCTCCTAAATGCCAGGGACAGAAGGAAAACAAACTCCATTTGGTCTGTTCTAGTCACTAGTCACAGCCATTGCAGGACTGCTGCTTAAATGCAGCTTTTACTCTGCATTGTGATTGTATCCAACTGTGTGACACCACCACACTGAGCCTCTTTCCTTCCAAGAGCTGCTTTGCAGCGCATGGGCTCTGAAGCCCACTGCCAGGGTGCTGCCAGGGAGCTGCTTGTGTCGATGCCAGATCCATTCCCAAAGCTGATAGTTGGATGCAGCGCGTCCAGAGCCGCTTGCCAGATGGCACAGCCACCTCGCTCTGGTCCCAGACAAGCACCCAGCCACGCGCAGCCCAACCCGCTCCGACAAGTGAGACAGGAGGAAGGTCAAACCATCTGTTTGCCGAGGGCTCAGTGCTGTATTTAAGGACAAAGTGTTTAAAGACTGCAAATCGGATCTTAGAAGATTTACCCATTACACAAGTGCTTTAGTCTTGCTTCTGCCCAGTATCCGTGAGCTTGGAATCCTTTGGGTGCTAAAGCTGATCAGAAATAGGAAAGCACCCAACAACTACAGCAGCAGCACAGTTATCCTCAAACTGATGCTCCCTCTTGTGCCACAAGACAGTCAGACCCAACTGCGTTCCCAGAACAGGAAAAAATATTCTGTTATTTTTTTTACAATTTAAGTTTCTGAAGCTCTTACTGCTGAAATATTTTGAATATTTTCAAATATTCAGTTGACATCAGTTTCCATTCCTTCCCAGAGCAGCAGCTGGTGCCTCTCATCACAAGCAGCTGCATTTCATCAGACTGTAACTATTGCCAAGAGTTTGGGGAGCTCCAAGACACATGGGCACATCCACTCAAGCTTATTAATTCCTTCTGCCGTGAAGGAGACCTTTATTTTTCCTTGAAACCTCACTTTTCTACACAGCTAAACCATATCTTGAGTGCCCTGGTTTGAACTCCCAGCTCACAGTGCTTTGAACTGGAGAGCTGGACTACACAACCTCCTTCTGAGCTCTCTCAAGCTGAGTTTTCATAAACTTCCCCAAGTACTCCAGCCACACTGGAGCTCCCAGCACTCCCAGCTGTGCCTGCATCCCACAGGGCTCCTGCTTGGCTCTGGTGTGTAATTATTTCAAGGCCAGGTTGGATGGGACTTGGAGCAGCGTGGGATAGTGGAAGGAGCCCTTGACATGGCAGAAGTGGAACACGATGAGGTTTAAGGTCCCTTCCAACACAAACCAGTCTGGGATTCTGTGACCTACTACTGAAGTGTCTTACTGGTATAACAGGGATCCCTAAGGGTCCATACAGCCTAAGGAATCTCTTCTAGGCTGAAATGAAGTCGTGCCTGCCCAAACGCCTTCTAGCTGAAGGTGATCTGCCCAAACATCTCCTTGTCCTCACCCTACGGCAAGAGGTGGAACAAGATGAGCTTTAAGGCCTCCTCCCACCCAAATGAGTCTGGAATTCTCTAAATCCTGCATGATTTGGGAGCATCAGCACATAGTGGGTGCTAGCAACAACAAGCCTGGCTTCATCGTCTGCCTCAGACGCGGTCAGGGCTGTGCAGAGAGAATGAAACATGCAGGGACAGTCCAAGGGTTTGAAAGCCAGAGAGACGTGGCACTACCTGCTAGGAGAGAATAAGAAGGTGGAGTCTTGGCTTCCTCTGCTTTTCCATGATAATCACTGTTTACTTCTTGGTGCAGCAAGATTGGGTAAGAAGGTAAAACAAATGGATTTACAAATGATCTCAATATTACAGAGGTGCAATTAAGAGTAAAACACAGTCTGTGTGGCGTGATCCATGGGTTTGGTTTGGGATTGGAGTGCCAGAGTTGCCAAGCTGCGTTGGGAAAGCAGTGCAATACCATGTCACATTTCTAGTTCCCTCTCATGCTGCTGACTGAGGGCAGGAGGGCTTGTACCCAAGGCTTGAAGCACTGGGAATGCTGTTGCTTCTGCAAGAGTGGCTCTGTTTTTTACCCCAAGTCATGGAGTTGGGCATAAAGGTTTTCCTTAAGCTCAAGAG
>VZRF01009368.1:0-156971 GCA_013396875.1 Vireo altiloquus
GCTCAACTTTCCAATGGATCTCTCAGATCCAACCACCCCAGTATGACCGAGCTGGAGTAACTCCAAAGTAGATTTGCTGTTCATTCTCAGGACAGTCCCCAAGATCCCAGCTGCGGTGGCTGAGGCAAGAAGCAGTTTGTGCTCCTTGTGCAAGGAAAAACCCGTGCAGGAAAAAGCTGCCGCGGAGCAGGCTTACCTGAGGAGATACGTGGGAAGCTGCCATCCCTATGGATGATGGGCTTTTTGGGCAGTAAGGGCACGTCGTCCTGCTTCCTCAAGACCTTCCTCTTCAAGGCATTACCAGGGTGTTCTCTCTGCACCAGAAGCTGTGCCATTGACAGGCGGTAGGATAAAGCCTGCAGGGACCAAAGAGGAGCTTGGAAGTGGAGGGTGCTGGGCAGGGGGACGATGGAAAGGGCCAGAAAACTTGCTGGAGCTGGGTGACATCTCTTTGTTATCCCAAAGAACTTCAAGTATAACAATGGCACACTGACATGGGACAGTGATCACAGAAGCACAGCATCCAAGAAGAGTTTGGGTTGGAAGGCACCTTTAACGATCATCTAGTCCAACCCCTGGGAGCAGGGACATCTTCAACTAGATCCAGTTCTCAGAGCCCCATCTAAAAGGGCCTTGAACACCTTCAAGGACAGATCAACAACAGCTTCTCTGGGCAAATCATTCCAGTGTTTCATCCCCTTCATGGTAAAAAATTCTTCCTACCATCTAATCTAAATCTACCCTCTTCTGGTTTAAAACCAAATTGCAATGATGGTTCACCGAAGAAACAAGGAAACCCCAGTACTGCTTTGCCTTTGTTTTCCTGTTTCAGAGGCAGGCTGGGGAAGTTCCCCAAAGGAAGCGCAGATAAGCTCGCGTGATGCCCTCGGGCTGAGCGCTGCCTCCTAAGGTCCCTGCTGCTGCCCTGGGGCAGTGCACGCAGCACTGCAGTCACAGCCCCTCAGCCGGGATTCAGTCGGGAATGCTGCTTGCTCCTGGGGCTACAACAGAAGCACCGGCTCGGGGATTCAGCACAGCTCTACAGTGCCAGCTCCTCAGCAGGGAGTGGCGGGAGGAGGATCTCTGGTGTTTTCATTAGAAGGAGTGGAATTTTCTTTCTTCCAGCTTGCACCTTGGTTGAAAAGCATTCTTTTGGACTCACCTTCCCTGGAGGCTGCTCTCCAGGAGAGAGTCTGAAGCCCCAGTGTACTTTGCAAGACAGAGTTTTCTACTCTGAAAGACTTTTATTGACTCAGTGAGGCCATGGGCAAGACACTTCATGTCTCTGTATTTTTCTGTGGGGAACGGAAATAAATCCTATGCAAACTTCAATCCAGATGCAAGTGGAACAGCCCCCCAGTCTGATTGCAACACTGTGCAAAGGGCATGCAAGCGGTCAAAAAGGACCACAAGTGTAGCAACCACTTACTTGCTCCAGCTGCAATCCCGAGGTCAACTGTCCATGGAGGCAGCTGTAAAGATGTTTCCTTTTCTCTCTGTCTCCTGATCCCTTTCCCCAGAAGCTCCATTTCCTTCTTCAGCTCTTCCATCTTCTCTAAGTTCCTTTGAGCCAATGCAGCACAGACCTAGTTGCAATGGAAATGCATCATGGACTGTAAGCAGAGACACACAAAGCAGACACAACCTCTCATCTGGAGCACAGAGTCCATAGAGTGCCACAGTCTTTAATGCAGCTCCATATCCATTCCAGTAGTTTCCGAAGAATGTCTCCCAACCTCAGCTTGGCAATTATACACAGTGAGGTGGAACACTTTATTGCCATCACCTTCCACTGCTCCAAGGTGCTGTTTCTCAACCCGTCAGGAAGCCCTGCTTGAAGCAAGAAAATCATAGGAGTGCTCCAAGAGAGATGAAGAGCTCCTATGACCAGGGAGCAGGCAGTTCACTTCCTACAGGCCATGGCATGTAACAGGCAGCAAGGAGAGGCAATGAGCTGTTGTTTAACACTCATGGCCAGGAATTGCAGCTGGTTCTCACTTTCGCCTTCTGAGGGACTCAGCTGCTCTCTGGGACCATGAGACCAAAAAGAGGAGTCATGTGAAAACAAGTTGCAGAAATGCTGATGTTAATGAGCAGAAAAATTGAGAATGAGAGGGCTGTGAGGTATAGCAAGAAAGGTAACCAGGAAAAATCAAACTCTCCCATTTTATTTTGCAGCCTTGCTTGTACTCAACATTAGAATCTTTGCTTCTCTGCTTCCAAGGGTACACTTTGCCCAAGTTCACTGATGTGTAGCTTGCTCTGCCATTCTGAACTTCTCTAAAATGGCCTTTGCACATAAAGCATGCTTCTGGCATGACCTTGGCACCACTGGAAATAGCCAAGCAATTGCTCTGTCACTGTCAAATATATTCCCAAGAGAATCCCCATCTCCCAAGAGTGGAAGATTACGATTTTCACTGACATTTTGGGCTAAGCACTAAACAGTCACTGTTGGCTATCAGGCTGTGTGCCATCTCCATAGTTTCCAGGTGCATATCTCAAATGCTGATATTGCCAGGAATCGGGAATTTTCTAAGAACTAGTTGTGCATCCTAAACCTTTCCTTCTTTTCTCCCTTTCCATGTCATCTTCCTCCTCTCTAACAGCAAGTTTTGATTTTGTTTGTTTCTACTTAACCAAGGTCATTAAGACACTTAGTTTGGGACAGAGAAGCCATTAGCAAAAGTCATTTAGAAAATGAACCCAAAAATGTGTTTGCTTTGTTGGTGTTTTTCTAAAACAAATTAAATAACTTCCCGTAGCGCAGAGGGAGGCCAAAAGCAAAACACCTGTAACTCTAACACTGCATAGCATTTAACAGACACAGGTGCACATCCCACACAGCCAGCTCTTACTCCCCTATGAAACTTCCAGGAATCAGACAGAACAGTGAAATCCTTAGGAAGAGAGGCAACAAACACTTCTCGCCCCAAGTGCTGGTGGGCTACTTAGACCCTTTGGAAGCAGGAGCATAACAAGAGGCAAGAACGTAAACCTGCCCCCCTTACAGCAGGTTGCATGTAGTAAGGATGAGCTTACGCCATCCTCAGAGGCGAGTCGCGGGTCGCTCCTGCTGCCTGGTAATGCAAAGCAATTTTGTGGAGCTGGTCTGGCACCCGCTGGCCATCTCTGGTATTGCTCCTTACAGAAGTAGATAATATCTAAGAGACCGGCAACTGGGAAGGCTGCCTCATGAAACACAGCAGACAAAAATCCCAGAGGCCCTGCAGTGGTGCCTGGACAGACATTAAACACACACTTATGAGACATGATAATAGCTGGGCAAATAAAACCAAAAGTTACACCTGAGGTTTTCGAGCCTGTTGATTTCTTGGCTGTTAAACTGCAGAGGTTTGCACTGGACACGGACTGGGCTTCTCATGAATTCCCATCCAACCTCCACTGCTCCAGATGAGCAACTGGTCTGTCCTCATTCTCTTAATTGCTCCCAAACTATCAGGATTAGATTAGAAGGGAGGACCTATCCCACTTCCAGCCTGTTTCTCTAGACGAAGGAGGACACACAGTTTAGTCCTTGACTGGCCGAGACCTTGGCTTTGCAGATAAGGTTTTAAGGATTTGAAAGTCCACAGCATTGTCACTTATCAGCTCTCAGGTGAGGGCAATTTTTGACCAAGGAGCCCAATTGCTTGCAGCTGCCACAGCCACACTGTCACACAGAGCAGCTGCTTGAGGGCTGAGGACAGGGTGACCTAGCTGTCCCAACCCCAAAGCAAGAGCCCAGGACTCACCCCCTGCCACCAGCTGGTTGTCACTAAAACCAATGCGTAGAAATCTCCAATTCCGTGAAAACCAAGAATGAACAAAATGCCCTTAAGATCCCCCTGCTCTTTCTGCTGCCAGGTTCTCTCCCAGCTCCACTCCTGGAGCAGTTGCTGGTGCATAGGGATGATGGACAGAGGCTGTGCCAACCTTACCGGTACAAGGGGCAGTCATGGCAAGTTCCCAATGCCACCCTTCCCCACACATAAACAGTGCAAACAGGATACTCTGCCTGCTCTTTCACCCCAATCCAGGGCTTCTGCTTCAACTTCCGGAAGGGCTGGGATGCAGACACAGGTAGGACCTTGCAGGCCTGAAACACAGCTGGCTCCTTGCGTAACTCCACACCTGAAAAGCTCAGCAGACCAGCACTCACCTGAAAGAGAACACCCCTCCATTCACAGCCCTCTCTTGCCCGAGCCAAAGCCTGCCTGCATACGGTGACAGCAGGATTGGTTAAAAACTGACACATCGGTTCAGCCTCGTTTGATGGCTGGCGCATAGACAATGTACAAGCACTGGCACATATTTTCACAGCATCTCAGAACTGAAAACAAGTAAAGCCCAGCTTTATACAGTAAGACTCCACTTTACTGTCACTTAAAATCCTCTGAAGCCTGAAAGCCTCCACCTGCTGCCCTTTTACCTCCAGCTCTCCAAACCCAAGAACGTCTTTTCCAGCTTTGTCCGTGACACAACACCCTGCACTTCCAGACAGCGCTGCAACCCCAGTGCAAGCTAAGCTGTGGACAAATCAATGGACACAACTAAAAGGGAGGGAGACAGGAAGTCTGTAACAACTGATGTTTGCAGAACATCGTAACCTTTTAGGCTGCCTTCCTCCTCCACTAGAAATCTGCCTTCAGCAAGCAGAATTTAATCTTAAACTACCTGAGGTCTCTCTCAACAAACACCACAGGACAGGTATTTGGTAAAAGAGATGTATATTTATTCACTTTACAAAGAGGGTGGTATTTAGTTGCAACAGCTCCATTTATAGACAAATATATTATTGTACATTATAGTGGTGAATGGCTCAAATCTTTACCTTGTTTTGCTCTTAAAAACGTGTTTGCACCACTTCAGCTTCCATTAGCTGAGCAAATAGCTGTCCTCTTCTGCCACTGAGAGATTAAAAATCCATAAGAAAGGTATAGCTCTGTGCTATGTATTCACAAGCATTCACCTTCTCCTTTCCATGTGTCACTCCCCTCTCCCCACCCAACTAAACATGGTCTGTCCTCTGGGTTAGCAGTAAACTTATATACAGCCTCCATTAAAACAAAATTAGGAGCCAGTGGTAGTTCTAATGTCCTTTTAAAGCACAAGAAAAGTCATTGATTTGTATATATAAAAGTCTTGAGTTCAAATTTGTTAAAAAAAAAAAAAGAAAAATCCATTTTTAAGTCGAGTTGGCATTTACATATTGCCAAAGTATGGCTAAACCAATGAAAGAGGGGAAGAAAAGAATTTCAGGACAGAATTTAAATATTACAAAAATATCTTTTTTTTCATTTTTCTGTTTTCTTTTTTAAAAAAAAAAAATCAGCAGGATGCCCACTTGCTACTGCTAACTGAAGCATGGAAAGAAGGTATAGACCAGTTGTCTTTGATCCTTGAATATCTGAAACAAATTCAATGTAAAGCTGAACCAAGTTTCCCACACAAACAGCGGTGGCAGATTTATTTCACTTGAGATACAAATGCATGTCCACATGACAGGCATAATCTGACCAGGAGGTGGAGGAAATGTTTCTCTAAGTAAGCGCAGGGAAGGAGGGCGAGAGAAGGCTGGCACAGTTAAACATTCTGGATTCAGAAATGCAGTGCCCCACAGGTGCCTCTGCACACAGGCTGTGCAATGCTCTGCACTCCTGATATGCAAATACAGATCTTTCAGCAACAGGATCCAGAATCAAAGAGCTTGGTGGCCCACTTGTTCAAACCGCTAAAATGACTTTCGTGCTGTTATTCTTCTTCACTTTCGTTTTCTGGTTCCAAATCAGAATCACCATTGATTTCCTTTTCAACAGTCATGTCTTGTTCATCAGATTGCTCCTCTTTTTCTTCATCTTCATCCCAGTTTTCCTGGGGAAAAAATAAAACAAATGTTTGAACCTTTGCCAGTCACACCATGTCCGCTACATGCAAATGGGACAAGATCTGGTCCAACTCCACTTACGTCAGAGTCTTTATCTGCAATCATCTCATCATCTGAGCCTTCCGAGGAGGAGGAGTCTGCAAAGAGAAAACAACCTCTCAGTCTGGGGAACAGGCTTTAAAATGTCACTGTGCAAACTCAGTCCAGTCCCAGTCTCACACGCCGCCAAATCTTCAAACTGTGCTATTTCCATACCAAAACTAATCCTACCTGGAGATGACCAACTAATTCTACATAGTAACCACCATCAGTTAAGACCAGTTCACTTCTGTTACAAATACTCAGGGTGAAGATGCAGTAGGAAAAAAGCCAAACTGGAAGTGTGCACTCACACACGGACATCCCCTACACCAATGTCCTGTTGACTCAAATGTAGCAGTGCCTTCACTGTATCTACCTTAGCACAAGGTGCAGGTAACAACAGAAATTTTAGGTTGCCAGGTAAGTTAAAGCACCACACCAAACTTCCAATTCACTGATTTCTTATTTTGTGAAGCAAGGCTGGGAGGGAATCAAAGGACATACAAGGAAGGGAAGGAGTAACTAACTAAAAGATGTCCACATCATTAGCCACTGATTTTCATGCCATGGACATCTTACAAAACCCCTCTATTTGCAGACTGTACACTGGTAGATAAGCACAAGAGCATGATGAACAGCCATCAAGTGTAGGCTGTCATGTGACTTAGGGAGCTGAGCTCCACTTAGCATGCAACACTTACCATCCTCATAGACCAGCTTTGCAGTCTGATTAACCTCAGGTACCTCCTGAACTGTTTGTGATGCTGCAACCTGAATGGAATTTGCAGATTAGCCTTAGATTAAATTATATATTTCAACCATAAAAGGTAGCAAAACTCTTTAACAATGTAAATGAAATCTACATCCATTCACTTACAGTGCTGGTTTAACAGCCAAAAAAGTACAAATAATAAAGTAAAATCAGAGAGACGTCTGCTCCAAAGTGGCCCAGTGCCTCCTATTTGTTCCTCTTTGAAACTTTGTGGGTGAGCAGAGGCATTTGGCAAGACAAAACAATCCCAGTGAGCAGGGACTGACCGGACAGTCAATTAATGAACTGCTCTGAGCGTTATCAGCATCGCTGAACAGCAGCTACATTAAGGTCTCCAGGACAGATCCCATAAGATGCAATCTCAACAGGAAGTTAAGTCTGCAAACAATACCCCTGCACGTCCCATGTTATGTAGTTGAAGCTTACCTGGGTGACAAGAATGAAGAGTCTTCCATGCAGACGGGAAAGCTTTTGCAAAGTTTTTACTCTGCTCTCCATCAACTGGTATAACATTCCCAGTTGAGGAATAAGGTCTGGCAACTTGGGAGAAGAGACAGATGGAAAAAAATGAAGCTGTTAACAATCCCATCCCAAATGTTTTTGGTTTTTTTTAACTACTTTTGTCCATTTGGAGCAAGCAACACTTGCTTACATTATTCTAGATAGAAGGAAGAGCTGAGGGTTCACAAGAACCACCTGAAGCCTGATCAATTAACGCTTAGCCATGTTTAGAAATATCATCTACTTTTAAAGCATGGCAATTCTTAGACTTTCCTTTCCACAGTCACTGCCACACGCAGGGGTGAAGCACTGTTCAGAAAGCTGCGTAAGTGGGAACTGAACATACATTGGTGTCCGAATGCAGCCTCAGCAACGCCTGCAAGTTCTGCTGCTCAGCAATCCTACAACAAATGGCAGAAAGGACCGACAGTGCCCAAATGTCTTTTTCTTAACCCAGCAAATGCTCTATCCATCACTTGTAAGGCAAGGCTGGACTTCAGAAGCTACAGCACTAGTTCCTGCCCTGCCAACTTTGGCACACCCTTACCCTATAAATCTGGCCATGCCCAAAGACAGTCTCAATATGAGCATTACCAGAACAAAGAAAACTTAGTTCTGTAAGTGCCACAGGCTAGATTACTCTTTGGCAGTAATTTTGTTCCCTCTCCCAGGTGTGATGTAACTTATCTTGGTTTGACTTTGGGATGGCTATAATTATGTCAGGAATGACTGAGACAAACAACTTGTCAGCAATGTGCAGTAGCTTCAGCAAAAGTGGTGTAAGCATAGCTCTCTATCCATTGATTTGGGCACTGCCATATGCAGAGAGCAGATTTCTGAAGAGAGAATATACATTTATTTAAGCATTTAAATCTGGTTTTACCTAAGTGCATTGGCATGAATGAAAAAGACTTACTGTGGAAAGGTAGGATGCATGTAGGGTAAAAACAGATTTCAGCCATCGAACCATTAGTGAGGCACTGGAAAAGAGAAATAAATTCTATCCAAGAGATACTGGCTGAGAGACACCCATTTCACATTTTAGATGCTAAGCAGTTCTATATAAAGTGTTCCTCTTTAATTAGAGAGCAAGATAAATGCGGATGGCTATGTAAAGTTTGGCTATCGCCATGAGGTATATATGTTACTTGTTAGGAAAAGAAGAGACATTTCAGTGAGGGACTGAACTAGACAAGCTCAGGGGTCTGTGCTTCTGCAATCTTTTACGGATGGTCTCAATGAATAAAATATCAAAGCACGCTACTTCCTTCTCCACCTACAATGAGGGAATTTATATTTAGAAAAAAATAAACCCAAACCAACCTAACCCCCACAACTCAGCACAGCCCCTCTCAACAAAGCTGTCCTTATAGCAACACAACAAGATGGAGGGGAGGAAAGCTGGTTTTGTTATTAAACAACTAAGAGATGTCTAAATAGACTTGGTAATTAAACAAGCTCTCCACCTGAGAGTTATTTTACTTATTGATCAGGTCCATAATGTAAACATTTGGGGCCTTCAGTTATATTCTCAGGGTTACATGCCCATTTCAGGTGTCCTTTTCCTTTTTTAGTTTCACTTTAGCCATCCTAACAAAGCACTACTTTAAGTGTTTTAAGTTCCTCTTTTCACCCACAATGAGGTGAGTTTTTACCTTAAGATGCTGCAGTTTAATTGCAGTTACTATGGNACACTAAGAGATGTCTAAATAGATTTGATAATTAAACAAGCTTTCCACCTGAGAGTTATTTTACTTATTGATCAGGTCCATAATGTAAACATTTGGGGCCTTCAGTTATATTCTCAGGGTTACATGCCCATTTCAGGTGTCCTTTTCCTTTTTTAGTTTCACTTTAGCCATCCTAACAAAGCACTACTTTAAGTGTTTTAAGTTCCTCTTTTCACCCACAATGAGGTGAGTTTTTACCTTAAGATGCTGCAGTTTAATTGCAGTTACTATGGAAGTCTATCACATACATGGTAGGAGGGACCATAACACACACACGTGAAAAGTTTTAGGTGAATTAAACTGTAGCTGAGTTCTCTCTTACCTGTATGGGTTGCCCTGCAATCTCTTTGTAAGCTAAAAGGACAAAAAAACCAGTCAGAAATAAGTAACAAATACAATGAGTTTAAAACCCCAACATTAGATCCATTTGACAGCCCCAATACCAGGGCAGAAAGTTCTCCAGGCATTGAGGTTTGCAAGGATTAACCACTGCCAGGTTCCAGAAAATGACACTGCTGGCTCTACCACCCTCTACACAAGGCTGGTAACTTGCAGAAGCTGGGTTTCAGTACTACAAGAAAGCTGGAATTCTTAACATGCAAAATATCCATTGAAGCTTAAACCTGGTAGGAAGAAGCAGGAGGAACCTCTTCTCTTTCATGTGTTTATCTGCTTAGTGGAGCAGTTGTTACAAGGTGGACAAGTTGGGGAAACAAGTGAAGGTAGTATCAGGTAAAGGCCATTTCACACAACAAATCTCAAGCTTGGGAAAAGAGTTACACAAAGGTCTGACCATCCACTGAGATTACAGAGTTAAACACTTGCACTTAGGTTCCCCCTACAAAAGTCCCAGGGAAGAAACATGACATCTCATTAACAGAAGCCTAAGGAGGTGCTGCAAGACCAAACATTCAGCACCATGCCATCTGCATAATTCANTGGCCACCAACACACCCACCGACGCCGGGGAAAAGGGGGAGGGGGCCCGTTCTGGCAGTGATGCGACGAGGGGGTGGGGTTTTGGTGAGCCCGGGAAAATCAAGGGGGAAGAAGAAGGCAGCATGGCGAGCTCAAACACGCGATAGGCAGCCGCCATCTTGTCAAACGTGGAGTCGGCTCGGCTGCGGTTTGGGGGCTCTGGATGGGGTTTGGAGGGAGCTCCAGGCTGGAGTGACCAGTACCAACATGGGAAAGGACAGAGGAGACTGAGAAACACATGGTCAGCTCTCTCCTGAGGGAATAAAAGGGGGAACAAAGCAGGTGGGGAGGGAGAGCCGCCACCACGTGGCCAGAGCTCTGGATAGCTAAATAAAACAAAACAAAGATTAGTCCCTTTATATTTTGCANGCTCTCCTACCTCATGCAGCAGTGGAATGACAGCATGTATAGGCATTCTGGCTACTGTGTTCTTTACTATATTTTCTTTTCTTGTGTTAAGCACTTTCTGTTAAAATGAAAACATATGATCAGAGAATAATTCAGCTTTAACATGTGTATGAGCAATCAGCAAAATCAAAAAATCCCGGCTGTAAATCCCTTTCTACTCTACTACCTTTGTATGCTGAGGACAATGAGCAAAAGATTTCTATGAAAAGGAGTTTCATTTTCCAAGTCAGCTACAATTAACAAAATAAAGACAATCAATAAACCCATCTAAAACAATCTAACATTGCCTCTAGCCCACCTGCCCCATGTTAGAAACTATGCATTACAGGCACATGAAAATCTCCCTTGATATTTTCTGTTTGACTTCCATAAATAAATGCCTTTCACCAACATCTGCGACAAGAAATTTATATTCGTTATCCAATTCTTAACAGTTCCCTGCCCAGTACTATTACATCCTCCTAGTCCAAATCCAAACATAAGCTTTGCCAGTGAAACTTGTCATCAATTCATTTTTCAAACAGTATCTGCTTGAAAAATACACCCTCAAGAGACTAAGCACAGCTTATGCTCGAGCCCAACCTGAAAGGAACATGGTTGAACTGGTAGCATCACCTTTACATCGGAACTGTGACATAACAAATTTATAAACAAAGTGCTTCAAAGTTCATGGCCTGACTCAGAAAGCAAGCCAGGTAACAGCAGAAAAGTAACACCATTACTGTAATTCATAATAGCACTGCCTTGAGCAGCAAATCAGCAAAAAGCAGCTGGGAGAAACAACAAGTTCTGAACTGTTCAGCATTCCCAGCTTTCAGGAAGGCTCCCCACCAGTCCCAGTGAACAGATTCAACAGCACACACTGAGCTTGCAAGACTTACGTTTAGGATTTCTGCATCGTTGCTTTCCAAGCCCTGAACCAGCAGCACGGCAAAGCTGTCTGTTTGGGGAAGGCCACCTGGAGTTTTTACTTTGCTCACATCAATATCCAATGCCCCAAGGCGCTCTTCAATGCTCTCCTGCAGACGGGGAAATAAGGGCAGTGCTGTCATTACAGTTTCTCACAAATACCAGCTGAAAGCAAAGTATCTAACTTAGAGCATTTGCTCCAATTCTGATGGAAAAAACCACAAATTTTGTGTATTCTTTTAAATGCGCTGACAGAAAATAGCATGAGAAAAGAAAAGCAGAGGAAGTTTTGGCTGAAAAGCACTAATATCTCTTGGCACAGGCAGCCACAAGCGTGTGACAAAGTTCTGCAACAACCTGGCAAAACTACAGGCAAGGCACAGAGGGCTCTGAATGAAGGAAATGTTTTGAGCAGGGGGAAGTCTCTTTCATACAAAAAGATGGTGTCATTACCCTTTCTTCCACAGCAAAGCAAACTCTAGTTCACCCAAAGAACGTATAGTGATAATTTATGATTCTAGTTTCTCCATTCTTGCTGAGTTTGCAAAAAGAAGCCCTTTACCTCTGTCTCTCCTGGTTTCCTTTTGTTCTTCTTTTTCTCCTTTCCCAAGGCTGGAGTTTTGACAGCTGTACTATGTCCTGGAATGCCAGGCACTAGAACTTTGGTGTCCGAGTTCACAACAGGTGTCTTTACCTAGTACAAAGAGATAACCACATTTCCATGAATTGCTAATATCTGGAGCCTTCTTCCAATTTAAAGTATGGATTTTATTCTGAGACTCTAACATATATGGTAAAACCAGCCTGACAACCCATTTTCTTGACATAAATATTAGGCAAATCCAACATATTAAAGAGAATGAATTGATGCCTTAGGTTTTAACTTTTATATTTTTCAAATTCTGTACTGCTAGTGTAACTCTGAAGTTTCCTGTAGCTTGTTAAGTGCTGTTCTCTCATGCTCACACAGACATAGCAAAGCCTCTCCAGCTCGCTCTCCAAGGACACCCAGACTGTCCTAGGCCCAAGAACTGTAAACCTTCATCTTGGGGAGAGGGGGAAAGCTTGGGGAAATTCCATCATTGGCTGGGTTCTGGTTGGTGAATTGATGCTGATATAAAAGCATGAAGAACTCCTGACCTGTCATCCATTTTGGGATCCACTGAGGCAGGACCCTCTGGAGCCCTAAGTGTACATCTGAAGGCCTTTCAAATAAATCTCTCCTTTATTCCTGTCTAGTCTCTGTTTCTAGGTAGCCATTTAAGGCATCAGAATAACCTCAAGAAACAGACAGCAAATTTTCATCATTAACTACAGCAGTGGTCTCTTTGAAATCACCTGTGAATCATTTTTCTTACAAGCTTTTGCTGTGACATTCATAGAACTGTTTCCATCCAGTAACAAGTTTTTGGATGTTTGCTAGCAATAGATACCACCTGTGCTAATAGTCAGCCCCATAAAACACCTGCAGATTAATTCAGCATCCACTGGAAAGCAATAACTGACCAGGAAAAGCAGCACAATGTAACAGCAAAAGGTAGTCACTATTCACTTCAATCTCAACTCTTTTCTTCTAGGGATTGCTCAGATGCAGAACTCAGCTGTCTGAATTAGGCTGTGACCACAGTGACAGAGACACCTTAGTTTATACCACATAGGTATCACCTTCAATGAACACAAAGGAGATGGAATTTTGTATTTAACAACCTAATTCTGACTCATAGAGGATTTAAAGCAGTATGCCACTTCCAGAATATCAAAAATGCTACCTGCTACTTGCAGAACACTTCATATAGCACTTCTATCCAGGTCTTTTTTTTTAAGTACCTCTGAAGACATAAAAGTATAATCTACTACAGTGAGCAAAGCAACATTTCCAAAAAGCTGATTTTCTGCATCAAGAATTTTATCGTAGAACACCAGTGGTGATAAAATACTACTCCCTTTGCTCACCACACTCATCACTGACCTTCTCCCCACACAGCATGCTCAGACAGCCAAGAGAAATGCGTCTTCACTGGAATTCAGCAAAAAGCGAAACCAAGATGGGTATCATCACTGCATGCCAGGGAGGCCCTACATCTGTGCCTGCAGTTCAGCTCTGCTACCCACCAGCTCCAGGACTGAGGAATCAGCACAAAACCCTGCCAGGCTGATGGAGCACCACATCCAGTAGGTAACTAAAGGGTCAGAAGAACAGCACTGTCTGCTCACTTCACTGATACTCCAAGCATTTCAAACCTTCAAGGCCTTGAATATGCACAGTGATTAAGAACTTTAACGGCCTGTCTCTAAACACCCAGGGGATCCTGCATGAAAGAACACAGTGGCAAGTGGCCTCAGTGGACACTGCTGTCATGTAAGTGCCAGGCTCACATTCCCAAGTTCCTGTGAACACATGAAGGCCACATCAAGGAGGAGCAAAAAGGACTTGCCCCTTAAGGTTCCATTACATCTTATTTAGACTCTAAAACCAAGTCATCCCACCTTCACCCCAAACTATCAGGGTCAAAGAGGCTGTACAAACCAATGGACTCTAAGGGAAGGACTGATGATCTTAGGCAGTAAAACCAATCAGTCCTGTCTCTCAAGCAGACCTGCTGAGCTACAGGAGGGCCACTGTGTGCTCTCACACAAGCCAGGACACACAGCAGCCATGAACATCTCTTCACCCACACCTGCTATGGACATCCCTGAGTGCTATGGACATCTGTAGCTACCTCTGCAGCTCTAAACAGGTCCATCCAGAAATCCAATCTAATTTTACGAGAGCAGTGAATTCTACCTACTTCATTTTTGAAATAAAACAAGAGAAGCAACAAAATCACATTTCATGCAAAGCTCACCTTTGTTAGAGCAGCATCTGTTTTAAGTGACAGCACTTTCTGGACGTCCCGTACCAAACA
This sequence comes from Vireo altiloquus, assembly GCA_013396875.1. Taxonomy (NCBI): domain Eukaryota; kingdom Metazoa; phylum Chordata; class Aves; order Passeriformes; family Vireonidae; genus Vireo; species Vireo altiloquus. Next base: position 14,173 of record VZRF01009368.1, read on the forward strand.
TATGTGGGGTTCACTGGTGTCCAAAGACTAGGAGGACAGGAACAAAACCAGTTAATATATTTGATGCTCATCATTTGATGTTGTGATTCATTAAGCTACTGAATGATGAGAACTAATTCCAATGGTATAAATTAGAATGAACTTTTTTTTCACTCAAGAATAGCAGCTCCTTTGCATATCTGCCTTTTGTTACCAGACCTCTATACACTCCAAGGAAGTTTACAAAGATAAACTGGAACTGTATTATTAAAACCAGTTTCAGTGGCCTAACTCAGCAACACGTGAAATGGCAAGAAACAGTCAGCAATGATGTCAACCTGTATTCCAACTGAAAAAAATGGAAGAATACAAATCGCCTTTCCAAACAGCTCTGGGGCAACAGTCACAGGTCCCAAAACAAGTGCAAGGAATATGCTTTGTATTGCTATACAATTTCAAAACAGTAAAAACAAAAATAATAAAACCAAAAATTTCTCCAACTGAAAGCAGTACGCAGTCCATATTACAGAATCCAAACCCTCTCTGGTAAGTTCTACATACCACTTTCTCTATGATGGGCTGTAAGGTGTTTCCATACACCAGCAGCAGAGACTGTTTGTCTGTGCAAAACGCAGCTGCTAGAATGGGGACTGGTTTCGGTGTGGAGTCCCCATCATTCCCAGGTGTTGCTATCTGGATAGTACAGTTTGATGTTAAGGGTTTTTTGCAATAACTGGGGAGAAAAAAAAAAAAGAAATTAAAAAATTCCAAGATGTTTAGCTTGAACTAAACTAACTTCCGTATCTTGTACATCTAAGTATCCTTCATTAGGAGGTCCTCAGCAAACTCAGCCATTTTACACCTTTTACAGATGGCTAAGATGAGGCAGAGATACAAAAAATTTGGGTTAAAGCCACATGTAATACCGAAGTACAACATGGCCCCCAACAAATGAGTTCTCCAAAAATGTGTCCAGTAACCCAAGACAGCAGCAGCTGGAACCTGGTTCACAAGCATATAAAAGAGCTTGAAGGCAGCAGTATAACTGCAAACTGAACTTTGCCTTACAGTAACCCCAGACCTTTCCCAAAGACACTCTCAAGATTAATCCTAACTTACCCATTCAAGATATGTTCAAATAAATGCAACTGCCCATCTCTGCACACAACTGCTAATTTCACAGGCTGAAAGAGAGTACAATGAGAGTTTCATTAGATCAAAGAAAAACCCTCCTGCAAGTTCAGGACATCAAGAGACAGTTGTATGGCTACAATTTTACTTTTTTCAGTATTTAAGAACATTACACTAAATCTGTAAGGAAAATCAAAGACATAACAACTCAGGAACATACAGTACAAGTGTTAAAAGATGAAAAAGGTAACTCACAACTGTATCAATAGTAATATATCCTGAGTTTAACAGTTTGCACAGTAGCAGCTGAATCTAGAGGCACAGAGCTGCAAAGGCACTGACACTGAGAATATCCTTACGAGAAAAGAAACTGAGATGACTCCTCTGAGAAACCAAATGACAGGGGTACACTAGAGAATACTTTCAAATACATGCAGGAAGAAGGAACTGGAAACATTAGAAAAATACAGCATGAAATACTGCTTTGAGAAATGGACTTTAAAGGCAGCAGGAGAAAAAGATTTTAATTATGGAAACAGTTTGTGAACATGTTTCACATTCGCACATTTTTCACGTGGCAGCTACCTCAAAAGACTTGTGCTTGTTAAAACTGAGAGACTTGGCAAATGCACACTGCTACTTTAACTCATTCAAGGCTAGTTAATTACAAATGCAGTTATCCTGCCAAAAACAATTGAAATCAGAAAAAACAGGACCATACCCAAACCAGATTTTTAGAAATAATTTCTTTGGTGGTTTTTTTCTTTTGCTGCCAAGTTTTAACAATCATTTTGATTACTAGCTTGTTCTAAACAGGAAACAACTGAATTTCCTCCACCACGAACAAAATTTCTGAAAAAACCCACTGAATTTGCACTTACTAACTTTGAAAATCAAAACTTCAAACTTCCGGCTTTGTAAATGCACCTGTAATAAATATCCTTACATCCATGAATTCGCATTTAGATCTCATCTCTGCATAACAGAACCCAAATACAAACCAAGACTCTTTCTTTACACGCTTAAAAGGAAACTGATGTGGTAAGTGAAAATTGTTGAACATATTTGATTACAAACTATTGCTCCTACCTCTTCTTTGACTTCTGATACAGTCAGGTCAACAAAAGTTGGTTCATCTGTTACTGTGAAAGACATCACAGCATTCTTTTCTTTCCTATCTGACCTGATCTGCCTGAAAGACACAAAAAGTACACATTATTTACCACAACACAAACAGCATCCTCTGCATGAGACAAGCACTACAAAGCCTATAAATCTCTAGCAAATGTGGTGGTATCTACCATATTCAAAAGCACCACACTGACATTTAAGTGTTCGGCTTAGAAAATGTTCTAACTTCCAAGAGCAAACTAACTCCCAAGTGAAACTGAGCAAGAAAACACTGCATAAATCTTAGCAGTTTATCACACACTATGTTCTGGCACATACAAATGATACAAATGGCAACTGGAAGAATGCTCAGACACAGCCAAGGAAAATCTCGTCTTCACTTAACAATCAGTGAGTCGAAACCACCATTAAAGAGATCATCACTGCATTTTTCCAGAGTGCCCTTTCTGCTTTACCTTGTTTAATTAAATCACTTGATGCAATGCTCAAAACTGATCACAGTCACAAATTATGAAAAGCAGACATACCACACACTCAATAATCGGTCATGTATAGCTCCAGACAAGAAATAAAGTCCTGTAATTCCATCAAAGGGTTTACTTTCATTCATAGGTTTCACTGTGGTAAACATTAATGATGACACTGATGTAGCATGGCCTGTGAAATGCTAAGAGAAAAAACAAGATCTTTCCATGATTGTCGTAGGCAGTCATATGGCAAAAATCAAAACATTAGTTAACAACATTAGGAAAGAGTCAAGCGTTACTCAGTCAACAAGGACAGCTCTGTAGTTTTTAACTAGTGATCAGTTTCCTTGCATTTCTGTATGTCAAGGAAGCTTTTTCTGACCTGCCAGATATTTATATCAACATTTTAAAAGTTAAATGAGGAATCAAAGGCAAATTCACTGGGACTAAATCCATGCAAAAGAAATCACATCCACCTGTATTGCTATTACTGTAACAAAGCACTCCCCTCTGCCCCCCCAATTTTACACTTCAACCTTTCCAACAGAACCAGATGCACAGTCTCCTTCTTAACTTTAACAATGGACACATGTGTGCTGACACACTAAATTTGGACAACACACCACCCCCAAGGGCCCCCCAAAAATTGGTTTCTTCAATCTACTTTTGCAAATAGTGGTTTTGGTCATTACAGAATGCAAGCATACATGGTAGCTGCCATGTGCCAGCAAGCCCACAGTAACAGCACATGTGTACACACTCACCTGACAGCAAGTACCAGGAGATTCAGAGACTATCCCTGTCCTGTCTGCTAGCAGGCAAGAGAACACGGCAGCATTCACGGATCAGCTAAAGCATGGCCATTTGCTCAATGTCTGAGCCCTGCTCAGAGAACAATACGGAGTTGCTCCTATGCCTTCCAACTGTTGCAACAGCAAAACTGATAATGCCACCAGTTACATGAAGTTTAGCAAGGAAACTCGAAGGCTTTGTGGAGGGACTCATATTAAAACCCATGGCAGCAGTAACTGATACGGTGGTGAACTGAGTTCTCATGACAGAAGGGTAACAGACAGGGACTCAATTAAAAAGAACAGCATCCATCTTTCTCCTACAGCCTTGAGAAAGGATGCTGACAGCATGCTCAGAAACAAAAATTTAATGTCCTCATTCAATTCTCAGCAAGTTGAAGCCACAGTTTAGGGTACCATCACAGCAAAAATGTCCAGCAATTCCGAAACTGCGAATTGTATCCTCACACACAGTGAAATTTTCAGATAAGTGATCAGGAAACACTAGATAGGTAGTGTCACCAATCAAGAAGGGCATTTCTTTGCACCTAGTTTAACAGAGGTACAGAAGTACTTACTCTGTAGACTTCTTTGGTCTCCAAGTCCCACAGTTTTATAGTTCTACCAGCTGACAGCAGCATTTTTCCATCTGGACTGATGCATAGACAGGTGACACTGCTATTGTCGCCTTTCCACTTACTAGAATTGGGATGGAGAGTTTTTGTTCAAAAGGAGAAAGATGGAGAAATAGAAAAAACAGTATTCATTAGGATAATCTCAAAACCACCATGATGGAAAAAGTTTAAGGTAAAATGTAAAAACCAGTAACTTAAGTAGTCGAAGAAGTCAAAACTATTTTGCTTTTGCACTTTGCCTTCAAATTTGTTTACAAAAAAACCACAACTCAAAAATATAAAGCCATTCAATACTGAACTGTTGACTTATTTTTTAATACTTGCTTATTCTGTTCTGAATTCCTCTCAAAGCTTTCTACTTCTGAAAATAGGGCAAGAAGAGTCATACCATTTTCAAGACTTCTCTATGCACCAAATCATTCAGAAAGGCCTTCTAAACACTATAATTCAAAAGTTTCAAAGCCCATTCAGTTACAGGCCCTCCTCCCAAGTCTCTAAATGTCACTGACAATAATAAACTTCACCTTAATGGTCTGTGGTTCAAAGTACTACTTAAAAATACAAAAAAAAAAAAAAAAAGGGAAAAAATAAAGATGCCGTCATAAAAAATCTGAATGTGCTTTGAAGGGATATTGATACTATGTGTTTCTGACAAGACAAAATTGCAAGGAAAGTATTAACACAAATCCTTTACAGTTAGGAAGTAGCCTGCAACACATCACATTTTGATTGTAAACGGCCTCTCTGGAAACACTTCAAAATAACTTTCACATCCTCAAGCAACACCTCTCCAGTTTTCTAAAACAGAGATCATTTACTGTATCACTTTTGATAGAAGCTGAAAATTTTATAGCCCACAAACCTGAAAAACAACATTGCACCTTACAGAGTATGACAAGATTTTGTATTCTCTTCCAAAGACAAGGTTGTGATTAGGTTTTTAAACTACTTAATAATGTAAATCAAGAAGGTATGTTTAAATGTACTAAAAAGATGTGTCTAAACTAGACTGCAGAATATAAAGCACAGCAAAAATCCCTTGGTTTTCACTCTGGATACTCTTTTTATAATTTTTACAGGAAATAGTTTTAAACAGCATCTCATAAGGGATATTTCCAGTATGCCTTTAAGTTGTCAAGAGTATTCAAGACATGAAAAAGCTACAGAGAGACAAGAGGTCATCCAGAATGTTTCAGTCTACCTCTCTACAACACTTTGTCTTGCCTCTTCAGAGACTCTCTTCCCAACAGCTTGTCCCTCTGCCAGAGGTTTCATGTGTGCTGCATACACCTCCTGAAGTGGCCCTGTGGAGTACTCCTACAGTAGTTAAGAAAGTCAAACCTAAAGCTACATGGTTTCAATTCCCTTTCTACGAGTCCATACCTCTACAGGAACATATCTAGAAGCCTGTAAAGCAAACTTAAAAAAAATTAATACCACTTCTCTACCCCAGGAGAAATCATTCATATTTCTCTGTGGGTTACAGAAATATTAATTTCCAGGTCCTGATAGGTGTTAAGGAATGAAGGCACTCTCACATGTACATTGGGTGTGAGCAATTAATGTGGTTAATTTGTTCCTTCTGGTAGGTAAAATTTTAAGAGAACTGATTTCTTCTACTCTTTCCAACCTGAGTTACCTTAGGGATGACTCGTAACATTACCACAGAGAATTTTCAGGTAAAAACCATGATGTTACACTGCTCGAGTACTTTCAACCTATACACTCTGGGAATGATTTTCCATTGCCATCTTTAAAATGAAAGAACACAATGCCTCAAATTACATTTCATAACCACAGCCCCCCCCACTCCATGGTCCCTGCTATGGGAAAGGGGCAGAGGGAAACATCTAAGAAGTATGACAGCAAAAACTCTCACTTTTCCTGAGAAAGCAGCATGGCTGGGACCCATCTCCAGTACCTGTACATGAACACACTTGCTATGGGATACACACAGGGTAAATGAGATGTCCATGGGCAGCTTCAAAGCTCTGATCTCACTGGACTCACAGAACAGTGCGATGCCTTGCAAGACAAGAACCCTTAGGAAGGCACTTCAGCAATGACATGCCAGGAAGGCAAAAAGAAGAGAGGTTTCTCCACAGAAAAGTGCAGCATGAATGCATGGAACTTTGATTTGAAGCAGGGAAAGGGACAGAACTTACATATGTACAGAAGGAGAATCCAGGAAACAACAGGGAAGGTTATACGACAAATCCACCTGGAAACTATTCCCAGGCACTGAAAGGCCAAAAAAGTGTCTGGGCACATCCAGCATAGAATTAGAAATGGCAAATCATGTCTAAAATACCTGATTGCCTTCTTAATGAGACAACTGCCTTGGCTGATGAGGAGAGACACGTTTAAGTTGACTTCAGCAATGCTTTTGACGAGGTCTCACACAGTATCCTTGCAGCCAAATTGGAGACACATAGCCTGAATGGATGGTCTCTTAGGAGAGGAAGATCTGGCTGCATCACTGAGTTCAAACAATTGTGATCAGTGTTATGAAGTCTAGCTGGTGGCCAGTTACTGATGTTACTCCCTAAGGACATCCCAATACTGCTTAACATCCTCCATAACTGCCCAGGTCTTCATTAACCATCTCAAAACACGACAGAATGCACAGAAAACAACTTCACACTCAATCCCGCATTAGGGAGAGCAGTTGTTATCCTGGAAAATGGGGCTGCTACTCATAGGCATCTCAGCAGGCCTGAGAAGAAATAGGCTGTCAGAATCTCAAAGCTAAAGAAGAAGATGTAAAGTCCTGCAGGTGAGATGGAAAAATTTCAGTAGAGGTTGGGGGTAGCTAGAAAGTAGCTTTGCAGAAAAGAAACTTGCAGTCCTCACAGTAAAGTTGAGCATGAGCAAGCAGAGAGTCCTTGTGGCAATGAGGCAAGCTGTCTATGTTCTGCATTATCCAGAGTGCTGTCAGCAGGTCAAGGAATGTGACTCCTCTGCTCTGTACAACCCTTGAAACTGCACTTTAGCACTATGTTCAGTGGGACAGTACAACAAAGTCACTGACAGGGTGGAGTAAATCCAATGGAGGGCCATGAAGGCACCTCAGGGACTAGAGCACATAACGGAAGAGGGAAAGGTGAGGGAACTGGGTGCATTTAATTCTAATAGAGAAGGCTAGAGGGAGATTTTACAGCCATCTTCTGCTACCTTACATAGGGTCTCAACATAATACAACCTAGGGATACATTTCTTTCCTAGGGATATCAGAGGCTACTGATGATGGGCTGCCTGCAGGGCCCATGCCGACCTTAATAAAACCAAGAGCATAGCAATAATAATCCAACAGTGGGAAATGTTGCAAAAAAAAGAAACAATATCAAGAGAAGGATCAATGGGCCATCACACAGGAGGCCTTTATTGAAGAAATGTAACCAGCATTGTTAATAGATATCTTTGTTTCTTCTTTAAAGTTTAAAAGCAATTTGACTTTTTTACAGAAGAAAATAAATGCCTACATTAGACATTTTATTACTCTGCACGAAGCTCAATTTTGCTCAACAGTACTTTTAACAGTAGCAGCCTGCTCAGACAGCCAAGTGGAAGTGTCCCCACTGCACATCAGTAGCAAGCGAAACCAAGTGGGTTATCATCACAGCAAGGCCCTTTGAGCAAAGCTGGGTGCCTGCAGCAGGCTTTACTGGAATGAGGTCTTCCAGTAGCTGCTCAAGGATTCTTTTATAGAATTTAGATTTTTCAGCATTTAGTGGGACTTTTAGTCTTTCAGTCCCACTAAAAGCTAGCACGGAAGGATCCAAACCACTCTAACAAGTTTCATCTAGCCTTTCCAATACACAGAGGTAGATACCCAACTATGACAATTATGCTTTCATCCCTTAATAAAATCACTTCCAATCTCAGAAAAATAATAGCCAACAGTCACTTTGTGGGTATGAAGCCTGAAAAGCAGAGTGCAGCATTTCCAAAACCTGCAAGTGGGAAAAAATTCAACCAAAAAGCAGCTCTACTCACCACTTTACTTTGCAGGTCTGTGTGTTCCATTCCACGATGTGTTTGTCATCTGAACAGCTATACAGGCAGCAGTTGTCTTGATGCCATCTCACACAGTTTACTCTACTGTCGTGACCACCATCCTACAAAAAGTAACAGAGGGTGAACTCAACTGGAGTAGTCTTGGTGACTGAGTCTTCCCCACATCAACAGTGTGAACGAGGTGCTCTTTCCAGAACTGAATTCCAATCATTGGCATCTTTAAGAGTGTGTGTGGTTTTAAAGAACATACATATACAGTCATGTAAATTAACGCTATTTCATGTTTGATACATACACATAAATATTTTGGCTCGGCTTATACAGCCTAGAGAAGAGGAGACTGTCTACAGCTTCTTCACACAGGCAAGCAGAGGGGCAGGCACTGATCTCTTCTCTCTGGTAGACAGTGACAGAACCAAAGGGAATGGCAAGAAGCTATGTTGGGAGAGGGAGAGTCAGGGTGGATATTAGGAAAAAGTTCTTCACCCCCAGGGCACAGGCTCCCCAAGGAAGTGGTCACAGCCCCAAGTCTGCCAGAGTTCAGAAAGCATTTGGACCATCTGGACCTCAGGCACACGGTATAATTCCTGGGGCTGTCCTGTGCAGGGCCATGTAGAAGCCTGGAAGATAGTCCAATGTGTCTGTGTCTCAAACACTGATAGTCAGTCGTGGAACCAACACAGGATAGTTGGTAAGAACACACTGTGGGAAAGAACACGATGTGGCTGGAGGAGGGGGCCATGCAAAGGTAGGACAGCACTTTCCTAGTCCATCCTTGTTCTGGCTCCTGGTGATTAGCACAACACAGCACAGCACAAGTGCAGGAATGGCTCAAGAAGTGGGCCTGGACTGTTGAGAAAAGGCATCCCCAGTAGGGGAGGATCAAGACCACCAAAGACCCCCAAAGCCCTCCAGCCCATTTCCAAAAAGGTCTAAAACAAACTGCACATGGTAACTAATTCACACAGAAAGCGAGAAACTTTCTTCCAGGGTGGGCAGAACTTGTCTATAAAAAGGTGCCCCAACAAAGCCTGAGTAACACTCCAGGACACTGGACACCCCATCAGTCGATTTGATGCTGGAGGCAGAACTGGTGATTTTTCTTTCTTTATTCCTTTATTTTGCTCCCTCTTCTCTTTTACGCTATCCCTTATTCAAAACCCACCCCTGTGCATTTACAGTAGAAGACACCAATTTCCATGCCAAGTGTGTAATTTACTAATACACCTTGTGGAGCCTGTGGCTTTTGTCATTCCTTTTTGACCGCAAGCATCTACACACCAGCATGTTCTCTTCCGTTTCAGAGTGGGATGCCACCAGAGAAGACCTGGGCTTTGATGATCCCTTCCAACTGCGCATATTCAATGTTTCTATGATTTTTCTAGCACTTCAGAGTTAAAAAAAAAAAAAAATTGTCCTGCCTGCTATTTTTATACACACAGCCAAACAAGGCTAATGGGTTGAAATCTGCTCAAAGGAAATATTAGCCATAGGTGTCTTGCTGAAATCTAAGTGCCTACTTCCTTAAGGGCACTCAAGTAGTGAGCAGCCTTCCCTTTCTATGAGCATGCAAGAGTAGACTTGCAATCATCAGATCAGAAGACCCTACAAGCCGTATCACTTCTCTTAATAACCAAAATCTCTGCAGCCCCAAATATAACCTTGAATTATTTATGAAAATATTTAATGGAGTCTATTTCACTTTTTGGACTGTAACAACCTGCTCAGATTACTCCCAAAGGTATAGCTAAAAATGAGCTTTGAGCAAGACAAACTACATTGCAGCAAGATAGTCTGTTCAGTAAGAATAGATAAAAGTAAGACCTCTCATTCTAACAGGAATAATCTTTTAATTTAACCTATATGTAAAAAACAAAGTACTCATAACATCTGCTGTCTTCTATGGAAAAAGAGTGTTTTCAAACCAACTACAGCAACACTTTTCAAGCATAGTTTTTCCATATAACAGACTTGATATTCATTAGCTACTGTCACCTGCATGCATCCTAATTATCAGAAATTATTCTTTCTATAAATTCATGTATGTTTATCACCCTACCTACAACTTTGGAGTTTAGAAGCAAAAGTATACCCAAGTATCTCAAAATTATTGCACAGCCATTCATATGAATTTATTTTGCTTGTTATGTAATGCACAACTAAAACTGAGGTACTTGGGAGCTTGGAAAGGCAAAATGAAAGTCACTGCTTATCATTCAAAAAAGATCATGTGCTGAGAGAGCTCAAGAGCTTCCCACAAGGGAGGTAAATTTACAGAAGAGTCCATCAGGGTGACACCTTCCCAAGTGTTGATGAGTTCTGCCCTTCTCTCCCACAATGCCATGCAGGAACTGAAGGGTATGACAGTCCCACTAAGGATTTAACTCTCCCGTGAGGCATTCAATCATTACTGTTTTCAGCCTAAACTGACTAAAACAGTTAGTGGTTGGTAGCGTGTGATGAACAGTGCATTACTTACTAGCTTGCTCTGTAATTCTCCTTTTACTGTGCTGTACAACAAAATGCTACCAACTGCTGTACCAATAGCCAGGATATCTAACTGCTTGTCCACTTCTCCAACTTCAGACTTCCGTTTTTTCCTCTGGGGGCCGTCCTGGAAAATCAAAAGAGAGAAACCGTGAAATAAATGAGTCTGACTGGCTAATTGCAGTGTTAAAGCAGAGGGGAAAAAACCTTAAGAGAAGCATGAGACCCAGACAGCCAGCACAAACTCTGCTAAGACACAAAACAAACACTGAAATATACAGAATCCTAGAAACTCATCTTATACTTCCATACCTTGTTACCTCCACGGTAACAAACTTGCTATGAGTCACTTGGAAACACCTGCTGGAGGTCATTTTGCTACCCTCCCAACCATATGCATGTGGAAGAAAACACATTCAAGTTTTTCACAAAGTTCCTGTACCAGAGGCAGAAGATTAACATGTTCAGAATACTTCATCCACAAAATGGAGATGCTTGATAATGATCAGTTTATTTTTTCTCAAAAGGTAATCAAAAGTCTTGCAAATCTCAAGTATTCATAATGCTTTTTAAAAAGAAAGGGCTACCCCATTCCACAGAGGAAAATGATTTGGACTCAAAGGAAAGTGCTCTGCCCAAGTCCTGTTGCCTGCACCAGAGGTCCTCATGATCAGGCAATTCGTTAGTCTTCACTCTCTTGCTCTGCAAGTGTTATCAGCCACTTCAAGGAGGGATTTCACTTTGCCTCCCTTAACCACAAACTTGAGAATGCAGATCACAGGGAAGGGGAGAAGGAATAAAACTGGTTCTTAAACATGTGAAACTAAAATAAAATAAAGAGAGCAGAAGAAGCCATTACATTTATTCTCACTGGGTTAATCACTAAGTGCACACACACAAATTTAAACAAAAAAAAAAAGAAAAAAAGAAAATAAAAAAACCGTCCAGCACCATGAAAAGAAAAAAAAATCACTAATGCTACTGATTAGTTTTTAAATTGAACCATGGTAAGTCTCCTTACATTTGTTACATCACAGCAAAGCATTCTCTCCAATTTAAAAATTACACACATCCTAGTGCTCCCTCTACACAACAAATCTATTTGCACTGACAAGCAGCCTGAAGAAGCCCAAGGAGACTGATAAAATGCAAGCAACCAGCTAGGTTCAAGTTCCATGTGGTGTAGCTAATCTACAGCAGACGACACAGTGAACGCAAATAATTTCTACTCGGGTCCAGAAATATAATGACAATCAGGATGTGGCAGTTTTCACCATAACAAAGATATAGAAGTTTGAAAGTGAAGAATAAATACTTTGGTTCTTCAAAGGAGGATTTTCTTTTCCTTCTGTATTTAACAGAGATAACATCTTCTGCAAAGTGATTTGGTTTAGGCTAAGAAATATCAAATTGCTGTCAAGGTAACTTTTACATCAAAAGTAAACTCTTGAGAAAAGAGATTACACTAGGTGTTTTTGCAAATATTTGTTTAGTATTTATTTTCCTGGGAAAGAAAAGTATTTATAAAATACTAAAAAACAGATGCTGAGAAACTATCAGAGTTGCAAAGCACAACTGAGTAAATCAAGCAGGTTTTAAGATCACATATGATGAAACATTAAACCAGTAGACTTTTGGCAGCAAAGACAACTAATTGAAACTGCTATCTGACAGGCAAAGACAAAGGCCACAGAGTGCAGATGCAAGTACAATTCATGTGTTTTCTGATACTTTTTGATCTCTTTATGTAGTTTTACTGATTACCCCACAAATCTCTGCTGCAAAACAAAACCAAACTTAGAAACAGACTTTATTCTCTTCCCCTGAATAAATCTTTCAACTAATTTTTTTTCACTCTCCATGTGAGTTTGCTATGGTAAATTTCCTTGCAACAACTCAAAGGCACGAGAAAATTCCCACAAGTGTACAATTATTTTCAGGGTCAAGAGAAAGCAAGGGGCAGTGAAGGTTTCGCGAGGTTTTTTTTCCACATGCACTTCTTTACTGACCACTCCTTATCAGCAACATGAGTGGAGCACTTTGTCAGGAAGTTCTGCATGAAGAAACGCCAGTGGAAAATTCAGACACCTGTTAATGTTCGAGATTATTTGAAAAAACACTAAGAACTTTAAAAAAAAAAAAAGAAGTCAAACTTCTCCACCCTGCATTAGATTAGTACCCAGCAAGACTTAACAACTGCACTTAACATCCATGTGGGATTCACTTGTGGATCAGAGTCTTAAAGAAGAGCACCGTGTTGTCATGGACAGAACAGGGTAAGTATCAGTTTCCTTGTCATTTAATTTCTTTTTCAGATTTATGGAAACTCAAGCTTATTTAGAAATCCTTGAACTTTTCCTGAAAAAGCACAATATTTTAATTAGTAGAGATGGTAGAAAGAAGTTATGTGAAAAAGAACTGTGCACACATTTTTCCATCACGTTCCTCTTTGACTAGGTAAGCCATTGAGATTTTCTAAACAGAAATCTGCTGCTCACATGTGAAATAGAGCACTTAGAACACTGAAATAGGGAGAAATCTAGAGGTCTTGACAGTTGTCAGTGACAGAGCAGTCGCAGCTTGTTAGGAAGAAAGCGGGAGAAGGTGTTTTGAATGTTGGAGGTTCATTCTTGCACAAGACACCACACATGGAGCAGGAGGTGATGAACACTGCACACAGGAAGCCCTGACACTGGAAGCACGTGGGCAGGGAGCATCCCAGTAAAGCCACCCCTGCATCAGCAGTTCCAGAGACTGAAGTTCAAAACATGATTTCTAATATTCCCCTATAACACATGGCCTCCATTAACACGGCAGCAGTCCAAAACATACTGAGTTTAAGTGTAATTTGGCCAAACACCATTTATAGCTATCTACTGGCAGAGTTCTATCCCTGAACCCCAGATACTACAACTGCCTAGACAGATGTCAACTCTCCAGGAACAAGAAAAAAAAAGAAAAAAAAGAGACTAACGTCAGAAAAAACACATTTAATAAAATGGTTTTGACAGAACTATCACAGTTTTAGTTCTATAACTCAGTCTAAGGAAAAAACCAATGACTTATAAAGGTTTTACTGCACAATTATTCCAAGAAACAGTGTTTTTCCCAGCTCCACTTTAAAATGTACCTGCTTGCAAGCAAGGGACAGGATTCAAACTACTGGAATAACTAGAAAGCACTGAGAGGTATCTTAGTGCTGTCTGATTAAGTCCATTTTCATATAACCTTAAACCAGGTTAAATTCAAAGACCTCTGGGGCTTAGGAGTGTGTCTCTAGAAAACGTTATCTTAAAAAAAAACCCTCAGAAACCTCCTGTGCATGACTTACGGCACCACAGCAGCACAGTGTGCCAACTTTAGTTTTATTCCACCTAGGACAGACTAACCCCTTTTCACATGCCAGTTTCAGTGAATTTAAGAGCAAAGAACCTATACAGCTTTGCAACTAATGCACAGATCCTCTGCACAGTAACTTCAAAGTTACGTGACAAAGAACAGGTTCAGGCCCATCTAAAACTGACTCCTTCTACCTCGTTTTTCGCATGTCCTGTGAGTTTTTAAAGTTCAGGGGCTAAGCAGCTCAACTGCGCAGAACAAGGTAACATCGCCCTCCTCTGGGTTGCTAATCTGTGTTTTAAGCATTTTGAAATAGCCTTAGGAGCATTCAAATACACTGAATTGCTGAAATACCAAAACACACTTCAAACAGCATCCCCTACTTCTTATGATAAAGGGGGTGGATTTCACATACTTTATCCAGGTTTTGCCTTCTTTTTTCCTCACAAAATGGTATGTTCCAACTAAAGAAAATGACATTACTTCGAGATAAAGAGAATAAAAAGGTACCCCAGTATATACTCCAGATTCAGGTTCAGTGTTCACCTAAGGCAAAGTTAACTAAAACCTGATCAAGGTGGAGAACATCTGAGAGTTCCTAATGCAAGCTGTGAATAAAACTACTGAATACCTTCCTGCAGGATTCCTGGACTCAGGAAGATGAATGGCAGACAGTGTAGCAGCTTGCACGGGAGTGCTTCCAAGGGCAAGGAAGCGTGGAGAGATACTGACTTTACTGGAAAGTGAACTAAGTGGGCGCACAGTAGCCGACCTGCTCTGCAGCATCACCTTTTCAATTAAGGCAAGACGTGCCATCAAGTAACATACCTCGCTCCTTCAAGGAAGGCTTCTTCCACGGAGATAATATGAGAGACAAATAGTTTCACACAGTCAGTGCTTCTGCCGAATTTTTGTTTCAAAACAACACAAAACACAGCCTCCAGAGCCGCTTCCCCCACCAACACGTGAAATTTACCTTGAGCAGCGCCGTCCCGGGAAGGGGAGCGGCTCCGCACCCCCCCCATCCGCCCCTCCCGGGGCGCGACACACGTGGACATACCCCAAACCCCAGGGTCACGGGGCGACGGGACGGGACAATGCCCGAACCCCGCGGAGCCCACAAGACCCTCACCCCGCTCTCCGCGCCCCTGCTCCCCGGCCCGCCCGGCCACATGGCGCCAGGAGGGCGGGGTGAAGCCGAGCGGGCCGCGGCCACGCGTCAGGGCTGCTCGGCTCGCCGCCATCCCCATCCCACCCCTCACGCGTGTCCACCTCCCCCACACCGGCTCCCCGCATCCCTCCCCTCACGCACCTTGCTGGGGGGCTGCCGCGCCCCCGCCGGGGCCCAGGCCAGGCATGTGCAGGAGGCGCTGAGGTGGGCGGAGGGCACGTACTCGTGTTGCAGGCGGCTGCCGGCTGTGTCCCACACGCGTAGCCGCCCGTCGGGCCCGGACGCGGCGAACAGGCGGCACCCGCGGGGGGAGAAGGCGCACGAAGGGGCCGCCATGGCGCGCGCGCTCCCCTCGCCTCAGCCCGGCCCGCACCGCGCGGCGCATGCACCGCCCGCGTGCTCGCCNCGCGGGGCGAAGTGTGGCGACCGCGAGCCGCGCCCCCTTTTCCCGCCTCCGGCCGCTCCATGAGGGCCTGGCGCGTGGTGCGGCGAGCAGCCGCCTACTCCTCCTCCTGCACCTCCTCCTCCTCTTCTTCCTCTTCTTTTNCGGTGGCGCGGTGCATGGCGGAGGCAGCGCCGCCTCAGGCTCGCCCTGATGAGGAGGTGGAGGTGGATGTGGATGTGGCGGCCTCCCCCTGTCAAGCGCTGGTTGAGGCGGCGGCTCCTGGTCCCGTCCCTTTCCACACCGGGGAGCTAGTGCTGGCGGAGATGCAGAGGAAGCGCAACACGCCGCTGAAGCTGCTGTGCCGGCTGGCGGCGGAGGCGGTGCTGACCAGCCCCGGCGGTGTCCTGCACCACCGCGACATCATCGGGCAGCTGCCCGGGCAGGTGGTGCGCTCGTCGGGTGGGGCGCGGCTGCTGCTGCGGCGGCCGTCGCTGGAGGAGTACGTGCTGCTCATGCCGCGGGGACCCACCATCGCCTACCCCAAGGTAGTGGCTGGTGACTGGGAGGTCGCTGGCCGGATCTCGCCTTTAATTTTTCGGGAATAGTAACGTGCCGTGTTTTTCTCGCTCGCAGGATATAAGTGCTCTGTTAATGATGATGGATGTCCACCCGGGAGATACCGTGTTGGAGACTGGCAGCGGATCTGGTGCTATGAGCTTGTTTCTGTCAAGAGCAGGTGAGAACCTGGCTTTAGAAAACACGGAAGTTATTTATTTCCTTATCACAACTTGCTTTTCTTTTGTCCAGATACTTAGGGTTCTCGTGGTCCTTACTACTTAGCTCATTAAAGCTTTGCTGCAATTCACATGTCCGTATTTAGTTTGTTGACCTGAAGGAAAGCTACATCAGCACAGGGACTGCAAAACATTTTGACTGTGCTTAGAGGGCCATAGTGTAAGTGGTTACCGAGGCCCTGCAGAAAGCTGAGTTTCAGCCATCATTATTCTTGGCTTTTCTCTTAACCATACTTGGCACTCTCTCCAGTCTCTTGCTTATCTCAGTTTATTTCTTCCTCATCTTGATGCATCACATGAACAATCCGGTTGCTGGGTGCCAGTGAAAATGTGTATGAGGATACACACTGTTGTTTGTCATGCTACAGCCAGCCTGGTGTGATCGAGGTCTCTGGGTCCTGAGAGATAGAGAGCCTTTGCACTCATGCATGTGAGTGAGGGTGAAACCACCTTTAAAGCTCATCTTGTCTGTAGGTATCCAGTTAGTGGACCACATTTCAGAATAATCTGATTCATGGGCTCCTGGTAGAACAAATTTCTTAAGGAAAGGAAACAAAACTATCACAATTGTTTGCAGTATTAAAGGACTTGGGAGGGTGAAGACAAGAACTTCATCACTGATCATCTCGATTGATAGAGCAGAAAAGCACAAGTTGCATGTCCTGAAGACATGTTCAAAGTCAGCGTTTGAGGGCATCCTCTGTCAGAGTAACTGTACTTGAGCATCAGTGAAACTAGCATTTCTTTTTTTACTCTATGCCAGTGTTCATTAAAGCCACATTGTAGACTATGCTGTCTCTTAAATATTTATAGTTTGATCTGTCTTTGTGGATTTGCTCTGTATCTTCCAGCAATTCAAAATAGAACATCTTTGCTTCCATTACAGCCAGCCAAGTGTCTGTGGGAGGTGATGTGAGGGAGACAAATTCAACAAAGAAGCTGCTCTTTTTGTTCAAGACCACTGAATAGCCTTAGAACTAACTCTTACTCTCCTGTGGAGCTGTGCTGGATACCTGCTGTCCCTTGGCACATGCTCCAGGGTAACAATACAAGGCTTTTTAGAAGTGTGACTTTCCAGAGGAAGTTTAGTATTCAGCAGGTACGTTACCAGAGTCATCAATGCAACTGTGCTCTGGGGCGCCAGATCCAACTGCTGAGGAACCAGGAATGGTAGAGTGCCAAGATCTTTCAGGAACTTAAAATTGGTGAGGGAGTGTAAGCAGCAGCAAGGGAAATCTGGAGGGTCCTTTTCCGAGATGAACAGAGCAGTTTGTTCTTCTTAGTCCTTGTTTTAGCTGTACCCTGCACCTGTCACACCGATCTGGTTGGAAATGCTTGTGTCAGTGATCAGCCATTAAACACTGCCCCGAGATCACTTGGCTGCACCTGGTCTTGATATGTTGGGCCCGAGTTTCAAGGTCAGCACTTGCACCTCTGCTCCCTCTCCCTGCCTCCTACTGCTATTCCTTGGTTTCTTCTGATCATCTTTCTGAAATAAACTATTTTTGGGTTTTTTTTAGTTCCATTGGGATTTTGAAGCTAGCATGGGATTATCCTCAAAGCAACCATTGCTGCTGTAGGATCTAGAAGCTGACAAAGCAGAAGATAAACATCAGCACTTCTCTTTGCATTTAGAGAGAGGGAAAGTAAGAGTTGTTAACTTTCCCCATCTTGCCCTACATGCAGGCCCAAAACAAAGAGATGGAATACCTGCTACTGGCTAAGGCAAAAGTTAGCTCTTGCTAAATACAGCAACTGTTTTTTCTGCCTTGGGTATTCAGGCTACTGTGGCCATTTCATACAAGCACACCTGAACTTGCCAATTATTCCTCTCATTTTTCAGTCTTGTCCAACATGTTTTTCTCTAATCACTTTAAATTTAGCTGTAAATGGGCCAAGTCAGCAAAGTCATTGGCATTACCAGACTGTTACCTCTATCCATGGGAAGAATGTAGTTGTTTTGTGCCAGATCAATTCTATTTTGAGGAGTGGGAAAAAGGTATGAAATTGCATTGCGATTTTCAATTGTACTGAATTTAAATTGGCACCAAATACAGTTAGTTTTAGTCACAGCTGAACACACTTTGGTGCTGACACAGAAATAAATTTATTTGTTTTGCAGCCTAATAGTGGCTGCTTTTGCCACCTTTAAATACACACCAGTGATACCCAGCAAGGAGAGGAGCTGCTGCATGGGTAAATGGTGGAATTCAAGTCTAGTGGACACTTTACCAATGTCCACGGAATTATTTCATTTCCAAAATTCTGATTGATTTAACAGATTTCATTCATCTCTTCTCTTAATTGTTATTCATTTTGTGTTTTCTTTTCCATTACTTCTTTAATAATTCCTAGAAACTACTGACATGCAACAGGATAAAGTTAAGATAGTGGTATTTGCCATGACTTTGAGATCTTTGAGAAGTGGAAAATATGACGTATGCAAACTTGACATACTGTAGCTTCACAGTAATGAGTTTTGTCTAGCGATTTCACCTTGTTGTTCTTATTTCATAAAATGCAGTTTCAAAAAGCAGGAATTACTTTGAATGAGCAGGGGTAAGACTGACCTCCCCAGTGTGAAGAATTTTATTTTTCTGATGTGTCTAAACTGATAATCTGAAGTAATAAAGAGTTGGCATTGTGACTCTACAACTGCTTCAGGGGATCAAACGCAACATGCTGAAACCTCTCCTTTATTACAAGTTGGTTGTGGCCTTTGTCTGATGCAGGGTGAACTGGATCAAGGAGCAACTGTTGGGAAATCCATCCCTTCTTTTATTCAGTTATCTGAATGGATTCATGGTGGGATCACATAGGTGAGGGGAGGAGCCTGGTGACTTCAAACTGAAATGGCTTAGAAAGGCACAGAACCTGACCCAGGGAGCTGCTGCTTCCTGAAAGCTGCCTGCACCCATTCCAAATCAGCAAGGAGAGAGGAGTGAGCGATGGGATAGGCTTGAGGAATTGGAGTAATACAAATATAGAATAATACAGCAGTACACACTCTGCTGTGCCTGGACAGCCTAGAAATGCTTTCTTTATGAGAAACATTGTACATTGGACTAGTGGTAAATTTCAGCATAGCAAATTTAAATGTAATAATTTATTGCTGTTGCAGACAATAACAGGAAAATTACACAAACCTGTAAAGAGTACACCAGAAAATTTGTGTGTGGGGCTGAGATCAATGACCAGGTCTGGTCTTTCTTAGCCTGTGAGCACTGGTGCAGTGCTCTCAGCTGTACCTCTGGTTGCTCTAGCAGAAGGATCAGGCGTCACAGATGCTCAGCTTGTCTTTTGCTGCAGGAGTGACCTCAGGAGAACATCTCAAGAACAGTGTGTACTATTATAACTACACTTTATTTCACCTGTGTGTTGATGGATTTCTCTCTGTGAAAGAACTAACATGGCATTTTTTCTGCATATGTTTGTTTTAAATTTAAAGAAAACACAGACTGTCACTGATTATTTCATATGTGATAATTTCCTTAAGTGGAAATGGAAAGGTGTTATAGACTCTGTTTTTTTCCTTTTTTTGTTTGTTTTTCTCAAGTCTTTATAACAGAAGTGTAAAGTGGCAAGTGGAGTGTCTGTTGTTTGTTTTCAGTTGGGCCCAAAGGACGTGTTCTAAGTTATGAAATCAGAGATGATCATCATAGTTTAGCTAAGAAGAATTACAGGCACTGGCGTTCTGCATGGGAAATAGGGCACATGGACGAGTGGCCAGATAACGTGGAGTTCATTCTTAAAGACATTTCAACAGCTGCTGCAGATATAAAATCCGTAACACTTGATGCAGTGAGTAAATCCAAACAATTCCCCTCTTTGACATGTGTCTTTTCTCCATAAATGAAAATCTCTAGTGCTCACACTCACAACAGCATTCCCATATCTAGTGTAACATGAGAAATAACAATCAGGTCCTCATTAGTGAAAGAAACATTGTAATTTTTTTTGTCAGATACAAATATTTTCAAGGCTTCAGTTACAGATTCTCAAATGAAAGAGTGATAAAGCTGTACTAAGAAATATTACAATTACTGTCTTGTAAGCAAAGACCAACTTCTTCTATTTTTGAGAAACTGACATTTGTATAACTATGAGATACATATTTCAAGCATTAAATCTCAGAAGAATACATAACCTTGTAAAAAAGGAACTATGTTACCACAGTGCTATCACCTATATAGAATGGCCAATGTACCTACACCGTAATTTAAGGAATGCTATTGTTTGCTCTCCTGTCCTGCTTCTTTGTATCCAGATTTCCTAAAAGGAGACATGCAGGGGAAAATAGGTGGATGTTAACCACTCTTCGCTGTAAAGTAGACGAACTACTTAGAACTACTTACTTACTAAATGCTTTAAACAAATAGCAATTTTTTAAATGGTGCAAGTGAAGAAATATAATACATAGCATAAAAATGCCATTTCAAGAAACATTTTAAGTAACAGTCCTGTAGGAAGGATCGGATATTGCATATCCCACTGTTTTACAATCTGAATAGCTTCCTAGCAGGATAAATCACCAAAGACAGAAGTTTCTTTTTAATCTTGAAACAAACAGCAAGTTTGACATTGAGACACTAATGTGCTCCTTTTAGCATTTGAACAAACTTTTTTTTTTCACACTTGAGAAATAGGTACTCAAATGTGTTAGTAAATGTAGTCTTCTAAAAAGTTTTTATTACTGTTAGGATTATAGGATTTAATTACTAGGAGGTTTAACTTCCTAGTAACCTACTTAGTTGGTCAAATGCTACTTGCTGTTTTAATAGAAATTCATTTGGAAGTAGAGAGGACTTTATTTTTTGTAAGTGTGCACCTCAGGTATTGGGAGGCAATAATAAAACTGGTTGATGATTACATACTGCTGTTGTATGCATCTCTTTTCCATAACCTTTTTTTCCCCCAAGAATTGTTGTATGTTACGTTGATAGATGTACATATGTTTTCCCAGTAAACATTAATATGTCTTTCTCTTGCAGGTAGTTCTGGATATGCTGAACCCTCAGTGTGCTCTGCCTGTTGTACACCCAAGCCTGAAACAAGGTGGGGTGTGTGCTGTGTATTTAGCAAAGTAAGTATTTACTTCTGACACCTTTTTTCAGGCATTACCTGGTCTTAGTACACTAAAACCAACCATCTTCTGAAATATGCATCCAGCATTGTTAACCATTTCATTAAAGTCAGTTTTTTCCCCCATGTAACTTTTTTTGGGAGTCACTAATTTACTATTAGTGCATTATCACCTATTACTGCACTCAGTATAAATTACACTTGGCCAAATCCTTTGGTGTCTACTTTGGGAATATTCTCATTCTGGTCAGTGAAGTTTGCACTTATGACATCCTCAAAGTAACTGCACTGTTCTCCAATGTAATGGTCAGGTTGTTCCTTTACCCTAAAACTGAAGGACTTGTGTAACCTCAAAGATAAAGAATGTGCCAAAGTCAGTAGAACTGAGACTGTGTGATTTGAGTTTTCAAAATACTACTTTATCCTTTGCATTTCTTCAAAAGCATCACACAGGTTATTGACCTTTTAGACAGAATACGGAGCTGGAAGCTTCCTTTCATGTGTGAAAAGATAATTGAGGTAACTCACAGAAGCTGGTCAGTACTCCCTGCTAAATTCAAGCATTGCAAATCAAGCCGAATGGTGGAAATTCAAAATACTGAAGAACTACCTCAAAATGAATATGAAGAAGTCCATATTCAGGATCAAGCAGTTCTTAAAGAAAGCAAATACAATGGTAAGAACTTTACTGCTGATGAGATACCCTATTACTGCACTTTGATAATCTGGTGTAGGAAGGAGCAGTATTTTTAATTACATCAGCTGAAAACAGGCAAGGTTTTGGACAGCCTAGATCTTGTCAGGTTTAAAAAAGATTATTAATTGTTATTTAAGTTTAAATACCTTATAAAAAATCTGAGCTAAATAGAACGTAAATTGCAATCTGCCATAAAGAATGATCGCCCTTCTACTTCTGTTTTCAAATTTTTGGTTTTTAATAAAATTCAGTTCTTTATACTCATCCTATAGCTGCTTTAGAGAACCCTGATGGACTGAAGGATTCCTTAGGAGAAATGGTTCCAGTGTGCTCTGTTTTAAAATTATGCTGTTCTGGCACATCCAAAAATGATGCCATATAAATATTTATGTGACAGATGTAAATATATATACAGTATAGATCTGCAAAATGCATACTAGACTTCCGAATATACTGATAGGTGACAACAAAGAAAATATGTCAGAGAAAAATATTCCATGCACATTGTCAACTCTAGTCTGCATGTAGGTCTTAAACTTGTGGGAACAAAGTAAAAAAAAAAATGTCCTTCTCCCAGAATCACTTTGTGATGCTGCTGAAACAAACCGCTCAGTGCCTTACATTGCCCGACCATCTCACTGGCAGGAAGCTCATTCAGGTGAGACACTTGGAAAATGTTTATCTTAAATGTTTAGTGGTATTTTTATGTTAAAATAAATTACTCTGGGTTTTGGTTTGGGTTTTTTTTGTACTAGCACTTGGTATGTTTCCTATATCATGAAATCATAAAATTTATAATATTAAAATAGTAATTGTATATCAAAATATTAAAGTAGTACCTTTTGTTTTTTAATTAGCATTCCTTACCAAGCTGAGAAAGTTTCGACCATTGCTTTCTTGATGCTGCTGCCTCCTTAGCTGCTAATTTAAATATTGTATCAGAATAAAATAAAACATTACAAAGTAAATGCTACATTTGCAAGTTGTGTAACTTTTAAGTAATGACTGCTGATATATTCCTCACATCAAGTTTGAAACTACAATTATTACCCCGCTATGTAAAGGGAGAAATTTTAAGTGAATCATCACGTCTGGTGTTGTGATGCAGCCCAGATTGTTCTGCAAATCACAGTATCTGTTTCTGTCTTATCTGGTGTATTTCACTCTCCGTTGCTTGTAAACCAATCCATGGATTTATCTTGGCTCAGGGTGATACATGGTTGTCTTTTGCTGGACAGGCTCTGACAGTCTACCAGAAATAAGAAGGAAAAAAAATTTAGT
Organism: Vireo altiloquus; assembly: GCA_013396875.1. Taxonomy (NCBI): domain Eukaryota; kingdom Metazoa; phylum Chordata; class Aves; order Passeriformes; family Vireonidae; genus Vireo; species Vireo altiloquus. The sequence continues at coordinate 37,560 of VZRF01009368.1, forward strand.
AAGAAAATAAAGGATCAAAGGCTACCCTTTGAAATGAATACTTTGCTGGCTTCCAGCCGGTTACTATATGTTTCTTTAAGAGCAGCATTCTTAAAGCTTAACTTTAAGAGATACTGAAATTGTCTGAAAGTCTTGGCTTGATAAAGCTGTGCTTATTTCAAGATCAAAACAACTGTTGACAGGCACAGCTTTGGTTCCCTTCCAGCATTCCTGCTGCAAGTTGCCTGGTTATTTGTGAACTTCTCTTTAAATAAAGTATTCTCAAACAGTTGGAGGAAACAGAGTTTTTTCTGACCCTTGTCAGAGATGAGAAGCAAGATGTGTCAAGTATAAACAAACTGAATTTTAAGTCATTTTGGGTCTCACCTGAGCAAGTGGCGATGTTTAACACATTAAATTATTAGGTTATGTTCTGTAAACACCTAACTCGTTTTGTATCTCAGGAAAGACTCAAATGCCAAGTTTTTCAAAGTTGAGGGATCTCTTAAGAATCACAGTTGAACTAAAGCTGTCAAAAGCAGTAACTGTCCTACTATATTAGTGAAAATTTGGATATTAGTGAGAACATATACAAATACAACATACAGAGCTATAAATAACTACCCTTTTATTAAATAAGTATACTAGGAACTCTGCACTGGTTTAGTACATGAGAGTATCTTTGCAGAGCTGAGGCCTTGTAAAGATGCCCCAGGGACTTTACAGCTCAAGTGGGTTTCACTTCTAATAATAAATTTAATAATGGGTTTGCCCCATAACTGCCATATGTAACAGAGGCCTCTAGTACAAAGGCTGAGGATGCTACTTTCAGTAGATTAATGGGCAGAGACTCAATTATGTAACAATTTTCACATAAACTGTTGTTTTCTGCTCATACACCAGTACTAAAACAGTCTTGTATAAATTGTCAACAAATGAGATACAGTTGGAGGAAAATGGGAATTGTGATTTATCCTATGTCCACACTGATAGGGCAGGATGCTCAGCTGTTTCTCAAAACATGCTCTCAGCAAGAGCACTTTAACTCACTTAACACACACCAGTATTTTTATTGTTCCAGCCAATCATAAGCATTTAAAACAGGACTCTGAATTTGATTTATAATGCAAGAATAGTAATGAATACCTAAATAGACTGGAATGCAACCCAAAAGCTACTGTAGTACATGAAGGTAATACGAAGAGACTAGCAGTTGGTGCTTCCAGAGAGTTAAGATTCAATATATGAAAATGAATCCATGACAGAGTGGTCCCTGCAGCACTCTGAAGGGTATATATGGCCCCATATATAAACTAACAGAAAATTATTTGCAATATTAAACCATACCTTGGGCTTTATAAGAAGGAGAGTCGATGAACATTTTTTCAGTTGAAAAGGTGTCTTTTGATTTCTGGGATGAATGTAATTCCATCATCTCCAAAGTGTCAGTAGATGAGGAGGAGGATGATAATCCGAGCCGTACAAATCTGCCTTTCTTACCACAGAGCACGCAGTCTGCAGGAGTAGCACTGGGTCCTCGGGGCAGCTGGACTTGGTCATTGTAACTCCGCAGAGCTCCACTGTGGTGCACAGAGCGCTCTCGCTGCCATATGTAATGTGTTGGAGCGATTGCCATCACCTATGGGAACAGCCATAGTGGGGTCAGGAAGTGGAAAATGGGAAAACATACAGCTGAAAACAAGAGAGCCAATTAGTGTATGGCAGGGAATTAATGTAGCTGAAATGGGCATCATCTCTTATCTGTCTCCTACTGTCCCACTACAAAGTTTGCTCCTTTTGGCAAGAGTAAATAATCCCAATACCAGTCAGTGGAAACATCCCACCTTACAGCCCTGTGTGTTCACAAGAGCCATCACAAACACCAGCTGATGCTTGGTGTGTTGGACACAAGAGGGTGTCTTTGGCCAGCTACTAAACATCAACCAACGGTGTTAAATCATCACTGAAATAATGACAGTGGGAAGCTGGGAGGGTATGCAAGGAAAAGCATCCTGCACTCGCCTTGTTCCTTGTGCTTTTCCCATAGCATCTAATCCCGTCCCCAGAAATGGGCCTCTAGAGTAAATGAGTTTTTCTTTTCCACCATCTGGAAGTAAGCATTATTTACTTAGAACATGACAAGGGCTTTTCCAGATACACATTTCACCTGAAAAGTGAGGAATATATTTTTTCCTTATAAATTGTAAAGCACACAAAATTATTTCTAAAGTGGATGAAGTGAAACAAATGAAGGTAGATTTTAAATAAAAAATATTTGCATAAAGCAGATTCTAGCCAATAGAAACTTAATTTTAACAGTAGTGCATTATAAAATATTCCAGTTTACTTAAAAAACATGGTTTCAAACAATGTATTTTAAATGGAGAAGGAAAAGATATCATGGAAGATAAATGGATTACGTTCTAGCAGCATTTTTCCCGTGGATTGTACAGAGCTAAATTGCTAGTTGATGTTAATTGTTGTGATTTCAGCATCTACAATATTAAATCTACCTCCCTACCTCTTCACAGCAGCGTCTGCTTACAATAGCCCTGTAGTCAATTCTACTCCACAGCTGATCTCTTAACTTTAAGAAATCAGGGAAGAGCTTTCTCCAGGCTTTGCCCAAAGCCCATGGGAAAATGTCATACTTTGCTTCTTCATTGTCTTCTTCAACTGTGTTTGCCAGATACCTTCAAATACATATGTTTATGTTTGTAAATATTATTTATCTAAAACCACTATATTAGAATGAGTTCTAACATAAAATAACAGACATATTGCAGTGGTTATTTTTTCTAGTATTGTGAGGAAAAAACACAAAATACAGCCTTCTCTCTGGAATACAGAATTTTCTTAATTAGTTCCACGTGCATCCATTGGGTACAAAAGACAAGCGTTTATAAAAATTACTTTAGAGTTTCTTAAATTAGTAGATAAGCAAGAACTAACATATCCTTACATCTTGCTCCAAGCTGGCAAGAAACCTTGGAACTAAAATGAGTTTCTCATTGATTCTTTAAATGAAACTTAAAACTATCTTGTGAAATCTTAAACTTTACATTTTTTACTTCATGGATTTTAGCATTCTTGGAAAATTACGTTGCTCATGTTAGATTAGGAGCAAACCACTAAATACAGGTCTACCTTCAGTTATAAATTAAAACTTTACTTTTTTTAATATGTCTATTCCTCCCTTCCTTCAGTGTCTCTTACTTTTAGTTTTGGATTGTCTTCTCAGACAACAGGAAAATATTTACTTCCTCTGGATCCATTGAATACTAAACTCCTGTCAATCACACTTGAAAACATTAAGACTTCTAGTCTCCTCCCCAGTTTCCTCACTTGCTCCTGACCCCCAGTATTCTGTCTAGTTCCAGTCTCACCAGACCCTTTGTCCCCTTCTAATCCTTTCACTGTTCTGGCTTGGCTTTTCCCCCTTCAGTGGAGTCAGAGGGCTCCCTCCTCCATGCTCTGTGGATGTCACCCACAGTAGCAGTGACAGTAGAAGGAACAGCCACCTTTGCCCCTGCACTAATGTGCAAATCAGAGCACCTGAGAAGGGATATTTCTGAGAAAGATAACCTGAGCACCATAACACTGTGAAAGAATGCAGAACCCTCTGTAGGTATAGCCAAATACTGAGGCATTGTGTAGGCTTGGTAAACATGATTCCACCACTGTTTCAAAGTGTAGGCATTGTACAACTGTTCAAAAAAGTTCTCAGAAATTCTCTAGCAATATTTTCACAGTTGGTTTAAATCACGTTGACAAGAAATTTTAATAGAAAGTTACTCCTGAGGTGCCTGTCATGCTGAAATGTTTTGGTACAAATGACTTAAAGGCTGGCAAGGATATGAAATAGGGTCTTATAAGAGCACCTGTGAGCCACATATATGTTGCTGTGTATTGTCCTGCATATATTGCTTGGAATGCTTGAAAGAGCTCCCAGATTCATTCCCAGGGATGGTAGGCAGAATGCCACTCTGTATCACTACACCAATGCAAGCATCCTGTCTGCTGCTCAAGCTTGTTCCATCATGGGAAGAATGTTGAATTTGCATTATTTATGCATAGTATGTAGATTATCATAGAACCACAGAATGGTTTGGGTTGGAAGGGACTTTAAAGACCACCTAGTTCCAGCCCCCCTGCCATCCCCTAGGGATACCACCCCCTAGATCAGGTTGTTTGTATGCTACCTCAAGGAAGTCTCATCACATGTCGTAATTATTAGTGTCATAAAGAAATAAGGCAAAGTTTATCCTAATAAAACCAAATAATTTTAAAGTACTTACAGAGCGACAAAGAAATTGATTCTGGTATGCTCACTTGGTGTGAAGTTAGCTCTCTTGAAATAAACGAAAGTCATTGCCAAGAGATACTGTTTTAAAATGTAAAATGAAGTATCAATGTGTTATTTAGGTGTAGTATTTCCTAAATTGATTCACACATTTATCTTGCACCAAGATATTTTCATCATTGTTAACAATGAGGAAAGCACAAATTAAGTTTCTTGAAACTTCCATGTGAACCCATTAGAAGAAAATTATGTTCTGTATTTGCAATAAAGTATCAAGTAAGTAAGGGCAGATTTCTCACTCAATGTATGTTCTGTTAACTAAGAAGAAAATACACTTACCTTGTCGGCAATTTCACAGCAACAGTCCATCCAAAGAAAGTCTTGGATTAGATCATCATCTGTAACAAGAGAAAGCTATAGCATTTCAAACACCAAAACTGTTTATGTTAGAAAGTATTTGTAAATAAATAACAGATGGTCTTTCATTAAACCACATAAAAGAAAAGAAGCTAGAGCCACCAGTAGAGAACAGAGAAGTTGAGGGCAGTAGGAGAGGTCAGGTGTGAAAAAAACTTACGTGACAAAAGAAAACAAACTACCAGAACGGCAAGGTGGGAAATCTGATGATTGCTTTTCATCCATTCTCAGTAACAGCAAGCAAAAGTGAGAAATGTTTCACTATTTTTTTCTATTTGCATAATTTCTTCCTGCATTACATGCTTCCAGGTGATAGCACACAATTATTTCAGAGGAACTACAGACTGCTGAGATCCTGCACCTTGATTACCTGGCAGCCTTTATAGGGCAATACTTGCTTATTTTTGGTCAGTGCTTCATTGTCCATGACCATGTAATTACCACGAACTCTCTCTCATTCTCTTCTGTATTTAAGGGTCAAATAAAAAACAGCTGTAATCTTCCACTATTACTTAATGTCTTTGCTAAAGTAAATAATTACAAAACTTTATATGAAAGAGACACAAATTTATATGAAAGAGACAAAAAAAAAAAAGAGATGCTCCAACTCCTTAGATCATCTTCCCATTCCACTCCCCAAAAGTTTATTTCCACAGTAAATAACATGTTAAAGAGACAAGGAGTCCTTTTTTAAGCCTTGTGTAAAACAAGATGCACATTGCTTTACATCTATTTGTTGAAATATATGAGAAAATAGGAAAGAAAATTATAATAAAATAAAAAGTAGCAAACTACCTTGGTTTCATTTGTAATTTAAAAGAAGATACTTTTCATCAGTTTGGTAGCCCTTGTATTTTTAACTTAAGCATTAAATATTTATATACCAAAATATAACAACAAAATGTTTTGATAAAGAATTGCCATTAGTTTCAATATTAAAAGCACTCTCAAAATTACTGAGCTTAGAAAACATTCTGTATAGTCAATGCATTCGTATCTCACATTATTAACCTACCAAATAATTTAAAGAAAGCTGTCATTTCCTGACGCTGAATAACTAGACATGGTCCCTTTGGACATTTATATTTCTGACTAGGAACCCCTTTTTCACAATTTTCTTGATGGTCTTTAAAAGCAGGTCTCTTTAGTCTAGTAAGTTTTTTTTGCTGATGTGATCTGGATGCACTCGATTTTACATGAACAGTGACAGTGGGAGGTGTCTGACACACCAGATTGTGTTTCATTTCGTTAAGCAAAGGTTCCTGTTAAAGAAATAAGAAGAAATTAACTACAAAAATGGTCCATTTGAACACTAGTACATTCTTCTGTTCACATGAAACACTTCAGTAGAGTTTGTATGTCAGGTGATAGAAAATTAATTTTATAAAGCTTTTCTTTTTTCCCCAGTAGAAGGAGCCTTCAATTTTTCTTTTTCCAGTCAGCTTTGGAAAATGGGAAAAGAGCCTTTCCAGAAAAGGTTGCTGTTTGCCAGGTCCTTGTAGCTCCACACACTTAGATCTACCAAAAAACTTGTGTTCTTCCCCTCCATTTTATGATTCTGTCTTTTTTTTAAAAAGAGTATTAATGAAATTAACGCAGCAGAACTGTGATTGAACCATGTAACATTAAAATCACGTCTTGAGCTCTTAACTGCCATTGGGAATAAAACTTATCCCTCAAGTTGGACATAACCCTGAAGGCACAACCAAGGAAACATACCTGTGGTGTTTATAACCGCAAAATGTAAGGGGATGCCAAATGGAGAGTGAGGAGGGGTAATTTTTGGCGGGATTAAATATATTTACGTCTTCTGTAGGTCTCTCCGCAGGGAGCTGTTTGAGGCTGGCCCACAGCAGCCTACCTAGCTCCACAGCTCTTAGGTGAATGCCGCATGAGCACGAAAGGCCCCTCAGGCGTGGCTGTGATTTTGGCTCCCTGCGGCAAAGCCCAAAGTGCGCCCGCCCCTTCCCGCCTCCCTCAGCGGCCGCCCCCTCACGCCTACTCACCTCGAGTGGCGTCTCTCGCAGCCAATCAGCATGTGCGGAGCAGCCGCCCCAGCCAATCGAGCGGCGGGGCGCTCTCTCCTCCCGTCCCTTCTGTTGCCGCCCAGGGCGCGGTAGCCAATGGGAGCGGGGCGTAGCGGCATGGCGGCACCGCGTCTTGCCCCGCTCCCCATCACCAGCCGGTCTGAAGTGTGGCTTGGGTCTCAGCTGCCCAACAGCCTTGCAAAACCTTGCTTCCTTCCTTCCTTGGCTTTTTACAACGGGATTTAGTGACAGGATAAGGGGGAATGGATCCAACTCGAGAGTAGGCTTAGGTTAGATATTAGGCAGAAATTCTTGACTGTGAGGGTGGTGTGACACTGGCGCAGGTTGCCCACAGACGCTGCGTCTGCCCCATCCCTGGAAGTGTTCAAGGCCAGGCTGGATGGAGCTCTGAGCGACCTGGTCTAGTGAGAGGTGTCCCTTCCTTCCCATGGCCGGGGTTGGAAAGAGATGGTCTTTAAGGTCCCTTCAAAGCCTAACTAGTCTCTGATTCTATAATTAAAACATCTCCTCAGGATTATAAACATCTCCCCAGAAGACATAGGACGAAAGAGAAGGGATACCTGACTCTAAAGATCGTTAAACACAGAGATGTAGGATACCCTGCTGCTACCTTTCCACAGAGGCAATTAAAGAAGATAGCAGTATGCAATTAGTCTAAGGCAATCTACTGAAATTTACTAACAAGAATGAAAAAAATGCCTTTGCTTCAGTGTGAAATTTTACTGTTGCCTTTTCTTATAAGAGCTAAAGGTTCACCCTAGGAATATGACAAGACGTACATCCATTTTCATTGTTTCCCCCTGTGCAGGTCGATTAAAGTGTAACTGACTTCATTTGTTATGGTAATAAGAATGTACACCTTCCTCATCTTTTATTAATAATTTCCTAGATTATTTAGGTGCTCTGAGCTAGTGAGCATATTCAAGGAAAGATTACACCAAGTTTCTGATCAGGGAGAGAGATAAAAACATGCCAAGTAGTAAATGTACCAACTAACAACGTCTCTATATGGAACAGGCTGAAATCAGGAAACCTGGCAGCAGGGTGGAGATTAATACCAAATACATCAGCAGAGCAAAAGTCTGTTTCTTTGAGGTTCTCTCTTCTTGGACACATATTCACAGTGAGTTAATTGATTGCATTAATTCACCCTGCATTAATTGTTCTCTTTTTTTGCATATTATCTTTTCATCTGAGGAATTCAAAGCATTCCTCAATTAACTACTGTTCATTTGATAACTGTGAAAAACAGAGGAAGGGCAGGTTATAGAAACTTCCACATAACCATCTAAATCTTTAAGACCAGGAAAAAAATTTCTTTTTTTTCCCCTACTGCAAAACATGAAGCTGCAATAATTGTGGCATGCATGCTGCCTTATTCTTTACACCTTTACATCAATGAAAAGCGACTTAAAATCTTTATCCACACAGAGCTTCCTGTAGGTCTCCCCCTTCTAAAATAATTTTTGGGCTGGTGGTTCTACAACAAAATATTAAAAGTTTGGTTTTTTTTTTTCACTCAAAAATCTGTCACAATCAAGTAATTGAACAGGTATTGTGACTTTTCCCCTGGTGTACTGTCCCCAACCTGCCAGGACTCAGGTCTCTGCTCTGATTCAGACCTGTTGCACAATGTTGGATCAGACTCTTCAGGAAACTGAACTTGTGAGAAAGGGCTGTGAGGATGTCTGGAGCTCTACCTTTCTTTCCTTGCAGGACTTTGTACCCTGAGGTAGAATTGAGATGGGGATGACTCAAGGATTCAGCTTGGAAACATTATGGAAAAAGATCAAGATGGAAAGGTTGATGCCTGAACCCAGTGACAATAAGGAAACAGGACTTTATCTGACTCGAAGTCCTCTGCACGAGATAGTGGAATTAACTGTTTCTCAATTTGGCTTTTTATTAACTACAGTTTTCAGAAGGTTGTTGAACAATTCATCCAAGAATATCAGGAAGAATGTAGCATTTGGACTTCCAAGTCTCTTGCTGGACATGAGGGAGCGCTGTTTCACCACCAGCGATTTGAACCGAGACAATGCAGCATTTGTCCAGCATAATACTCGGGGTTTCATGTTGTACCTCTTTCCTAACCCTTCCTGTAGGTGGACATTAAATCGGTTTAAAAAGTCTTCTTCTTTATATGTAATCAGTTTGAAATTACATTTTCAATATAAAAATTTATAATTTTTAAATAAATATGTGTATTTATATATTTTTTTAATATATAAGATTTATATGTATAAAATTATTAGGACCTGGGCTTGAAAGACCTGGGATTCTTACAAAATCTTATTTCTGGAAAAAAAATACTTCCATATATACACTGGAACTCCATTACATGAGATATAAAACTATCCAGAATTTGGTCCAAAAAGGCAGCTGTAGAGCAATTTATTTCCTTTAAATTGAAAAAGGACTTAAAATTTTTCAGTGAATGAGTTGTTTACAGATAGATTAAGAAGCATCACTGAAGAAAAACATGGGTATAGTGTTTTAATAAATTACATTTAGATATCCATACTTTTTTTTCACATTTTGATATTTTTGAGATACGTTTGGCCTTTGATATCCTTCCAGTGAACTTTTTTTTTGCCTAAGAAAGATAAAATACCATAGGCAAAACATCTGGTATTTATTTTCAAATAAAGTAATGAAGAACCACCACTGATTCTTTTAAATACACATCATTATCCACAATAAAATGTGTATTTTTCAGTTAGAGACTTTTCCTACTTCCTGCAGAGCATGAAATCAGAAAAAGTCTATCTTCCCTGTAGAGACGACTGCTGACCCTGCTGGGGAAACCTGGCCTCTCGATCAAATACATTCTAAATGAAATGCTCATGCATTGAGAGCTTCATTCCTAAGGACCCATAGTGAAACTGAAACAAGCATTGAAAAAGCTAACTTTGGATAGGAGGTTAATTCTTTCGGAGTAAAGGGTGCAGCAAGTCACAGGAGTAAATGAAAGAGGAATAGATGAACCACCTGAACCCACATCTGTCACCAGAATCCTGCTTTATATGTGGAAAGAGAGAGTAAGGATTTAGATGAGTTGTGTGAAGTAAATTATTAGGTCATCATAGTGCCTGGACTAGGACTAGGACTAAGCATAACAGACTGAACATGGTTTTCCAGTTTGTCACTGGGGGTAGTAAGCAAGGATACTGGAAAGGTGCCTTGCAGTTAAATCCTTGCTTTTGACAAATGTTACAGTATGATTAAAATTAAAAATGGTTCAGTGCCACTTAAGTGTATGTCACTGATGGATGAATGGGCAGGAAAATTGTTTCCAGCTTTGTTTACTTGAAAAGAACTTCTGAGCACACTCCAGTGTTTTCTAGTATTTAAGTCCCAGAACAGCTGTAGTTGTTCACAAGTACTGAGAAATTCAGGGGCTAGAAGGAAAAAAAATTATTTGGAAATTATGCTGTGAACAAGAAGTGTAGTAACTAGACTAATAGAGCAAATGGTAAGGGAAAGTGGAGGCCGCCAGCAAACGCAGTGCATGTTTAAACATGCTGCTCCTGCATACTTCAAAACAGCCAAACACTCTGCAGCAACAAATCTCCATAAAGCGCCTGGGACATAAGTTTGAACTTGTTCATTCCTACTGTAAATAGACTGATATATCCTGTATGAACTTAACTAACTCCAAGTAGACAGGGGAAGCCTTTAAGATTTATTTTTAAGGATTGGCACTTGTGTGCTGGTTGTAAATGAAACAAAGTAGTCTTATCTGAAGAGTTCCAATTTCTCTGTAAAAATAAACAGATGAGATAGACTACATAAGGTCTTCACCATCATGTCACAAAAGATGAATGATACCTCAACATCAGTAACTCAAAACTAGCAGCGTGTATTTTATGTTAAAGGAAAAGGAGATGATCTGCACTGTTTTCCTTTAAGTGTTTTTTGAACCTTCTGACGTCATCCACCATATTCTAACTCGGTTTTAGCCACTGAAGATTGCATTTTGGATTTGCAAGTATTTAATGACCATGACTACTTGTTACCCAGTTGTGCCCATGCCATTTCTTCATGCTGGATTGTGCAAAGAGCCCTAATAAACAGGACTCCTCTCTCCCTCCATGGCCCTGGAGCCATTTGTTCCAAATGCCAGGAGCACCAGGCTGCCTGAGAGGCAGGGGCAGGAGCAAGGAGCAGGTGTGTGTGACCGTGCCCAGGGCACTGCCCATGTGCTTTGCACGCGCACTGCATGCGCAGAGAGACTGGATTGCCTACGTTCACACTGGAATATGGAAATTTTCACCTTTTCCTTTTTTTCCCTCTTTCCTCTCAGAAACAACTATCAAGCCCTGGACTTCGAAAATCTTCCAGGTGAAAATGTAACTGAACAAAGAAGTTTCAAGAGTCTGACTTAAGAAATCATTTTAATAAAATGGCATTAGCTAAAATGTGTTTTGTTCCATCTGGCAAATAACACAAATGCTTTGCCTCACTGATGTAATGTATATGTACACATTAATACACTAAACTACAAAACATCTAAGGAACCTATTATCCAGGAAATATATCTTATGTTATTATCTATGGACATCAAAAGTAGAAAAACATTGGTGCTTTCAAAATAACATCCTAATTCTTTTCCTGAAGGCAAGTTTCCTAAATAATAGCTGCTTGAGTGGCTAAAGAATAGGTGGGAACCTTCAAACTTTTAGCTAGCTAGCTAGCTTATGATTCTATAAAAGTATAAATTTCACCAAATCTTCCTCATCTTTTTCCAGTTCCAAAGTTTACTGGTCAAATAATTAAGATCACAAACTCTTTCAAACACAGTGTCTATTTATCCTATGGTTTATACTATTGAACACAATTGAACCTTTGTCCATGACCATAGCCCCTACAATATGGAACAATAGTGGTAATTAAGACAGGACAATTTTTCTGTTGTCAAGAGCTGCATTTGCATGGCATGGCATTCAAAAGACTCACCCCATGAAAGGATTAATCAAGAGTAGTGTAGCTATGATTTCTGAAGCAAGAGGAAATTGTTTTCATATGCAAATAATTTGGCTCCCATGCCCTCATACTGCTAAGAAAGGAGCAGCGTCAAGTTCAGTAGTGGGAAGGCAGAACTTCAAGGACAGCCCTTTAGAGACTAAAATCAGACAAGTTAAAAAGTGTCCTGGAAAAAGTCCGGGCTTTACTTTTTTTAACTCCGTTCCAATGGTCCAGGCTCCTCACAGTTAAATTAGAATTGCCACAGTTTGTTAAACATTTAATGCCCCTCCCGAGAAGCAATGGGGTCTATAATTACTCACAACAGGTCAAAAAGCCTCCTTCTTTCTCCAAGTTCAGTTATATCACAAGTTGTAAAGTTCTCTCACTCAGAGGCTGAAGCAATAAAATGACTAGTACAGGGGCTGTAAACTAAAGTGCAAAGAGAAACAGATGAACTTTGGCAACAGTTATTGCTAACTGAAAAAATAAGGGAAACTCATGAACTGCGAAAGTAGTCGCAGCACAAAAGAAATTTATTCCAGCGAGGGACAAAAAAAAGCAAAACACTAATGGCACGCCCACCTCTTTTAGCCCCACTCTCTGCTGTCCGTACTGTCGGTGTTTGTGGGATGAGATTTTTCTGCCCAGCTCATGGGTGTATTTATTCACCTTTGCTTGGGGTATGACTACGCACACAAATTAGTGAGGCAAGAGTGGGTGGGGATTTACAGCATGTCAGCTGCTCCCTGGAAACTGCCTGTGTGCATGCTGTGACCCTGTTTTCGTTGAGGAATACATGGCTTCTGCTCGCTGCCAGGTACAGCCGTGTCTGTGGGTTGTTACTGGAGGTCACCTGACAAACTGTGAATCCACACCCTCGCTAGCCCCATAGCAACCTGTACAAGTCCAGCACAAGCAAATTCAACGGCAGGTTTTTTTGACAGAAGTACTCATTGTGTCTTCTGATTACTCCACACTGAGACAGAACAACTCTCAGTATAAGCGTCTGCTTCAGTTCTGCCTACAGCCCAGAGACGTTGTCACGCAATGAAGCATTAGGACTCTCTCAAACACTTTTCAACAAGTGTTCTGATAAAGTTCCATCTGTAGCTTCTTTCACAGAGAATGGCTAAAAGGAGGGGTTGGGGGGGAGGGGGAAGTATCTTAGATTTCAAAACTGAAACAATTTTAATGTAAACGGAGTTTCTTTTACTACAACTTGTGATCTAATTTTTTCCTCTGAGCCCTTTCCAAACCCTACAAACCTGAGGGATTGGACAGAGTATGAAATTAGAAGGTTTGCTTCGCTGTTGTGCTGTAGTCTGGATGAGGAATTATTATGGTTTTTACATCTAATGCTGTTTATTTTAAGCAGCTTTGAATGCTGACAATAGATGTTCTAAAAATGCTGTCAGTATTAGAACCATGGAGATGCACTTTCAGGTACGTAAAGATGAGGGTGACAAACCTGTTACTGGCCCCACCCTCTGGTGTTAGGACTAAGCCCTGGCAGAGAGGTTGGGATGCCACAACGTATCAGACAGGTTGGTTTCTATAATCCTCAGAGACACAAATAGAACATACATTAATTGCATGAGCATTTCTCTCCTGTGGCTACACCCTGTCTAGTTTTACGTACCTCTGAAACAACAGCCCTGTACCTCTTAGTAGCTACTCTTACTTTCAAAGGTCTCCAACCTGATAGAGACCCAAGCTGTGGGCTTCTGAAGCCAAGGACAGGTGTATGAGGATTGCCACTGCCTCTGAACTAATTTCCATCTTCAGTGTGCATAACACACAAGCACTGTCTTATTAAAAAAAAAGTCATGATCTAGAAACAGGCCAAAAAGACCCAATAAAATACCTTTTTTTTTTCTTTTTTTTAGTGTTTGGAAGTAGTAAGACAGTCTAGTAGAAAGACATGACTCTCATTTATTTTCTTGTTGGCTCTATATTTGACCACCACCATATGGCCTAAACATTTAAGTTCTCCAGGACTCCAAATGTTCTCATTATTCAAATCAGTGTAACAAGACTTACCTGTTTTCTGGCAGTTTTCGAACAGGCAGGAAAAATAAAATACACAGAAGCATCAGTTTTATTAGTCCTTTGAACAGCAGCATGTGTTGATTTGTGACAACATGGAATCTTCAGAAACACATAATGGACAAGGTACTGTACATAATTTCTCAATATTGTCCTCTTCCTACAGTTCTTTCAAGGTTTCATTCTATTCAGATGATGAAGTCTGACAAAAAAGTTGAATGCAAACATTCTGAAGCTGTCCTAATAAAAAGTTCCTGAGCAAGTCTATAATATAATGACTTATGTAGCAATGTCTATTGTCCAAAATACCTGTTGGCACTTTTGAGCATCAGTGAGTCTGGTTGTTTCTATCTTTGTCAGCCTTAACCAGTTAAAAGTCATCACAGATTTTCAAAAGTAATTTATTTTGTTGAAAAAAGATTAATAAGACTATGTTTCACAATTTGGTATCATACATGACCTATTTTCTAGCGATGAGACTTTGGTTACCTTCAGGAGGGTACACCCAAAACCAATCAGGTTTGCAGCCTCTGAAGAATCTCAGTTAGACCGAGATTGCCAAATACCCCAGTGGCATTGATCACGCTCTCTCCACTCATCTCTGTGATCTGCTGACCACAGTGCATGTCACAGCCCCACCTTGCATCGTTTCCTGATACTTCAGGAGTGACTCATACATCCTTGCGACTTTCCCTGAAAGCAGCTTCTGTCCTTTTTCTGTGCCTGGGGAGTTTCACAAAGCCCACTTACCTAATTTCTAGTGAAGACCTGGAAATGACCTTACGTCATATCCCAGTATCACACTAATTCTTACTGGCTTCAGTAAGAGCTGGATTTATCTCCTTGGATCTGATTGACAGTTCACTCAACAGAAAATCTCTCACTGGAATCAATGGCTCTTGAGTATTTTAGTGAACTAATACTTAATTTATTCTCCAAATAGATCTGGATCAGATGTAAATTAGGGAGGAAAAGTTGAAAAATACAGATCACATGAGTTTTCCTAATGTAAGTTTACATACTTTGTGTATGTAGAGTTTGGTGACCAAAACTTTTTTCTTTTTGCTATGTAGCAGAGCCAGTAATGTGCTCGTAGCATTTAAATTATAATTTGTCTGAGCTGTAATTATGCTTTAATAAGAGTAAACCACAACTAGCCTACACTGCACTGCTTAATCAGCAGTCAGCTATTTGATAAGAGGAGGTATCTCCAACAGTTGATAAAATTATCCTGTTTATAAGCAATATGCAAGGCCTTACCTTTAGAGCTATATGCTGAGGAAGGTTAATATAGAATAGCCATTGAACACGGTCACGTATTTCAATACAGATGTACAAGCACCACAAAAGGTACAAAAAAGACACTGCCTCCCAATCCCCCACACACCAAGGTACCTGTGTTATAAATTTCAACACTCAGGCTCTTGTATCTGTTTAGCCTCATGTCTGCTCCACCGGCTTTGATTCTGCTGAGAAGCTGTCCTCAAAATAATCTGGAAAGAGAGTAGGATTAACACTGCTGTGAATGGTCCCTCATTTCCATTGCCTTGCTGGTAAATGGCATCATGTAGAGCAACCCTTCTTCAAAAATACTGAGCAACGTTTAAAAAAGAATTTCTTCACATTTCAAAATCTGGCGAGACCACAGAGAGTTCCTTATTTGTTCCTGCAAACTGGAGACAAATTAAATGCTACACTACAAAAAGCAGCATGATGCACCTATGTTTGTAGCAGAGTTATCTTGCGACTTTCTACAGGTGCTAACTCAGATTTCACAACATGTCACCACACAACAGTGCCAAAACACACTGTGAGAGGCTCTAGGCCACACAAATACCCTGAGACCATTCCATTCCTAGATACTAGAGGTTATGGCTATTTTTTGACAACAAAGATACCTATGTGGTGTTTGAAGAACTATATACTATGTGGTGTAGAAGCAGGGTTACTTTCAGTAGTAGCCACTCCCAAGATTTCAGACAATCCCAAGACTGCTTGGATTTGTAAAACTAAGCACAGGGGTTTCCCTGCTCAGAACAAGGATCAGGAGAAGAAAGAGGACTAGCTGTACCCAGCCTGTTCTGTTCTTCTACATTTACGTATTAAAAATAAATAAAGGCAAAAGCCTATCATAAAATTTATTGGTCCTTATTATCAAGGCTTACATAGGGCAGCTTGATAATGACAAGATAGCTCTTCTCATCTTGAACAAACCAGTACTTTAACATTGAGGAAGGGGTTTATTGTAAGGCAGGCGTTTCTGAGCTTACTGAGCCTACTCATCTTCCTGGAAAATGTCATCACTTGACAAAAGCAAAGCGAGAAGTCCATATCTGAGACTTTAGTCTTCCCAAGTTTTCATATTCCTACGTCAAGCTTTCGTTTTGAGTCTTTGCCAGAAGAATACACTTATCAATCAGAAACCATGCAAAACCACAAGAAGAATCAAGATAAATGCTGCAAAACTCTGATTCAGGCTGCACCAGGAGCAAATCCAAAGAGCAATCCTTTAACTCAGATCCATCTGAGACAGCAGCAGGGCACTGGTGACAAAAACAAGAGACAAAACCAGATACAACACAAACACAGCTGTGCATAGGGACAAAACCACTAAAATAGTTCACCAGCACTTTCGATTCAAACATGCAAAGTCTTCAGTTTCACTCACTAAGGTCTGCATGTGCAAAAGCAGCAACATGTTTTTATTGTACAGTGAACTGGTAAGAGGAAGCTTCAAGTCCATGGGCAGTATGTCATTCTGGTTTTATCCTGTACTAAAATAACTTGTTTTTCTAGGGTGCCATTATATATCTTTTAGGAAGATCTATGCATATTTTAAAACTGAATTAATAAACTCAAGCTTCATAAAACATTTTCGGTGTACCAAAATGTTTATTCCTATATTGTGTCTTCCATTTTGGCATTGCTTTTACACTTTGGAATGCCATCTTAAAGCCTGCAGCTGGTTTTCCCGTGTTTCCTCCTCGGCAACCTGGCAGGGCTCTGGCACTACCTCCCATTTTGTAGGTTCCCACAAAGCTGCGCTGCTCAGAGACAAAGCACTCAGGACTACTTTTTCCTGAGCGAGGAAATGAGGATACTGCAGCACCTGGAGCGAATCTTCAGAGCAACCTTGAGGTAGAGGCATCTACTATGTATTCTAGAAAGGAACCAAAACCGAAAACAAAAACACACAACGAGTAAAAAATCCTTACGAACGAGTCCATTCTAGGCAGATAAGCATTCTAGTTAATTTACTGAGGAATCGTCAGAATTTATGTCAAACACGGAGTAGTTCACGCGGCACTCCTGGATAAGAACAAAGCTCACTATGAAGTGCGAGTGTTCCCTGCTTGCTCTCAGCTCGCCAAGAGGGGAGTGGAAACATCGCCCGCCTGTCCCGAGGGAAGAGCCAGGGGCTCCCAGGCCAGGCCAGGGACCTCGGGACCGCCCGGCGCTCCGAAGGTCATCGGCGGGCGCGGGAAGCCCCGAGCCGGGAGGGACGCGGGCTCTGCTCCCCCTGCCCGTGTGTCACGGGGCAAACACGCCCGGGAGCTCCCGGTGATGACTAACACTTTCCCCTCGACGGCGGGGGCAGCTGTCCCCCGGCTCCCCGCGACGGCCCCAGCCCGCCGCCCCTCCGCCCAGGCGGGGTGGTTTCACAGCCCCGGTAAAAAGCGGGCATGGCCCCGCCTCGGGACGCCCCTCGCACCGCCGCTCCCCCTCCCCATTCCGCAGCAGAAGCACTATCGGGGCCGGGCGGGGAAGCAGGTCCCGCCCTGCCCCATCCAGTTTCGCCCAGGTGCGGGGGGAGGAGGGGGCGGCGGTGGTTTAAGAGCGCGCCCGGCCGGCCCGGGGGAGGAGCTGCCGCCGCTCCCCCCGCGCGTCCCAGGTGTAACCGGAGCCGGGAGGGCGCGGCGCAGCCACCACCACCTGCGGAACCTGTCGGGCGGCTCACTCCGCTCCGCCGCCGCTGCCGCGCTCGCACCGCTCCCTCTCCGCCCGCGTCCCCGAGGACTTTCCCCCGGCCTCTCCGCGCCCCGCCGCCCGCCCCAGCCCCAGCCATGAAGCCGCTCTACGGGGCTGCGCTCCTGCTGCTGCTCTGCGCCGCCGCTACTGCCCAGGAGTGTGAGTGCCCGCACCCCTCTGTTCGCCCCGCTCCCCGTCCCGGGACCCCCTCCTGCTCTCCGCTGGGAGCTCCGTGCCGCCAAATGGCGACGCCATCCCGCGCCCTTCGTCGGAGGCAGGAGCGCCCGGCCCCGATAGCGCCTCTTTGTCCGCGCCCCGAGGGCAGCCCCGGCGTTCGGGAAGGGAGGGCGGGTGGCCGAGGGGGAAGCGAGGGGTGCGGGCACGCCACGCCCGGGCGGCGAGGGGCGGCTTTGTCCGGCCTGCCCGGCGGCGGTGCCTGGCGGTGTCCCGCCGTGCCCGGCTCACGGCCGCGCTTCTCTTGTAGCGTGTGTCTGCCGGAAGAACAAGCGTGTCACCAACTGCAGGGTGGAAAACGGCCGCTGCTACTGCGACGCCATCGGCTCCGGCGTCACCGTGAACTGCGACACCCGTGAGTAAAAGGGCACGGCCCGGGTGGGTGGCACGGGAACAAGCCCGCAGGGTGCCGGGGAATATGTGAGAATGACCACTGAGTTCCTAGCAAATAATGGGGGCGAGGGAGGCGTTCTTAGTCGTGGTCTTCCAGGTCAACTGGTGTTGGACTTAGATAAGCCTTTAGGGTTTCTCTGCTTCTGTGGGTGTAGGTTCTCCTCTCCTTCTCAGTATTTGTTCTCCAGTGGCAAGAATTTCCTGAAGATGAACGTTTGGCTTCCTTACAAGCGCATATCCTCACTTCCTCTACACATCATGGGGAAAAAGAACCTTTTGACAAGACCTTACTCTAGGTTCGAGCTCAGCTATGAGCAAGCCTCTAGCTGTGAGAAATGGAAGCTGGAAGTCCTAAGGCTGGACTTGTTAGGCCTTTGCCTTGTGAGCCTGACATACCCCAGTCGTATTGATTTTATGCACCACCTACACGTTAGACATCTGCTCTTCCATGTAATGGCTTCAAATCTGGTTGCTGCTGATGTAATCTTTTGTTTCTCTGGACTCAGAGCTCTGGTTTGGACATGCGTGGTCTGATGCTGCATAACATGACTTTCTGGTTATTTTTAGTGACTTCAAAATGCCTGTTGATGAAAGCAGAAGTGATGGGCTCAAAATCGGGTCGTCGTGAGAAACCAAAAGATGCATTTGAAGATACTGATGGCCTCTACGATCCTGAGTGTGAAAATAGTGGTGCTTTCAAGGCGAAGCAGTGCAATGGAACCACCTGTTGGTGTGTGAATACAGCTGGAGTTAGAAGAACTGACAAACATGATTCAGACTTGAAGTGCAATCAATTAGTCAGAACGATGTAAGTCTTTCAACACGGTGTGCTGTGACATGAAAACATTCCTGTGTGAGGCTCTGCCTTGTGTGAATGATGCACTGGGGATGAATGAAGATGGAGCAATCAACACTTGGTTATTGCTGGATCTTTTTCTTCAGAAACAAGGAGATATTAAAGGGGTTTGGAAGAGACTTTGCTTGCTTTGTTTTTGTCTCAATGTTCTGTTTTTTTTAGCCTGGGGTTAGATTTTTTAATATGTTTTATATGCATGTTTTATTCGAGAATATCCATTGTACTTCAGGTGGATCATCATTGAAATGAAACATGCCGAGAGAAATGCTCCTCTGAATGCTGAATCTTTAAAGAAGTAAGTGACGATAGTGATGTGTCATGGGAGTGTCTGCATGCCCTACTGGATATCTAATGTATTTCTAAACAGTTTCTTAAAAGCAGTTTCAGACCTATGAACTCATTTGTAAGACATCTTAGAAGTGAACTGCAGATCCTTCACAGAATTGCTGTAATTTTTATTGAAAACGATTTAACTGCTAAATAGATTTCCTTCCATTTAAAATTGATTGCTACTTTTTTCCCCCTTCAATTCGATATACTAAAAGAAATGGAAGGTAATAGTAGTACTCAGAAAGTAAACTGTCAAAAGTGGCAGAAGGACTACATAGAAGCAGCAGAAGGCAAACAAAGATTTAGTTTTGGTTTTTTTTTTTTCATTTTGTTAAAACCCTACTTGTAGCTATTAGATCACCTCCTTTCCAGAACAAAAGCTGCTGCCTGCTAGCTCTTCTTCTGAACTCTTCAATCTGCAGAAACTCTTGTTTAAAACAGGTGCTTATTTTTCACTAAGTGCATCTTCATTGTTAGGAGTTAATTGAACTCTGGTATGAAGAGAGTGCACTGGGTTTGGTTGGGGCAGAGTTAATTTTCTTGGCAGCAGTTGCTGTGGTGCTGTGTTTTAGACCAGTGACCAAAACAGTGTTGATAAATCCACCAGTGTTTTAGCTGCTGCAGAACAGCCCTTATATAATGTCAAGGCCTTCTCAGACTCTTACTCTGCTGCCCCAGTGAGTAGGGTGGGGATGGGCAAGAGGCTGGGAAGAGGAACAGGGCTGACCTGAATTGACTGAACAGATAGCCCATATTGTATAATGCCATGTTCAGCAGTTAATCTGGAGGAAAGTTCTTTTCCCAAGTAGCCATTGCTCGGAGGTTGGCTGGACATTGATCTGTCAGTGATGACTGATTGCTTTTACATCACTTGAGGTTTTATATTTCCTCCACCCAGCCCTTTCACTTACCATACTGTGTTTATTTTAGCTGATGAGGGTTGTTTTGGTTTGGTTTTTTTTTCCTTGCTTTTGCCCTTCTGATTCTTTTCCCAATTCTGCTAGAGGGAAGTGAGTGAGAGACTAGGTGAGCGATTAGCTGCTAGGTGAGGTCCACCCACCACAGAGACTGCAGAAGATAACAATTAGACTGGTCTTCTCTACTTCTGAAACGATACATGTGAAATAGTACTGTTTTTACAGCCGTGGCTTTCATGGTTTTTCACCATGTTTTTTACAGGTTTTTCACGGATACCATTACCAGTCGTTACCAACTGGATGGCCGCTATATAAGCAGTGTTCTGGTAAGAGGCACATAATGTTTAGTAAAGTATCAGAACTTTATTTTGTTGTGAGGATCTTTGAAAACTCTTATTTGGCTGATGCAGTACAGCATGAATCTAAAAATAGTGACGCTCACAGAGGAGTTAGCAAATAGCTGTATCTGAACAGAAATGCTGAGAAACTACACAGCTCTCCTTAGTCTGTAGATTACTTCTTTGCTTCATTTAAAAAGTGGAATTTGAATCCTACTGTAAACAGTTGGCTTGAGTTCAAAAACCATAAACTTGATCCAGGATGTAAGTTCACAAACTGGATCATAATGTTTTGGTGAATATTTGATAGCTGGATTTAAGCTACCTCCTTAATACCACACTCTATTTTTTTGCAGTATGAGAACCCTTACATTACTATTGATTTGAAGCAAAATTCCTCAGACAAATCGGTCGGAGGTGTGGATATAGCTGATGTGGCCTACTACTTTGAGAAGGATGTAAGTGTGTCACGGGTGAAGTCTGCCAGAGGCTGGGTGTGTGTATTGCACTGCATTCGGGAGTCTGGCTGTGTACTGGCTAAAGCAAGGTGAATTATTCCTGTGACGAGATAAATGCCTTACTACAATGTGGAATAGCAAGCCTCTCTTTTCCTATCTGTTTTAGGTAAAAGGTCAATCCATCTTTCATAATAATCCTGGGCTAAATGTCAGCATTGACAATGAAGAGGTGAAGCTTGAGAGGACAGTGGTCTACTACGTTGATGAAATTGCACCGGAGTTTTCCATGAAGTCTCTGACTCCTGGCCTTATTGCTGTCATTGTAGTGATAGTAATAGCAGTAGTGGCTGCAATTGTTGTTCTGGTAAGTTCTAACAAAGCTGCCAAGTAGAACAGTACCAGTACAATTTGGGAAGTAGCAACACCCTTTTTTTGGTCTCTGATGGAAAGTTTTCTGTTGTAAAT
This sequence comes from Vireo altiloquus, assembly GCA_013396875.1. Taxonomy (NCBI): domain Eukaryota; kingdom Metazoa; phylum Chordata; class Aves; order Passeriformes; family Vireonidae; genus Vireo; species Vireo altiloquus. The sequence goes on from VZRF01009368.1 coordinate 59,281, forward strand.
TGGCTTGCTTCTTCAGACTTGGGAGGTGGGAAATTGATGATGGGCATACTGTCACTGTTTCAGGTTACAACCGAAGGGTGTCACCCGGAAAACAAGTACTGGGAACAATTCATGGAGGTGAACAAAAGACTTCCTGGTTTAAAGTAGTTGACAGTGATGGACAACCTTGTTTGTGCCTCCCTTTGGAAGGATAGGGAAAGGACAGCTTCAAGTTCTGTGTTTAAATTTAAAGTCAAAACCAGATGAAGTCACTTTTATATCAAGACTTAAAAAAATATTGCATCCTTCTCTTACAGGTCCTCACAAGGAGGAGGAAAGGGAAGTACGTGAAAGCTGAGGTAATTAATTTCTGCTTGTGGTGCATATGTGGGGAGGAGATTAACCACAATCCAGAAACTCCTAAGTTTGCTGTAGGTTAAAATCTGGCTTTGAGTGCTTCAGATGTGTTCAAGGAGCCTGAAAGTATTCAAATTCCGCAGCTAGTTTTCACCTCTGTGTAGTTCTGCACTAGTTTCAAAGGCAACTGGTGATCTGCTGCTTTTTCCAGGGCTGAGGGGGTGGGGTTCCGTTTTACTGCAGGTTCTGTTTTACATATGTATAGCAAAGAGCTGTGCAATCCACAGGAAGTGCTGATAGTCTTGTTCTGTGATTAAGTGCTTTACTGAGGTATTTGCATGGATCTTGTAGTTTCCATTGAAGAGCTACTTTCCAATGGAATAGTAAATGATGGTTCACACCAAATGTGGAGCCTTTTGTGAAGGAATCCAAACAATGTTGTAGCTGAATAGTGCTTTTAATTTTTTTTTTTTTTTAATCTGGTAGTTTTGGCGTGGTTGATTCTGTTAATGTTGCATCAAATCCATTTGCTAGTGAAAATCTGGGCTGTTAAGTCCCAATGATTTACTGAGTCTTAAAGTTTAGTAGTAGCACAAATGTTGATCTCCCTGTACCTCCTCCCCTACAGGTGAAGGAAATGAATGAAATGCATAGAGGACTGAATGCTTAACTAAATCAACTGAAGACAAGTCAGATTCAAGCAAAGAAGACAAGAAAAACATTGGGAGGCATGAATCTTAACTCTTGAAAGTTTCCTCCTGAAAGGGAGGCAATTGTGCTCACTTAATGATTGTTAAAACTCTTAACAACCAAGACTGGGAACCATTCGACTACTTTTACTGTTTGTTAAGAGTTAAATGCCCCATCTTTTTCAAGTAAGACTTAACTATTGCTCCCTGATTTTATTTGTTTTTTATCATGATGAAAGGAGTTGACAACTGCTGTTACTAGGGTTTTGGAGCATACACGCTTAAATGGCTATTTTACCCTTGAGGGAGTTTTATTGATAAAGAATGACTTTGTAGCCATGTTGTAATGAGACTGTCTCCTGTATAACTGAACACGACGTTTTTATGGCAGTTTGTACATATTTGAAGTTGCTGTAACTTTTTTATGACTTGAATTAATAAAACTTTGAAACAGGCTTCTAATTCTTCCATGGTGAAATGATAATTTGCTAAGTTACCATGCTTACAAATGTGTAGTTTGATTCCTTAAAGCAAGGAACCTCAGCATAGTTGAAAAGATTCTGTAACTCTGATTAGCAGTTTTTATTAGCCATCTGGTATCTCAATAGCATGATTTTTCTTTAAGCTGTGAAAAGTTTGCAACAGGAGTGAAATGATAATATACGGATTGTTGTATAAAAAATATCGACAGGCTAAGAATGTAGTCATTTCAGGAATGCACAGCCTGCTCTTTCCAATGCTATGTGAGTATTTAAAATAAGCATCTACTCTAGGACAGCTCTGGTGCAGGGTTGGGAGTGGGCAGGCCTGGTATCTGATGGTGGAGCTGGGGCAGAGCAATTTACCCCATAATAGATTTTGTCTGTGGCAAAGCTGTTGCACAGCAAGGAGCTGTTTCTGCTGTTATTCCTGTTCTCTGCCATAGATACTGACCAGACTTCTGCAGGCTGTCTGCCTCCCACAGCCTTTCTTGGACACGAGAGCTTGTCTTGGCTGTCAGTAACCTGTGCTGTGGATGTTGGCTAGCAATCCTTCCAGCATATCTGATTTATAAAGGAAATGCTGTAACTCTTGTTGCCAAAGAAATAATGAGATGCAAGATAAAGAACTGAATGACAAACCATGCTACTAATGTTGTGCGTGTTTTGACCCACCCTGGCTAAAACAGGAAAAGTAGGATAAGCTACTGAGAAGGGTATTCTGTGTAGTGTTCATGAAATTAAATGTGAAGCATGCCCCATCAGTTTGCCTGCTTGATATAACAGGGAAGTTGCTGAACTCTGGTTGGTGTTATTTCCACTGTCACAGCTCACCAGTGTCCCTTCTGCCTTTCTACAGGATGGTACCTCACACATGCATTGCTGGATATTGCACAAAAATACTGAAGTAGGGAATTTACTGGAATGTTTTGCAGCCTTTGTCAGTGATAACTACTGCAGGGCAGGCTCTCCCTCTGCTGATCTGTGCCATTCCTTCCCCTTCTCTCCAGATATGCAGGTGATCTGCTGAGGTGTGATGAATTTTGTACAATTCTGTAAACTGTTAAGCAAATAAAGCCAAGTTTTCAGTAAGCTGGTTTTGCACTGTGTCGTGTGTATTACTGTGTTCCCCAGTGCTTCAGTCTCCATCTCCTCTACTTCCTTACATGTATGTCTGCAATATGGTATCCTTGCCATTTCTTTCTTCTCTCCAATATTCTAATACCATTGTTTTCTCTCCTCCCCCTCCTTCCCTCCCCATTTCACAGCACGTTTTTGGCCTGTGGGATGGAAAGAGGTGTTGTGTGCTGTGGCTGGGCTGCAGCTGCACGTGTGCAGACTTGACTGGACAGGCTGGTATGTAGCTGCTGTGTGGCCTGGACCTTGTCCCAGTCGGTTTGTTTGAACATCATCATCTCCCTGCTTTTCCCACAGTACAGGGAGGCAGTCGGACACTTTTCAATTTTTTTTTTACTTACTTTTGCGTTGGATATGAAGCTTAGTGCTATATTATGGTCTTTTTCCTTGTCAAATTTGCCTGAAACTAGCGAAGGGAATAGAAAACCAGAAAGTTTACAGAAATTCTTTAAAAAACCCCAGAGTTTAACTAAATCCATAACTGAAAGGAATGTGCTGTTTCTAAACTCAGTTACAGTGGTACTAACATGGTGCTGCTTAGCTCTCAAAATGGTGGTCAGTAATATTTTTTCATTTGTTTCCTGTTCTAAATAGTTTTATTGACATACTGGCTTCTGTGTTGTGCTGTTTACTAAACACTGCACTTGTCCAGCTGCATAAAAGTGTGTGTTTATAGGGAAATGGAAAAGGATGAGAGGGAAAATACCTGAGAAATTAGTGTATTGGTATTCTACAGCTTATGAGACTAATGCACTGAAATTAAAAAAAAAAGGCCATTATCAGATTGTGTCGATGCTCCACACATGCGATTGTTCTTCTCATATATAGAGCAATATGGCAAAAAATGATTGCTAATGAAAAATAACATAGTACTAAATAGCAAAATATTAAATGTTCACTATTTTGATACTTGGATACTACTTTTGATACTATTGAAAATAGTATTTCGATACTATACTCAGCAAAATTAAAAGGAGAGTTTCCTGTAAAAGAAACAAATTAATAGAACTTAAAGAGGAGTAGTAGTCTCTGCATCAATTTTTAACTAAGTAAATATTTTGATACTTCCATTTGCCTTATTCATTAACTTCCTTACGTGAAGGAGCATATTTTTAAAATCTGAAGTTCTACACAAAGTTGAGATACCATGTTTCTTCTCTTTTAATGCAATGTCAGTTTTGAGAAAGCATATGAAGGGCAGATTGAAAATTTATTAAATAATTTGAAACCAGATTAATGAGATTTTTGTGTTATAGAGAGGGATAGACACAAAGTGTGCAAGAAACTCCAGTAATAATACATATCTTAGTGCCTATGTACAATACAGGAAAATAGTGTTTGTAAAGGCAAGTGTAAATCTATTACTTCCTCATGAATTTCCACACTAGCAAATATATATTATTATTACTGCTGACTAAAATTAAATACATGTTTATACAAAGACAATGATAGACTTTTTAGAAGAGGCTATGCAAATAATATATTCAAGAAAGCATGACCAATAAAGTCTATACAACTTGCTTCTAAGACAAGTAATGCCAAAGCACAGTTTCCACAGCTGGAAAATGAAAGGTCAGTGTTGCATGTGCAGGGTCTGTTGACAGTACTGTACTCATTACCCTCCTGAACCACCAGAGTAGTTTGGTAAGAGAAATAACACTGTTTGTGAACCATGTTTATTTATATCCTCACCTGCTGGACTTTGGTCACCAGAATACAGTCACTTTGGATTACTTGAAATAGACAGAAAAATATCCTAGGAAGCTAAAAATGCAAGTAGCTCTGCTGCTCTAACTTTACAAGTGCTAGTTAGGGAATTGTAGCAGCTCCCAGCAGAGGCTGCAGTCTGGTAAAGGTCCATCCCGGGGCATGCAGGCAGTCAGGCACACTGCAGGGGTACCTGGGGGTGTGCTTGGAATAGTTGGGCTCAAACTCAGAGAGATTTACAAACTTTGCTAAAATCCTTGTCTTAACAGCAACATGCAAGGGCAGACATGCACAAAAAGGAGGTGGTGTGTGATAGTAGAGGAAACACTGACCAGTTTATAGGGTGTGAAAACCTCACACATGTAAGAAGTGTTTTTTTCTCTACTATTCTCGAAATGCACTGCAGAATGCTTACACTTGCCTGCCAAGCAGAGCATGGCTGTGCCAGATTTCTGAATGAAGAAAATAAACAAAAGAAAGTTAAAAGGTTCTTTACAAGACGACAGCCATATTTTCTGTTTCCAAACTTACATTATCTAAATATTCTTATCTTGTTAGTGTTAAGTCTGTGCTGCACGACACGTGTGCACGCACAGATACACGTCAGTCTGATACCAGATTTTCTGGTGACATCCCCACCAGCTCGAAAACGTTAGAGCTGCCATTGATCACAGCTGTCTTCTAATTAACCACTGGTGAAAAAGAAATTATTTTTTCTCTTTTTTTTTCCTGTGAAGTCGTTAAAGGGCATTCACTTTCCTAACTGAAAAACCATTGTAACTTTTCTCCATACTCCACTCATGCCTAAGAAGGCAACAAAATTAATTAAGGTCTATATTAGCAGCAGTTTTCCACCTGCCATGGGCATAACAATTACAGACATGTCATTCCCGTGGCTGCTGGTAGGCAAGGGGAAAAGCAGGGAGTGTTCTGTTAGACACAGCCCGGTGAAGCAACCCAGCCTTGGCGACAGGGAAGTGGTCCCCACTCAGAGCTGAGCTGTGCCAATCGGCCGGTCCCCGCTGGAGCCGCCCGGGAAGAAGAATGGGACACAGAAAAAGGCAGAGGCTCCGAGGGAAGGTGATGAGCGCCGAGCCGTTCTGTGCAAGGGATGCCGCAACACAAGTGCTCTTCACGGCCTGTGGTCACCGCGCTCGGGGCAGCAGCGCCAGCGCGGGCGGAGGCTGGCTGGGAATGGGAGCCTGCGGAGCTGCCTCCAGCAACGCGCTGCGTGAGGAGGAGCAACCAGCCCGGGGCAGAGAGAGGGAAACGCTGAAACACGCAGCAATTACAGCTTAGCAGACATTATTCTGCCGCTTTTGAAGGTGGCAACGAGGTCCCTGGAGTGCACCCTGTCTGCAGATGTTTGTATGGGACACTCCTTTTCTCCCTGTCCCATCTCCTGCCTTATCTGTAGCCAGCAGCGTGTACAAAGACAAGCAGCTATTCAAAATGTGTATTTTGGGCTGACCTGGTATTATCGATGCTTGGCAAGGTTTCCTGACACTGTCAGTGCATTCCCAAGGTAAAGTATTTGGTAAATGACAGTTGTTTAGGCTGAATTTTACTATGTGAGTATTGCTGCAAGCAAACATTTTTGGCGGAGGTGTTATAAATAATTTATGCTAATTCAGCCAAAATAGCTGTCAAAGTTATGTTGTAGGTTCGAGACAGAAGACAAGCAAGCAAGCAGCACTGGGTGATCAGGCCAAGGCTGAGTGTGCAGGAAGTCACCACTCCAACCAACATGCACACCAAATACAGTTCCAGCTAGGTTTTTAGACCTTATTGCTCTTATTTATGCTGACTAGGTATGTTCCAGAGTGCTTGTGCAGTTTTAATTCATGCTGACACACCAGATCTTGGGTCTTCATCTGGTGGTTCTTAGGAGACTGACCTCTCCTTATCTTCACCGGTCTTTTATTTTTTGCACATACACACCAACCACATCCCTTAAGCAAGCATTTCCCAATAACTCAGGTTCCTTATTCTATATGTTAAGCTTTTATTTTCACCAATAGCTCTAACCACAAAGTCTCTAAATCCTGCTAACATCAGCTAAACTTTTAGCTGGACCCCTTGTGCCATGCCTTACTTGGTTTCTCTCTGTTGACTTGGTAACCAAGCCTTACACAATATTACAGCAGTATTTGCAATCAACACAGTTTCTTTTATTCTTTTATTCCATTTGACACGAATCACTTATATATATATTACAGAGAGAAGTAGCTAGACCAGGTAGTTTAGCTACTTCTGAAAAGAAGGTTAGAAAAGTACACTTATTCATACTGAAAATAAACACATTTGACTTGCCAGAGCAGTGCCATTTTTACAATTGTTACAGAGGTAAGAGGAAGATTTTGGGCTACTACAAAGCTGTCAAAGCTCTAGAGATCTGCCTGCTTTGCTCCTTCCTTCCTAAGTAAAATGAAAGCACATTGGACTTTCTCTTCACTACAAGAACCACCTGTGACCCTTCACCAAATACATTTAGAGAAGGGCCTTTGCTGGAAAAGATATGTTACCTCAGGGGTACAGGACTGGGGTTTGGGAGAGGAAGGCTGAAGTGAGGATCAGAAGCCAAGAGTGACACTGGGCAGGAATGGGGCAGAGGTGGAGACACCAAAGCGTTCCCTGGGGTGGAATGGGCAGCACATGGCAACACCTTCAGACCAACGTAGTTCTTAAGTGGGCATCTGAAGGCCTTTTGGAAAGCACCTATTGACACCAAGAAATACTAAAAATGAGCACTTTGATTCACCAATTGGAGAGAGAAGCTAGGTGAGATATTCTAGAAACAGAGGTCCCAAACACGTTCCTTAGCTTGAACCAGCTGTGAGGGAGGAAGAAAGGAAGGATGGGAGATGAGTTTCGAGAAGCTCACTAACATAGGGTAGAAATGAAAGAGAAAGTAATGGTGGGCAAAGAAGGGAATGTCCTGTACAGGGTACACAAAAGTACACAAACCAGAACGCAACATTTATGCAACAAATACTGAGGCATGTAAAATAGATGATGTGTTTTGTCTATAGGTGATAGTGTGCAGACAGCTGGATTGGGATACAAGAATTTGGGAATTGGGGTACAATGGCTTCTGATTGGAAAGAAGAAAAGTAGTGTAAGGCAAGAGGAGTTTCCAAGAAGATTTGATTTAGCTGATGAAACGGTATTTCTCATTATTCTTAGACAATAATCACTAAAAGAAAGATTGTCACCTATACTGCTTCTGTTCCTTTGTGCCTTTACAGTACAAGATAAAGCAGGCAAAACAAAAATGAAAAATGCTTAGGGCAGTGCAAGGAAAAGAGTACAAAAAATCAAAACCCTAAGGCATTCTGGGCATGAGGACCACCTTGTAGCCAGGGCTCAGGATAGCTCTGAGTGCCGCAGACCAGTTCGTGCCCTTTCTGTCCCTGAGCTGGGTAATACCCATGTGTAAATGAGGGTCAAACTTTGGGGTTTTTTGGCCATTTGCCCTGTTCCTTGTGCTGCCTGGCAGGAGCAATCCCCCCTGCAAGGAGGGCAAGAGCTGCTTTCTCTTTGCTGGAGGGAGCACATGGGGTCTCTGGACACCATTCCTGCTGTAAGCAGAGCAGGGCCTGTCACCCACAGCCCCTGGCGGTGTGACTGACCCGGGTGACAGCCCTGCTCCTTGGCTGGGCTCCAGCTCTTGCCTTCTGGCAGCCTGTACAGGATACCCTTCTCCTCATGGAGTAAAGGCAGTGACCACCTCGGCACGGTTGCCAGGGGCGCACAGGTTGTCCTACGTTAGGTTGGACATTAGGAGGAATTCTGCCCGGGGAGGTTGTGCATTCACGGTCCCTGGAGGTGCTTAAGGAAAGGCTGCACGCGGCACTCGGCGCCATGGTCTCGTCGATGCGGCGGTGTTCGCTCGCAGGTTGGACTCGGCGATCTCAGAGTTGTTTTCCAACCTAATGGATTCCGTAATTCCCAGATGAAGGCAGCACAGAGCCCCGGCCTCGCGACCGCGGCGTTGCCATGGCGACGGCGGCGCGCCGGGCGGGCCGGGCCTGCGCGCTCCCGCAACGCGCGCGGGGCGGGGCGGGCGTGACGCGAGGCGCGGACCGCGCAGCGATTGGGCGCCGCTGCTGGCGCGCTAGCGCGCGCGTGGCGTGCTTGGCGGGAGGTGGCAGCAGGACCAGCAGCACAAGATGGCGGTGGAGCCGCCGCGGGAGGCCGTGTGGCCCGAGGGCGCGGGGGCCGAGGCGGGCTTCGTGCGCGCCGTGCTCTCGCTGCCCGAGAAGCCCGACACCACCGTGCGCTTCTTCGAGCGCGGCGACTACTACACGGTGCACGGCGCGGACGCGCGGCTGGCCGCCCGCGAGCTCTTTCGCACCCGCGCCGTCATCCGCCAGCTGGCAGGGGCACCGGGTGGGTGCGGGCATGCGCGGGGGAGCCCCGGGAGCGGGCGCTGAGGGGCAGCGGTGGGTGAGGGGCTCGCCTGCCCCGGGCCTGGCTGGGGCGGGCCTCGGGTGGCCGGGGGGGCGGTGGTGGCAGCTGCCCCGGGATGCCCCAGGTAGGCCCTGGACCCTCCTTGTAGTCCCTGGAAGCCCCAGGTCGCTCCCGGGAGTCCCCGGGGGGCCCTGGTAGCCGGAGCAGCGGTTCCGAGGCCTGCGGGTGTCAAATATCGGCCTCAAAGTGGCATTTCGTGGGGGCTGAAGCTGGGGCCGGTGAGGGCGAGCGGGCGGTGCTGGGGTCCCTTCCCGCCGCTCCCGGAATGGGTGGATGCGGGAAGGGAGGTGCTGAGAGGTGTTCGTGTTCCGGTGACCGCTCTGGTTCCTTGAGGCCGGGAATCACTGAATGCAGTTCTTTACTTTCAAATCATTCTATGTATTTCATAAGATTTTCTTTTCCATCCACCCCGTGCTGCTTTTCGTTTATCACTTGGTATAAGACAGTGCAGCTTGCAGATGTCAGGTGTAAGAGCATCAGGATAGATTGTCTTGTTGGATGAGACAAACCTCACTATTAGCCTTAATCTCGCGGAACACGATGTTGCTAAGTTATTGGCTCAGATTTTGCAAAATAAACCTCTTTGTAATGAACAATTTTTTTTTTTTGTGTGAGCAACAGCATTTAAAAGAGAATGACAGTCTGGTACGCTTTTCACTTTTTATTGTGAGTGATGAGCTCATATGTAAAAAAAACAAAACAAAACCCCAGCCCTCCCCAAAGCTTGATGTATCTTCAGACTAGAAACATACATCAGTGTTATTTTTGTATTCAATTTAGAAGTTGTTTCGCAGATGTAATCATTTGACCACCAGCTCCAGTTTTAAACGCTTTAAAGCCTTATCTACTGTATCCAACTAAAAGCATAAAACTGCACTTGTTGCTTTCAGGGTGATTTCAGAGTACATGTAAACTTCAGCTGCTCCCCACCCCCTGCTATTGCTTCTGTTGTCTCAACTGAAAGGATAAAAAAAGTTGTGTTTTGTTGCACAGTTCTGCACTGGGGAAGAGAACATAATTATGTAGATTTAGGTTTTTTACCTGTTTAAAAAATCTTATTAGATGTTTGAGGAAAGAAAATTTAAAAATCCTATTTAAAATAAACCCATAAGTTCCTGTGGGTGTGGAAGTTTGCTGTTTAACATCTTTCATGTAAAGGGAGGAAGAGCCTCAAATGTGATGAAGGCATGCTGCTAAAAGAGGGCTGTGAAACTCCCTGTTGCTTCTGCTTACTTGGTGTGTCATCTAGCTCTCATCTATCTGACACCAGTCTGAGTTAGTTCCACTTCCCAATCTGGCAGAAAACTTAATGTTCTCGCCTGAAATCCCAAATTGCTCACTCGTAGAATTACCTTATTCCGTGAGTAGGCTGCTGCTGGAGCTGGGGAGGTAGAAGTGATGTTATTTCTCTGGGCAGCTGTGTGGAATTTGTTCAGCTGCATCATCTGCTTGTACATACAGGAGCAGAAGCAAAAAATTTGTCAATTAGGCATTTTCTAAGTTAGGTTTTAATGTAATCTGTTAATTTTTTTTTTTGAGGCTATGTTGTTTTTACAGGATATATTGTGATAAAAGGGAAATGCATTGGCACATGTGTTGTGTGAGTGTGAATAGGGTGGCAGTCTTTTCTGTCAACAGAAGCTGCTTATCCAGGAAAGAAAAGATGTTGTCCAGAAGGAGAACCTGTAGCAGACTTGTAATTCTCATTAGATCAAAATGTGTGAAATATTAATTAGTAAACCAAGTCAAGAATATTGTGAGAGGGGAAGGGTAAGAGGAACATACTCCTTTGTATATATTAACATATAGATTTAGTGAAATTTGGAATTGAGCAGTGTTTATATTTGGAGATGGAGTATGCTTTCTTCATTAGTATTAATCAGTTGAATGTTGTGTGTTTGTGTTGTTTCATGGATTCTACCTGTATGCTTCTTTGATATTAGACTAGAAGTCTTCTGAAGGCTTTTCTTGGGAATTTTGATTACAGAAAATAAGGTAAAACAAATTCAGGCATCTCATAATTTTCTTTATTTATTTTGTAGGAACTCAGAAGCTTGAGAGTGTCGTGCTTAGTAAAATGAACTTTGAGTCTTTTGTGAGGGACCTGCTTCTTGTTCGTCATTACAGAGTTGAAGTTTACAAGAACAAAGCAGGGAGCAAATCTGTCAAAGAAAATGACTGGTATTTAGCTTACAAGGTACAATTTTCCACCTCTCTTTATAAATAATTGTGATATGAAAGGAAAAAAACACCATTGCTTTTTCCTGAGCTCCTCTGCTTGGAGTTTTGGGATTTTAAGGAACTGATGATGAAAAATCGCACCTGTTTGTTATTGAAGTACTTTGTATCTGTTATACATATCACTGTATTTTCTAGTGCACTAAGGCTGAAAGAGCTTGCTCTGTGTCTTTGCCATAGGTTGGGAATGAAGTACTTTGCTCTGTCTAGATGATATGTAAAATTCAAATGATTAAAAAAATAAAATAACTGTGTATTTCACACTAATTGACTGCTCAGTACTTAGTTTTATCAGTTGTTATTTTTAAAGAAAGAAAGTGTGTTTGTACACCCTTTTTAAAAAGTATTTTTCTTTTTCTAACTAGGGCTCTCCAGGAAATCTTGCCCAGTTTGAGGAAGTTCTCTTTGCCAACAATGATATGTCCACGGCCATTGGGGTTGTGGGGGTTAAGCTGTCTGCTGCTGATGGGCAGAGAGTAGTAGGAGTGGGCTATGTCGACACTACACTGAGAAAATTGAGTGTTTGTGAGTTCCCAGATAACGATCAGTTCTCAAACCTTGAGGCTCTACTGGTTCAGCTGGGCCCGAAGGAGTGTGTGCTGCCAGGAGGAGAGACTGCAGGAGAGATGGGAAAACTGAGACAAGTAAGGGAGCCACTGTGGCTGATGGACAGAACCTCTAAAAAGCCCAGTTCTGGTTTTTTTAGCCAGGCTGTGATGTGTGGAAAAACAAAGGACCAATATCTTAATTTGAATAAGTTTTGATATATGCATACAAAAAGTATTATTATTGATTTATTTGCACTTAAATCAACAAAAGTTCTAAAATCTTGTCTGTCATTCTTCTCCCTGCAGCCCAGCAGGAAGTAAATATCACTTTAGAGTGTACTTCTGTCTGCTCAACATCTGTCCCCAGAATATTGAAAGTAGTTGTTAACTGTGTGTTTGTGAACAACAGGTCATTCGGAGGGGAGGAATCCTGATTACAGACAGGAAGAAGTCAGATTTCACAACCAAAGATATTGTTCAGGATCTCAATCGCTTGTTGAAATCAAAAAAGGAGGAGCAGATGAATAGTGCAGCACTGCCAGAGATGGAAAAGCAGGTGAGCAATGTTCAGTGTGCCTCTCTTTCTTCGAAGTGGAGTGGTGTGTGCACATGATGTGAGCGGATCTCCTCTGCATTCTTGCTGAAGTGTTCAGCAGTTCTGCTCAGCTTGAGACTGTGTCAGAGCTGGATACCAGGGGTCCTGGAAGAAATGGAGAAAATCATTCACTTATCTCTTCAAAGCAGTAATCTCTGGTAAGCAAATACACTGCACAAGAGGTGCCTCTTGTTCATAATCTGTCTAGCCTAAGGACTGAAGTACAATACTCTGGTTATTTTGAATGACAGGAACATTGGTATTTGAAAACAGAGTAATGTTTATGATAATATTTTTGTGTTGTCTTATGGCTTAAGTATATGATTGCTTGCATGTTTGTTCTTAGCTGCTAACAGGAGGCAGTTTGTTGAGATAAACAAGTTTTAAAATGCCCTTCACTGCTGATGCTCACTGCAGGTGTAAGGTTCAGAGTTATCCTCCCTTAACATGTCATTTCATAACAGAGTTGTTTGAAGTGTGTTGCACCTGAACAAGTCAGTCATGCTACTGCCTCTCTTTTGTGCTGGCTCTCAGCAATGCCATGGAGTGAGTCAGATCAGATCCTTGTTCTGGCTGAAAACTAACCCTGAAACCATGTCCTGAGATGATCCAGCATATCTCATTTATCTGCAATATAACTTGTTTGTGTTCCTGAGCTGGAAACATCCTGATAACAACTTTGGGAAGCTGGCAAGGTGTGCAACTTCACATTTTGTTTATCAGATTGTGGAGATGTCTCGTGTGTTGTTCTTGCACCTGCCTAGAAAGACAGCTGCAGTGCCATAGAATGTCCCTATGGAAATGAAGACTTATCAAACAGGATGAGTCTCTCATAGCCCTGCCAGAATTGACATGGCTCAAAGTCTTCCCCAGCTGTAATTTTCTAGGAGCATTTATCAAATCCTCTTGGATTCAGGAGTGTTTCTAACTAGAATGTGATGTGGTTTTTTTATTAAAAAAACTTCAGGTTGCTGTTTCATCTTTGTCAGCCGTTATCAAGTTTTTGGAGTTGCTGTCAGACGAGTCTAATTTTGGACAATTTGAACTGACTACTTTTGATCTTAGTCAATATATGGTTCTAGACAATGCAGCTGTTCAAGCCCTCAACCTTTTTCAGGTAAGAAATTCTTGAGTTAGTAACTGGTTTACAATATACTTACTTAGCTGCTTTATAATGAGCCTGGCTGTCCAATTGCAACTCCCCAGATCCTGATAAATGGCAACTTCTACATTTTAGCTTTGTTCTCAGTTACTCCCCTGCAATGTGTGTTTGAAACATTTAGATACTGTTACCACCTGTTTTATTTTTGTTTCTTATTATTTTATTTTAAATGTAGAAGGGGACAGAAGATCATCAAGGAGGTAGAAAGTGGCCACTGTAAAGCAAAGACAAACTATTTTGTAATTTGGGTTGCTCTACGAGGTGTGTAGGTACAGTTCTTAATGGTGCAGCAGATGCAGTTGGCTATACAGAAGTGCAGCTTCTAAATTGGATGTGCTGAAGTAGGTAATTCGTGTATAATGTATGTATTCTGTGACTCTTTCTTACATTCAGAATGTAATACTGTCCAGAACACTGAAAATAAGCACATGCACTTTAGAAATTAGATATTGCAGGGGGTGAATGCGTAAGTATTCCTTCTCACTGCATTCATTTCCTATTGTTGTCATTCTAGTTCTACATCGTAGTGGTTTGCAGGCATCCAGACCTGCTCCTAGCTGGATGCTTGCCTGCTGCTTTAATTGCAGCTGTTCTTGTGTAGAGAGGGTTGAGATTTTAATTTCAAAGTCAAAAGCTGAAACAAGCTTGTTCATTCAATATTAACCAAAATTTTTGCTTCATAGCTGTTTGTGTGAAAACCAAACCGCAACAAAAACACCCAAAAGGCTGTCTGGAGTCTAGCTAATATTAAACCTGAGTTATAGGTAGTAAACTGTAATTTGAACAGAGCTAAGTTTAGAGATGTTCATAGCACTGCAGAGATGATCTGGGGAAGCTTGAGAGAATTCAAGTAACTGTTCTTCGCCATTGCCTGATTCTGTTGTGTTCCCCCCCAGCAAACTCCAAAGTTCTCCAACTAAACCCTTGAACTCAAGTCCTGTTTCTTGCTGCTTTTTTTGTGATGGATGGGACCCCTATTTCTTGATCTTAGGAAGAGCAAACTAGCTAATATCTAGATGTATTTCCACTTCTGCTACTCGGAGTGGAAACTGCCCCATGACTTGGTACACTTTTAACTTTGCTGTTCGGTCAGGATTGGTTTCAAAATAGACAAACCTATTCCTTACTTGCCATGCTCCAGGGATCAGAGTGTAAGTACTTTAATGCTGCACTGTTTCATTTACCATTTTTGGTGGGTGCCAAGTTTAATAGGAAAAAAACATGTTCTGATCCTAAATAGCTGTGTGCCATTCAGTCGATGTCAGTAAACTTCACTAACTAATTTTTTTTCTTTTTTTTTCCTTTATGTTTTTTTGTTTTGTTTTTTCTTTCTTTCCAGAGTTCTGTGGAAAATGCAAATACTGCACAGTCTCTAGCTGGTTTACTGAATAAATGCAGAACCCCTCAAGGACAAAGACTAGTTAATCAGTGGATCAAACAACCACTTATGGACAAGACCAGAATTGAAGAAAGGTAACAATGCTATGTGTTTGGTAGACTTAAACGAGTTAATAACTGTTATATATAAGGCCCTTTCTTTTTAAGCACAGAATACTACAACCAAGAAATAATAGTGATTGGAGTCTTTTATGTGCTAGCCTGTAATGCATTGTAGTTAGAGCAGAATATATTTTTCCTTGAGATGCAAATTGACAGGTTACTGTTGAATTAAATGCTTTTTACCATTATACATTTTAAAGAGGAGGTACAATATCTTTAGGTGATCTGAATGATGCTGTGCTTCAGGCTAAGGCAGTGTAGCAGCCACTTACTGACTGTCGTTCATATGCAAATCCTCAGTCTGTATAATAATATTTTGATGTCACTTCAAGTTTACCAGTTTAAAAAAAAAATCAACAAAACACCCAAACAGTTAAGCCGTAGAGACATATTCCTGTTTCCAGAAGAAAGCTGCTTTTGGTTGCAGTAGTTCACTCTAATCATGCCGAGATATTGTGGGGGCTTTTTCTTTCTTGCTCTTTGATCCTGCCCTCTGTCACAGTGTGGCTGCCCTGCCAGTAGATAACAGTATCAGTTGATAAGAAGCCTTAGGGAATCTGATAAATCTCTGCTGAGAATGTACAGATAATTCTCAATCCTTCAGAAAGGAAAACTGTAAAGACTGTATTCTTACTGTGCGTGTTTGTCTTGAGTATGCTCACCATGCAAATACAAGTGACACTTTTTTAAAACTACTCCTAAATATAGCTGTATTCTTATGATCTAAAACAAAATTCCATGCAGCTCTAGCAATCAGCAGGTTAATACATTATAAAATGCATGTTGAAGTGTATCTTGACAAAGTAGAAGAGGCCGGAAAATTGAATTTAACTTTGATAGATTCTCTAAGGCTCATATTTCACATAAGGCATTGCAGGTATGTCTGTATATGCTGTTGGGCACAGATCCCTACTACCAAAAAGAAATCTTGGCTTGGACATGCTGATATTTAAATAAGTTATGCAGAGAGTAGTTGTTGTGGTTTAAGTCCAGCTGGCAGCTAAGCACAGCGCCGCTCACTCACCTCCCCTGTGGAATGGGGAGGAGAGACAAAATCCAAAACACAGCACTGTATCAGCTACTGAGAAAAAATAAACTCTATCCCAGCCAAAACAAGGATTACAGTATTCTCTCTAGGTTTTTGGAGACTGAATTGTTCTACTTCTCCTCAACAAGTTATTCTGCTTTTCCTAATCATTTGCAGAACAGTGTGCAGTAACTTGATCAGAGCCCACTTAGAAATGTTGTCAGTGTGACATTGAAATATTTGTTCCCAGGATTATTGAATGCTGTATCTTACTCCTGCATGTGTTACAAAAGCTTTCAGTGTTGGTTCTTGACTAAGGACCCGAGATCATCTGTGTCTGTCAGTTTTGAATCCTAAGATCTGAGTGAAATTTAATTTTATGATTGTGTTGTTTTTAAAATTTTGAAAGTTAGAACTCCCATTTTGTAATTTTCTTATGTCAAAGTAAACATCAGAAATTTTAACTTTCGTGTGAGACATGTTTACTTATTCCTGTATGTCAGAAATCTTCCAAGTTTGGAAGAAACAGTGTTTTCTTTATAAAACTGGAGTTGAGTTGTAGGCAGAAAATGTAACTTGACCTGTTTTGTAGAGTTACTATCACCTCTGTGGTTTGTGTTGTGATTCTGTGTGGCTAGTGTTAGCTGCATGTAGGAAAAGGTATATTTAAAGTAGGAGGGGAGTAATTAAATGGAGCTAAGCTCTTAGTGAAGCTTGTAAAGGTCAGTGTATCCAATGTAATGAATTTGAAAGAAGTTCACTGGTAACCTGTATCTTGCCCAGCTGCAGAGTCCTTGGAGCTGCAATTTGTTAAAAGTACTTTGCGTTAAGGTCAACCTCTATTTATGGGCACTGAAATACCATAGTGACTCCTTTTCACTTTATTCTGCTGCATTCTGTCTGAATGCATCTTGCTTTCAAGTACTACTTAGATGAATTCAGTTCTCTGAGATAAAAGCAATGTAATTTACTCGTAAGCCTCATCCTCCCAAACTTCATGCTTTTCAAAGGGTGTAGGACTGTTCTTTTTTTAATCCAAGGAACAAGTATGATAAGAGAAGCTATTAGTGGGGCTGGTGAGATGTATTGACAGATTCAAGTATCTTTTGAAAGATATGCAGTTGCTAAGTTGTTTTCTGAAGACTTTACAGTATATTGTGGCTGTTTTAAGGATTGCAAACCACAGTTTAGAACATAAGGTGGCTTGAGAAGGAAATACCTGGACTGTGGTTCCTTTACATCTCCTTTGTTGTCAAGAGGAGCTACTGATTATTTCTTAGCTTGAAGTGTGCGATGTTGAAGGACCCCATTTAACACTAACCAGTGCAAAACTCCTCAAACGAAGCAGAACTGCCCAAGCTGGACTCATGCTCAGTGGCTGATTTGAAGGAAGCCTCTTGTTTTGCTTATGCAGGAGGTACTTGACTTAACTGTTGTCCCAGTAGTAAAATTGGTGTCTGAAAGTTTTACTTTTTTTTTTCCAGAAGTTAGACTGTTGTAACCCTCTGCTAAGACCTGCAGGTGGTGCAAGTCATCTTTTGGAGATACTGGAATCCACCTCTTTCAGTAGGTTATGCTCTGCAGTGTGTTGTTAACCTGTATTGATAAATGGAACACAGAGTTGGGTCAGCCGTCCATACTAACTCTTGATACAGTAACAACACAAATTAAAGTATGTATTGCACATCTTCAGATAAAATAATGCTTACTGAATGGAGCAGCTACTGATGAGAACTGAGAAAACAGAGGCTCCTGATAGCTGCCTGTCTTGTAGGATTTGGGGTTCTCCCAGTGTCCATCTGGTTTTCCTTGATTAAAAAAATAATTATCAGTCATAAGTATACACAATACAGCCCTACTTCTCCTATGTGGTATGTTCAGAAGGCAAGTACATGAGGTTCTTGCTCCTTGTCTCATAGTCAGCGTATTTGAAATTAAAATGTAGTCGCAGAGCCAGCATGTGCAAATACAATTATTAATTGCATAACCAAATTGTCTGCAACACTGCAGGCAGCTTCAGTATGTCATGTCTATTCTTCAGGTACTGGAAAGTCTGAGAAATGTGGCACAGTATAAAATAGTGCTCATTCTGTTATGTTCTGAGAAGAGAGTTCATGCTGAATATATTTAATTTTTTTTTCTATTTTTGGAATAAACCCTATCTGACATTTATACACAGCATAAATAAAAGATTTCAGCTCACATTCTTAGTCCTTTATGTATACTGTGATTGAACCTCTTATATGCCTTTGTCCCATGGTGGAAGAGATGCAGGGGTCTCAGAAGAGTTAAAGGCTGTACTCAAACATTACTTGCTCTGATCCAAGCCTATTTTGAGGTTTCCTCCTGTGTTTCTAAATATCATGCTGCATGGGGGCCACATTGTAGAAACAAGTCGTGTCTCTGGCAGAGTCAGGAAGTAATAGATTTGGGAAGCTTGAGGTGAATAAATGACTAGCAGGGTAAAATTTCCAAGTTTGTAGAACATTTTCATGCATCAGTCTTGACTGATCATTAAAGTAGCCATTTGTTTAAAAATGAAAAAAAACCCAACCCTAACTTGTTGCCTTAAGACAAGAAGAAGAAACATGATCAAAGGCCCTGGCTCTCTTGGAGCAGCTGCTGGGGTGAGGTATGAGGATGGTCAAAACTCTGGAATGTGTGTTCAGAGAGGTCGAGTGGTCTCTGTTCTTGCTCAGTGTTCAACTGAACTTAGCCTTGTTTGGGACAAGGGCTGTAAGCAGAGGCCTGGAGTTCCAAAGTGAATTGTTCTGCAGTAAGTTTTCACTCCTTTTGTGTCCTTTCCTGACCTGCAGCTGTCCCTGCAAAGCATTGCCGATAGGCTTTGTTGCTTTTGTCATTTTTAGCAGCTCTGGGAAGACCCTCAGTGCTTTTCCGAGTACAGGTCAGAACCTCTCCGGAGCCACAGACTGATTCCAGGCAGCTGAATTAATAGTATGCAATAGCCTGTGTCCTCAGTAAGGGAGGGGAAGATGTGACCAGCTTGGAGGTTTGCCTCAATGACCTCTTTAAAATGCATTTCAGATGCTGAGAGAGCTCCTAATGCCTCTAGAAAAGCTTCTGAAATACAGATTGAATCTGAACAGATTTGAAGACAGAAATGTGATTTCTTATTGTCATGGAGATCATGATGCAATAAATATTTCCCATGAAAGAAGTTGTCATTTCAGTGACATGAAAATGGTGTTGGCTTCCAGTAAGCCTCTAGAAATGTTAGAAAAATGTCACCTTTGTCATTCCAAAAGTTACTGTCACTAAGTTTTGTAGAGAAATGTTGGGAGCTTGAAACTCTCAACACTTCTCCTTTTACCCTCTCCCCTCCCTTCACCTATGTTTATTGTTTCCAAAACTACTAATTTATCTCTATTTATTTCTGTTTATTTCATTTGGGTTTGCTTGTAAAACTGAGGTCGACATTGAGTGCTGTCTAGAGACATTAAACAGGAACTCTTCCAGACAAGCACACATCACACAGGCAATGTCTCTAGGAAGCAATTTCCATCAAAATCCCAGGCACTCAAAACCTATTCAAAGGCTTAGATTGTTTTGTTGCAAAAGACTTATTTTTAGTGTTCTTGTCTGAGGAGCTGAAAAAAGACTCCTTTCATGACACCTTCAGGTGTGGGAAAGACAGTGTTGGTGTTTGTATTCTGTGTGTTATCCAGATTGTTCGCCTTCTGGATCAGGGATCAGCAATCAGCGTTGCAAATCTGTAAATTATAGGTGGCATTGAGTGGTGCAGCACTGGAGCAGGTAGTCATAGTATCTCCTAGTTGATACTTCCAGCTCACCCACTTCTTCCTGACAAGTCCTCACTTGGTGAAAAATAAATAGAAGGATTAAGCTTTTAGTAATTTCTTTTGTGTCTGAATTTTGAGGCTCAACAGAAATGAAAATTAAACTCAGATTTGATTGAAATGTCAGATTGGTTTTCAGACTCGTGAGACACCATGAGACTGCTATTTATTTAGGGAAATGTGAATCTGTAGCTGCCATGCTGTTCTATGGCTCTCATCCTGCCAAAATGAGGTGGATGGCACTTACTGCCGTAGTTAAATTTTGCCTAGAATCCGTGTTTAAGTATTCAGGACTGTATGAAAACTTACTACGCACAGGTGCAAAGCTCTCAGGTTTGTAACAGTGTCCTTGGTAGTCACTATTTTAAACACTGGCTACAGGAATATGGTGTATTCTCCGTGAAATTACAGTGACCGCATTATTGTTTCTGCTCTGTTTAATTTATGTCCAAAAACATTAGAAAAGTGCCATGTTAGGACACTGCAATGGAAGCTCTTGGCAAGAAAATTTTGTCTTGACTTGTAATTTAATTTCATTTATCATGTATGAGGACTGTAAGAGTCTTTAATGTTTTGTTGACATACAGTTTTGAGTTTCTTCTGTACAGAGTGAATGCAAATGAAGAAATATTTGTTTTTCTACAGCTAAGAAATAGAACTCGTTCAGTATGCTCTTAGTTTGCACAAGATTAAATAAATGCACAGGTTAGCAAATTTAAAAGGGTATTAATGCTGATGGAGTAGTGTAATAAATGTAACCTCTTAATTTTAATAATGTATGGAAACTTGTAAGGAAATACACAAAAAAATAATAATAGAAATACCTTTCCTGAGCTGACTCTAGTCTTTGAAGACTATGCAGCACACTGGATCCCCAAAATGCCATATTTAATTAAAAAGCAGGACTGGCAAAAAACCTCCGTGGTGTAAGGCATTAGGCTGGGAAACAGCCTCTGCTGCTTTCCATCTGGGGTTTCTCTGTAAGGTTTTGGGTGGAGCAGTTTCACGGTGTGGGGTTTACAAACATGCCCATGACCGTGTCGTATTTGGTGAGTTCTTGCTCCATTGTCTTCACTGTTCTTTGTTACCACATAAGAAATGGAGGTTTATTAGGAATTCTTAAAAGATGGGCATTTGTTGTTGTGTCTTGAAGCCTAAATACTGTGTCATTCTTGACTTTATTCAAATCAGGATCTTTTTGCCTTCTTGTCCTTGACACTTGCTCACACTGTCTGTTCTGTATGTAGGGTTTCTTTGGCCTTCAGGATTTAGTGTGAAAGCTTTTTTTTTTTTTTTGACTCGTGCACCATGCTCTGAGTTGTTTCATAGATAGCTCGTACTGTCTGTAACCGCTTTAAATCAAAAAGTGCAGTCGTGCTTCCCTGACTGTGGACTGCCACCTGTTCCCTTGTTATTGACACTGGCACTGGTGTTCCTGTAGCTGACTCATTCATCTTTTGATGGGGAGTTTATCATGCTTAAATAATAAAGGGTGTCATGCTGGATAGCAAATAATCCAGAAAAACTCAGCAGTTGCCAAAAGGGGCAGTCCACACCTCCTACTTCCTTTTTTTTTTTTGGTCTCATAGCTAAAGATCAGTTTGATTTGGCTTGTTCACTTGATGAAAAGTAGTCCATGAAAAAGTGAGGAGTTGTCATCTAAAATTAACCCTTTTGCTCCTCTGCAGCTGGTCCATGACCTGCTATCATCGTAAACATCTGTAAGTAAGGTCAACAAATACCAGAAGCCAGAAACTGTTCAGATTTAATAATCTGACTTGAGTTTGCTTTCTGTTGGTATTTTGACTGTTTTAGAGATTATTCCAATTAATTTATGTTGTGAGTTAGATTGCCAAACTTGCTGCAGGAGGATAGAATGGATATCTGCCTATCCTTGGATTGGAATAGTGAATCTGTGAAATGGAGCTGTGCACTAACGTTGCTCAATAAACCTGCTGCTTTCCTGACAAATTTGCTGTGAAGATGCTGTTTGACTATTTTTAGGTCCTACAGAAAACAGACTGTGACAATTTTATGAAAAAGACTATATGCATGGAAATAAACATTGGGAAGACAAAAAACAAGTCTCTGACAAAGATTTTGGGAGATACTTCTTGTTTGATGAGCTATCGTCTTATCACTTCTGTCTATACAGTTCCTTGAGGGTAAGAGACTGCATAGTCCAGCAAGATTGCGATGGGATTTGAGGTGGTAAAGAATTTACTGTGTTGAATATTCAAAATTCAACTTTGCTGGTAGATACTGTGGTTTTTTTCTTCTGTAAACATGTGTGTTTAAACGTTGGGAACACTGTTTCTCATTCTGTGAAGTAGTGTGTTACTATAAGGTGGGAATTTCCCCTTTCTCTCCCAGTTCCTCTTCTGTGGAGCTGTTTAATTCATTAAGGGTAATAATTTTGTTGTTCTTTAACTGAGAACGAGGAGGAGAGGGGAATCAAATCTAAATAGTGCTGTTACATAAAACTAGATTGAATGGCAGTTCTTGGTAATAATTAAAAAGTACTTTGTTCTTCTTTGAGAGATATAGCCTTTGGGAAAAGTAAGTAGTGGTTTGTTCTCCTTGTCTATCACTTGGATAGTGACTGTTACTGTGTGTAATACATGCAAGCTGAGGAATGGGAAATAAAAGACCCTTGGCTTTGGTTTTAACTGTGGCTGAGGTGATTGTGTGGGTGTAGGTTGGATAAACAGGTGTATGAAAGTTTCTTTAGAATCTAGACAGATAATAATTTTTGTTTTAAATGTCTTGATATTTTCAGGACCTGAGTTTTGCAGAGCCAGGGCTGGTCTGCCATGGGAATGAACCCTCAGCAGGAGGTGGTGAGAGGGAGATGTCTCTGTGTCCCCATTGCAGGGCATAGGTGGCCTTCAGTCTTACCTGGAGAGAAACAGTGGGAGCCCTGGCACACTCTGGTCACCTCGTGCCTGCAGAAATGCTCCTGCAGATCCCCCTCTGTACTCATGGGAAACACAGCTCACAGCCTGCAGCTCTTGGCTGTGGGAAGGGCCATGGTGCCATCAGGAGCCCTGCCAACCTTGCCTTGTCAATGAAGGAAAGATGGTTCCTTTTCTTCTGTTTTCATTGTAGGGAGTTTGTGTGCCTGCCTCAGAGTCCTGCACTGCCTCGCTAGTTCTGGCTGGAGGAGGCCAAGCAGAGCTCTGCTGGTGTGGTGCTGCTTTATTTGCATGCTTTTCAGCATAATGCCAGGCACTCCCTTCCCTCAGAGTCTAAAAATATTGCTGTTGCAGCAGTCTGCTTCAGGAGCAAGGTCTTAATTGCATCAAGTGGTTCTTTGCTGACAGGATACGACTGGGCTTGTCCACAGCTGGCAGGGCCACCTCAGGTTGAGATGGTTCAGGGGAGCCAGAGGTGAGAAGCAAACACAGGCACAGCAAATGATGATGTGTTTTTAAGGAGGGGGAGCTGGGAGCATCACCCTCAGTGTCAGGCTGAGGTACCCACAGCTGCCTTTCCCAGACTGCCAGGTTTTGTTCCTCCATGCTTTGTGACCTGTCTGTGTAAAGAGCAGGACAGCTTTCCAGCTGTACCACTGAGCCAGGTCATGCCTGGTTTCTCTGGCTTTTTTGTTTTGGCTTAGGAGGAGTTTTGAAACTCAGTTTGGGGAGATCATCAGAGTCTGAGGAAAGCTGTTATCTTACTGGGATGACAGCATTGTCATTGTAAGAACACAGATATTACAGGTGGACTGTGAAATGCATCACTCTGGGGCTCTTTGTTCCTGGTTTGCTGTTTCTGTTAATGTGCTGTATTATACAATGTCTCTCAGTCATTAAAAGTCTGTAATTTCAGATCCCTCACAAAAAACAGTAATGCACTTTAAATTCTGGTTTGAGGAGGAATAGACACTGTTGTACTTCTTCACTGTCATCTTCAAAGGTTTTTTTGTAAGCAACTGTATCTTTTAGTTTAGCTTTTTGGGGGTGTTTAGTTTGTTACAGTGGTTTTCAGGGAGGGAAGCTGTGAAGTAATTTGATAATACAGAAACATTCATAGCATGTTAACTGAGAAAACAAAACCAACTTTGTGCTTGCATGCCAGGAAGAAACAATGACAAGGTTCCACTGTTTGGGCAAGAAGCAGGTGGGAAAGAGAACCTGAGCCATTTGGTATGGAAGGAAATCCATGTGAAGGTGCAGACTGCTCTTTTTTTGGCAGACAGTAGGAAGAAGTCTTGCCAAGAGGCTTGGGCACAAGTCTCTCACCCGGGCCTCTTGGGATTGCCTGGGTTGTCTGCTTCTGAACTACAGGCCCTTGTGTGGCCATGTGAATTTTGAGAGAGCTGGAAGAGAGCTTGCTCAGGTGAACAGCTTGTGATACTCAGACACAAGATTTTTGACCCTAATGATATTGTATGGCCAAATTGGTACAATTTCATTAAAACAGCAGAAAGATTTTGACCCCTTGCTTGGGACAATCCGTGTCGTATGTAAGAAGTGCTGGAGGAGGGTGTATGCAACTCATCCATAAAGCAACATTCTGAGTTCTTGGTGAATCAAAAACCTGGATTCAAATCTAGTGTCTTGAAAGTACTGCAAGAACTGGTGCCTATGGTGAGCCCTTTCCAAGGCTATTCCTGTGGCTTGGGTAAATGTTGCCATCAGCTGGAGACTCGCTGCCAGAAACCAGAGCAACTTCTGGCTGTGCAGAGGCTCCAGTGTGGGCTGAGTAGGGGTTGAGATCAGTGATCCTAAGCCTATGATGTATGACTAAAATAAAATGGCTTTTGATGGTATTAATCTTTTTAAAGCTGCTGGTTCTTTATTCCTCAGGGTTTGTGTTACATTTATTTCAAATTGTTTGCAAAGACAGCTCCAGTTTCATAAAAAAAAATCTTTTGTGCATAACTAAGCACTTCCAAAAGCATGTGTGGGTTGCCTTGCTATTTTGCATTATTTCTTTGTGCTTGTCTGAGAAATTTTGGATGTTATTTTTATAAATTCATGCAACAGCTCTGATTGTCTGAGGCAAAATGACCTGGGATTGTCAGTGTGATTTTTATGCTGCTGTGTGCTGAATTACTGAAGTAATTCTCAGTATCAGGCTTCAGATTTTTGATTTAGGCTCCCATGTGCCAATCTTGGATGTCTGCCTTAATACTTCAAAGGGTGTGAAGCATACTGAAGTTCTCTGTTGTGGAAAGAGATTTACAAATTTAAGGTGGTATCTACGGCTTACCTGGGACAGTGAACTGGGTTATGGCTGATTTTTGGGAGAGAGATGATTGTCTTAGGAATGACTGGGTCACCAGGAGAAGTTTATAAAGGGAGCTTAGGACACTGCCTTGCTTATTTCTGGTGGGGGGAAAAAAAAAAAAAACCGCCGGTGTTTATCAACTACAACAACTTGCTGTAGTCTGGGCTTCCTCCAGGGTGTTAAAATACGTGTGCCTTGTGTGAAAAAGAAAACCCAATTAGAACAGGTAAGGTGGTGGGTATCATTTTACATGTTAGGTTAAGTATGTCCAGGGAGGATTTGCTTTGGCTATGTTTGATTAAGAAAGAGATCTGAGTTTGAAAGAAACCTGAGGGAAAACAAAATAATGATACATGAAGTGTTTTTCCACCTTCCCTTGTATAAACAAAATATGAAATTAAACTGAACAACTGTGCATATTCTGAAACTTGTGGTGCGATGAAAGTCTCAGTATATTTTAAAGCAGTCATTAATATGCCGCTTTTGTAAGGTGGTGTTTCTTGATTAAAATTCTACATAATCAAGTAGAACAGTTGGACGGGAAAGTTGATCTTAATCTGCAGTCAAAGAAACCCTTTAGCCAGCAGAGAATAGAAATGTATGCTCTTCAGAAGACTCAGCTGTTAGATAGTCAGGGGAGTTACAAACTTTAAAGTCTTCTTATAAGTAAGTCAGCTTCTCCTGTAAGAGAGTGCATTCTTCAGTGTTAACAACTTTTTCCTTGTGTCATGTGGAGGTTTTAGTTAGTACAGTTTTTTCTGTAAACATCTATGAGTAATTGGGATTTTAAGTCCCTGTAGTAATAACTAAATATATATTACTCATTATAAAATATATATTGCTGATTATGTGTGATCCCAGTTACATGAAATGATAAAAAAACTCCTCAGAGTCCTTTTTCTGAGCAGAGGTGCTTGAGGGAAGTGTTTTCTTTCCTGCATGCACAGGGAGGTGCAGAGCTGTTCAGGGTTTTGTAGGATGTTGGTGGAGGAGAGATTAAAATTTTAGATGCTTTATAACTTATTGCACACTGGTTTGTTAGATTTTTTATTTTTTTTTTTGATGCCTGCCAATCCTGCACAGGCATTATAAATACTCTGTTCCTTTTAACTCTGATCTTTTATTTTAGTCTGTTAGTTTAGTTAATATTTCTACACACAGAATTCTTTCTTCATAAAATCTGTATACAAATCTGGCATGGTTAATGTTTTCCTATTAACTTCGTTATTTAACTATGTAAAAACCTAGAAATATAATTAAACTCTCCTGACAACGTCCATATTGAGGCACCTTAAAATGGTGATGAAAAATGCTGCATAGGTGTAGCAAGGGAAGAAGAAGCAATCTCTTCTGATGTCAAATGTGATGCAAACCTCAGTGGAATGGAAGCAGTGTGTTGAGACTTGGGGAAGCCTGTGACATATATTAGATTAAAAACAGATTTTTGTTGCCGTTTTCTGTGTGTGTGTGGTACACTGGCCTTTTGTCAGTAGGCAGCTCAAGAGATGCTTCTTATTAACAGTAAAACTGTGGAAAAGATGGAATATTTTGAGTTGGATTCTGGAATATCCAGCAGAAACTTAGAGATAAGTATGTTTTTTCCTCTCTCTGTCTCCCAGAGCACACTAAGCCTAATGATACTTGTTAGTGAGCAGAATTCAAAGCTGGTAAACAGCCCTGGTTTTGCACAGCAGAAATAAAAGGTGGTTACAATTTCCAAGTTCAAGTAAAAAGCGCCTGTGTTGATTTTTCAGTTACATTAGCTGAAGTCTTGTTAGCTGTTTTTGTAGTTTTATTTGCAAATT
This sequence comes from Vireo altiloquus, assembly GCA_013396875.1. Taxonomy (NCBI): domain Eukaryota; kingdom Metazoa; phylum Chordata; class Aves; order Passeriformes; family Vireonidae; genus Vireo; species Vireo altiloquus. The sequence goes on from VZRF01009368.1 coordinate 86,030, forward strand.
TAAATAACTGTCTTGAAACAAAGATTTCCTTTATGTTCTAGTGTGGTTTCACTACTTATAATTGTTTCTGTTATCTTGACTATGCTGCGTTAGATCTGTGGTGGAAAGTTTTGCCCTATTTTCCTTTCCTTTTGGCTGTGTGGCAGAAATGACTTATTTAGTGTTGACAGCTCTTGTTTGATTACATTTTCTTGGATTTTTAAAATTTGTTTCTTTATATATTTTCTTTTTTTTTTCCCCTCAGCTGAACTTTACATTAAAAGCAGCCTATCATTTCACATTACTACTTGTGAGCATTATTCATGGCTTAGGGTTGCATTACCTTAACCTAGCCCTTTCTATTCAGCAACCTCGTATGTATTCTTACCAACAGGAAATTGTTACGCAAAATGTGGCACGAACACAAACCTGTCAGATGTATCTTTGTGCTTGGCAAATGTAGGGGGGAAAATACAACAGTACCAGGAAGATCATGAAATGTTAGTCTAATTATCATGGTTTTGGCAGAGGAAAATTGTTCGTGCTGATCTGAGAACTCCTTGAACTTGTCATTGTGGGCAGAAGAGGAGGGGAAAAAATAAATTAGAGCTTTCAAAATGCCTTTGACCGGTCTTTATCCAAGAGGCTGTTGAACAAGCTAAGGGAGCCATGAGATAAAAGTGAAGGGTTTGTTTGTGCAAAAGGCACAAGCAAAAAAAACCATCTAGATCCTGGTAATGATAAGCTCAAGGCTACAGAAGCTGTGCTTGAGATATTCTTGAATAACTGTTATAGCAGCTGTGCAAAATTGAGTAAGTTTTCAGAAATGATTCTGTGTATATATCCATATGTCAGGATTACTGATTTTCTGCGGACCTCTTGGAAGAGAAGCTAAGTTCTCTGACTTTAAGCATAAGCCATGAGAGGGCAAGATAGGATCTGATGTTGGTGGTAAACTTGAATTTTGCCCATTCTTGCGTGTGTGAAATTGGTCATCAAAATAAGAAGAAAAAAAGTAGTTTTTATACTTGAAATTTTAAAGACGAAGTCATGGAGTACTCAGTAGTTTAAGCAGGTCGGATAAACCCAGCAAACTGGTTTCCTGCTGCAGGCAGGAATAGTATTTTTCTGGATTAAAATTCACTTTGATAATGGATAAACATTGCAGATGTGCCTCGCTTTTTTCCTGGTGTGTTTTTTAAGTGAAGAAAGATTGTTTTAAACAAGAAATGAATGCAATTTTGCAGATAATAAAACTTGAAGATACTTGCAACTAGTTACTCTTTATGGGTTGATGGTGTGGTGGTATTTTGATAATTGAGAAACAATAAATATGATAACAAATCTTGCATAATACCTGGGAAATGAGAGGACCTAACATCAGGATGGTACAACCTCTTGTGTGTTTGTCATGATTATAACTGCTAAAGACCAAGGAAGGTAACAATGGGTAACATGAGTATGCTAAATGGAGAAGTTTACAGTAAATCTTTTGTTTTTGCCAAAGGAATTGTTTGCAGGTTAGAGGACTAAAAATGACCCAGCTACTTGGTTCCTGTGGGGAGGTTCATGTGGGCAAGTTGGTTCCTTCTCTAATCCCTTGGGGAAGGAAGACATCTGGTTAGTGGGCTTGTATTTAGGCTGCTCAAGCAGTTATATCAGGTGTCTTTAGTTTGGTTCAGTTTTTATTGCTTTTTTTCCCCCTTAATATTTAAACAGTGTCTGGGCTTTAAAAGCTGTGTTTGGTCACTGGTTGTTGCTGGTGCTTCTGAGAGAACAGTTTGTGGTGTGAGTCCTAAGTGAGGACTCTCAGAATGTCTGCTCTGTAAATTGAAGGGATTTGCAATAAACATGGCAATGTATCTGCTGTGACAACATCATGTAATTTTTGTCATTACTCCAAACCATTTGACAGAAGTCAGAAAGCTGGAAATCATGCTCAGAAACACCAACAGGGATCAGAATGGAAAATTGCTTGGCTTTTATGATGTTTCTCATACAAGTCTTGTTCTGTGTTCTTGCAGAAGGTATCTTCAGTATATACCTGTCTATTTCTGACAAGGTCTGTGTGCATGCTGAAACTTTAACGTATATTTTGGAAGTAAAGCACCCTAGCGTGTCAGTAATGTCAATCTCTACGTATTAAGGCTGTAGTTGAATGGATAAACGTTAGAGGTAGAGGTAGGATTCTTCTCCCATCTTCTTAGTTGTTTTTTTTTTTTTTTTTTTTTTGTATAATACAGAAGATTCACTGGAGTGTGGGGGTAGAATACTTTTTGAAACAGAAAGAATTTTTTGTGTGCAGAAATGTACTGCTAGCTGTCCAGGGGTCTCCAACTCTTGTGTTGCTTTTGCCAAAGCCTTTGTTTCCTGACTGTCTTTGCTAATTACCTGAGGCAGTGGACTGTGTTAACCCCTGTGTACTGTTGCCAGTGTCTGGCAGTCTGCAGAGCACAGCAGTATGTCATGTAGAGATTACTGCTGTCAGAATGACAAAAAAAATTGTCATTTCCAATGCGGTTTGCAAATGCAGATGTTACTGTAATTGAAACAAATGCAATTTTTTGCCAGTAAGCAAACCAGCAGGAATAATGTAGTGAAAGCTGTCCTTTGTTTGCTTGTGTGTGTCTAGATAAAATTAACTTCACTGCTGAAGCAAAGATATTGATAGATATTATTAACCAGAAATCAGCACAGTATGTAATATGTGGAGGTCTCTGAAGGAGGCAGAGCTCTTCCTTGGTATTCTGAGAGTGTGATCATAGAACACTGACCTCCCCAGCATTCCAAAATTAACAATATCTGACTTCTTTTTTTAACTGCTTATCCAAAATGCATAGAGATGGCAATATTAACTGATGCAAAACCCCCAAGAAATGTATGAATTTGCTTGCATTCTAGTGGAGAAATACAATTTAATGCTCTGTCACTTCTTATTGAGATTTATACTTGCTTTCAGCACTCAAAGAATATTTATTTCACTCTTTTAAAACCCCCATACTTACAACTAAAAAAAAATACAGAACCCCCCCCAACAAAATAGCAAACCAAAATGTCAGGGAGCAACAGCAAGGGAAGGCAAACTGGGAGTCAGTGGTGACAAGGCTGGCAGACAGTACCCTCACTGATAACAATGCCTCAGTGCCTGCCATGAGGCAAACAGTAGCTTGGAAGTAATTGGCATAGATTTAAAAAAGGAAAATCATGCCTGGCTAACCTAATAACTTTCTACAACAAATAGGCTAGGTGGTTGGATAAGGGAAGAGCAGGGACTTATTGCTTATTGTGACTTGAGCTGTCACTGTCTCCTGTTACATCTCATGAAGTATGGACTAGATCAGTACGGTGTGGTGGACTGAAAACTCACTGAGCTACCAGGCTCAGGGGCATGAAGTCCCCATGGAGGTCAGTCACCAGGGCTGTGTTCCAGGGGTTGACACTGGGGCCATCCTTGGGCATGCCCAAAATGTGACTGGACACCATCCTGGGCAGCTGGCTTTAGTTGTGACCCTGCTTTGAGCAGAGGTTGGAGTAGTCAGTGCACAGAGGTGCCTTCAGCCATGAGGATTCCCATCCTGTGGTCCAGGCTTGCACAGCTGCACAGTATCAATGTTGGCCTTGTCCACAGGGAGCTAAACTTTTTTTTTAAAAAAGTGAGCTTTTATTCCTGCTCAATACCTCTTCTCCTATAGACTACAGGAAGACTTTTTTTTATAGTGAAGGGAAAGGATTAATCTCAGAGTTGATTCTGAGAGTCAGCTTTACCTACAGGATAGGTGTTGGTATTTGCACTTGAAACAATTGCACTCCAATGCTGTTGATTAAAAACCTCAACTTCAAAACTACAGAAGCATGACACAGACTAAATTTCTTTGCTTTCTCAGCTCGTGTGTTGTCTTATTTTCATTTGGTTTTTTTTAACCAGGAAAGTTAACCAGTGGATAAGGCCATATGGAAGGTATAGATAGAAACTGTCAGATAAGTATTTTTGTTCTAATTGACGACATTAAAGAATTGTGGACCATGCCATGCTAATCATTGTTTTGAATTTCTTACTTAGGTTGAACTTGGTTGAAGCTTTTGTGATGGATCCAGAACTACGTCAGTGCCTTCAAGAAGATCTGTTACGTCGCTTTCCAGACCTCAACCGACTGGCAAAGAAATTTCAGAGACAAGCAGCAAATTTACAAGACTGCTACCGAATGTACCAGGCTATCAATCAACTGCCTAATGTTGTACAAGCGCTAGAAAAACATGAAGGTAATGCTACCCTCATCTATTTTCAATGTTTTGTAGTATACTGATGATGCAAAGAAATAGAGCATAGATTTCCAAGGATTACTTTTTTCCTGTGTGCTTTTGTTTCAGGAATAAAGCTTAAATACATTTGAATGTGAAATGAACTGAAATTCTGAAATGCCAGTCAGATACTTAAAAATACACATAACCAAATCTTCGCAGGAAAAGGTGTTCCAATTAGTGTGTAGCTGAGATGCCTGAACTGTTGGGTGATCGTGTGGTAATCTTTGACATGGACTTGTCTCTAAGAATTCCTGACCAACTATGGTCTTACAAACAAGATACCATTCATACAATAGTGTTCCCATCCACTTTGAGTTGTAATTAAACACAAACCCCCTCAATTTAAGTATTATTGGTATAACTTAAATGGCTTTTTAAAAACATCGTAATGCTCCTGTATTTGATACAGGTAACATGCCAGGGTTTCTTCCAGTCTTCATTAGTAGGAAGCACAATGCTGTGACAGGCAAGTCTAGAAAATACAAAAGCTGATCATTTTTTCCTTTTCTGTGTGTTACCAAGAAAATGCAGAATAGGATCAGCATAATAAGAGGGTGATTCAATTTAGCAACAGCCATTCTAACCAACCAGAAGCCTAATTTTTGTAGAAGCCCATTAATTTGTTAGAAATTCTCTTTGCATAAAGCAAGCACCAAAGCCTTAAAAACAAGTGTTGTTTGAAATGGTATGGTTACAAAAAATTCTTTCCTCCATTTAAATAGAAAATAAAGCTATATAAAAGTATAATGTCTTCTATTTTTCTGTACTGCAGTTTTACGACTCCAAGTAGCGAAACTTATCTTCTACAATATTAATCTTAAATCAATTTTTGGTTGCTGGCTGCAACCAAAGAGCAGTTAAGATCTGAAACTCTGAAGGGACTGACAGATGTAACTCTTCTGTTTGTTTTTGTTCTTGAAGAGCCGTGCCACTCTTCAACTGCCTCAGTCGTGTCCATTTGGCTTTTCCAAACAGACTCTGCTTGTTTTAGCCTTGACATGGAGCTCTTGGATTCCCATTTTATACTGAGGTGTTAGTTCAGAATGCTGCCTTCCTGTCTTTACTTCTTTTTATATTAGTTGCCGTTTGGATCAACAGAGTTCCTTTGTCATAACACTAGGGTGGGAAAACAGTTTGGGAGTTTCGAGGAGCAAGCTGTGTAAGGCAAACTGCTTAGCTCACCATATGGAAAAGTTAATAGACTGAAACAGGTTCTTCCTGTTCTATACATGACTTAGCAGGGCAATCACCAGAAGTACATTAAAGATAGTTTAAAATAGGTGGCATGTTATACTTGTACCACCTGTTCAAAGTACATGAATGGTCTGGTAATTTCCAATGTACATGAGTGATTCAGACTGGATCTGATAATTTTTCTGTTTCTGACTGTACAGAATGTTTTAACTCATCAAAGGGTGGAAAGTCAGAAAGATTTTTGACAATTCTGAGTATGTGTCAGTTTCAGAACTCCCTGACTTATGAATGGCTATGGTGATATAGAACAACTGCGAAGTCATCAGCTGTGACTGCCTTTCCCTCAGTATGAAGCATTGTTTTGTTGAAATTCTTGTTTTTATGGATGATGAAACCTGAGGAGGGGGATGATGAGTGAAGACTACTTTTTCTGGTTTAGACATAAGAAGTCTGCATAAAATGGGGAAGGACTCTGAGTCATAAAATCATTTTGCTCTAGCTGGCAAGAGGGAGCAGTTGTACATTACTTAAATTTCTGGGGCATGAAATTTGAGTACTTACAAGATTCCTGTTTTCAAGAAGCTGCTGGAGCATCTTTCTTCCCATCTCAAATGAACACTCTAAATCTGTAAATATACAGGAATTGTATGCTGGGTTTCAGGTATATTTTTACCATGCTGTATACAGTGACTTGAATACCCCTTGCTGCTTTTGGAAATGCTTCTTACTGCTTGTTTCAGTCCTGTTCTTTCCCAGACTGTTGCACTGGTGTGTTACAGCTGTGTTGTGATCAAACCTGGCTGTCTCCCATCCTTTATTGTATACAACTGATAATTCCCTTACTCATAGTGGAAACGCATTTATCTATCAATGTTTCATCTTACTCAGTGTTAAATTTTACTTCGTTTCTATTAGCCCAGTTTTCAAGCTCATTTAGTGTTGATGTATTTCTGATTTATCTTATTGCAGTATAATCTACTGATATCTTCCATATTGTATATTTTAGTGACTTTTATAAGCAGCCTTCTTTTGTGCATTAATATGAATTCACACATCTTAAAAAGAGAAATGTTTCTGTGAGCCCTGGGGGAACTGACGTCCTTTCAACTTGTTCATCTTTTGCGAGTGGGTGATATCCTCTTTATCTGCACTCTGGTCATTGCATAAATCGTAGATTTGCACCTTGGCATCTCCTGTGGCACCATGCTGAATGCTTTAGAACAGCCCAGATTAGGTCTGCGGTCCCCTTTCTCTCAGGCATTCAGTATTTCAGACAGACGTTGCACTATATGATTATTATCTCTCTCTAGTAAACCCATACTATATTTTACCCCAATTTCCATTGTTGTTTTCCTTTTATCCCACTTTCCATTGCACTATTGAAGTGACTAGCACACTTAGTCATCAGGATTTGTCTGTTTTGCCTGGATAGAGCAGTGTCAGTTTGCTGCCAAACTGTTGTGTTTCGGGTCTGAAGATTAGTGTTTTATTTTAATTTCCAGACAACATTTTTAAACCATATTAATAGTCTTTAGCACACGTAATAAACACTTGTCTGTGCTTCAGTAAGTAAATCATGGTTTAAATGAAAAACTGCACCTGGGCACAGATAGGCTTTGTGATCAATATGCATCTCTGCTTGTGATGGTACATGGGTCTATTAATCTTTCTCTCAGTGGTTAGTTTCCATGCTAATAATATTGAGTAGGTGCAAAAGAGTGATTTTTTTTTACTATGCATCTTTTCTATGAGTTTATGAATACAGGTGCAAGACGTGTTGGAGTTTAATTTAGTATTTTTCAGTGGTGTTGCTTGCTTATATTCTCTTATGCCAGGTGTTTTAAGAAAAGCATATGCATGTAACTTTTTGTAAATCCTCATTATTTGCTGACTCCACTATTTTACTTCCTTCAAAGTGCTGGATACTGAGTTTGAAGCTGGATTAAAAGTGTAAATAAATTTTGCAGTGTGTCAGTTTGACCTGTATGTAAATACATTCGTATTTTATTTACTTAAATAATCAATATATTGTAACTTTTGAATGTGGCATCTTCCTATGGTGTCTGAGATGCACAAGCTTAAAGCTTAAATAATGATATGGCATCATGAAACTTCCCTACTTACTCTTTTCAAGAAAAGAAATTATAATTGCTACTAAAGTCCAAGCACAATCGTTTTTCTTTCATTGATTAAAGAATACTGAAGATCATTTCGTTGTGTTTGCCACGTATTCTGTCAGCTGGAGCACTGGGAAACTGCTTAGTCCACTCTGAAGAAAGGACATTAAACTTTTTCTTCTCTTCAGTCTCTTCCTTCTTCATTGACTCCTTTTATTTTCTAGGTTGGTTAGATATGTCTTCTAACAGGAGAGAAAGAACCAAGATATTATGAGAGCAAGAAAGAAATTTGGAATAGAAAACAATCTTTATTTCATATCTCATAGTTTTGAAGATTTTTAGTTAGCAGAAAACTTCATTTTTACAAGTTCAATAACCTCTCAACAATATGTTATTTTTTCCCTCTATTAATAGGTATTAGTCAGTTTAGAGCTTTAACTTTAAAAGTTTGAGGGAGTAGGGAAGCAAAAAAGGCATGGTAGAAAAAGGAATCAAACAAAACCTTTTCTTTCTACTTCAGCTAGAGAGGAGATTCACTTGCGTAGTCGTGTCCTCGCTGAGAGACTCCTATAAGTTTCTGTGGCAATTTTTCTATGAATTTATATGGCATTTTTTCATAGGAAAGTCTAGGACTTTTTTCTTAGTCTGCTAAGAAATTGAGAGGCTCTGGAATTAGCCAGAACTTAATTCTGTATTTCTCTGTTGATGTGCAAAGCCTTGCCTGTAAACATTAGAGGCAAGCAACATAATTCTGGACATAATGCAGTGACTGTAAACTCATAGTATTGGATTCATTTTGAGACATTTTTTGTAAATCATATAGTCAATAATGCTAATTTTTCTGTGATTAAATCCTGACTTGAAGTAACTGCAAAGACGTAAACATGAATTCACCGACAGAACATTTCCACAGCTGGCTGCTGGATATAGGTGCTTATTTGTAGCTTATGTCTACCTGCAGAAAAGACTTCTTTCACAGATTTGGCAATATCTGTGCAGGTTAAGTTAACTGTGAATGGCTTTTGGTGTTCAATGCTTCTGGTGTTCCGTGGACTTCCAGCCACTGTGTGTTCTATGCAGTTTGACTTGTTCTATGCAGTGCTACAGAGTATCTCTGTTGATTTTGATGACTTCCTGTGTAGTGGAAAGCAGTGACTGTAAAGATCTGGTTATATGTGGTCTTTTTTTTGTAGAAAACAAAACCAGATAACATACACTTCAGTTTCTATGTCCATATTTTAATTACCAAATACTCCCAGTATTTTGTCATTTTGTATTAAGAAAAATGAAAACCTGTGAGCATGGATGACAACACTTAGAGTTTTTCTGAAAGATGTGTCAGCTTTTATGTACAATAATTGGTAATATTCAGACAGCAAGTTTGCTTTCATACTATTGTTTGTAGTCTTACTCTAAGTAGAAGGGAATTAATAGCCCCAGTTATGAACAATGGTGACAGAATAGCTACAAGCTTACTCAGAATATGGATGGGATAATGCCAATTTTAGAAAAAGGTACATGTGTTACAGCGAAATAATCATAGCCTATCTTTGTAAAAATTAACCAGCCAAGCAGTTGTGTTGTTTATCTTGGATTAGTGAATTCTGGTAAATTTGTGGGGGTTTGTGAACGATAATTTTTCCTGTTTGTTCATAACAGGAGCTCACCAGATGTTGTTGTTAGCGGTATTTATAACACCTCTTACTGATATCTGCTCTGACTTCTCAAAGTTTGTGGAGATGATAGAGACAACATTGGACATGGATAAGGTAAGGAATGTTGTGTGGGTGGGGTTTACTTAGCAATTAAAGTTTCTTATTGAACCTTGCAATCTGCTCTATACTCAGTAAATTTAATTGATCATCTATATTAAGTAGCTGGTGATAATTTAGCTGTGGAATATGTGAAGAGAGTTATTACTATATCAGTTGAATATTCAGGATCTACACAACAGGATATTCACCCACTATCTGAAATTATCTAGCCAGTGAAAAAATGCTTTGGGTGCATGGATGCTGTGGACCTGAAACTATGTTTTAAAAATCTCATCAGTATTAAAAGTGGAGAAGTAATTTTGTCATTTCTCTGCTTCTTTGTGTTTTTAAAGTTACAGTGATGTGTCTCAAATCTAGAATGTAGCCAAGGTATGTTTATTACTTGGGGAGTCTTCTAGGATTTTCATTTTTTTTAGTTAACCAAGGATTAGGATTGTATTAAGTGTAGGTCTCATCTGACTGTAGAAATAAGAGAACTACCTAAACATGTGCCAGATGTGGTAGTAAGGGCAGTTTGTTGAACTTGTGAAAACCGCAGTTTAAAATTTTGAGCATGCGTACCTTATTCCAAAGGCAGGAGACTGCTTTTTCTCTCTTTGTATTGTGTTTGTGCATCCATCAACTGCATTTTACTGTTTATGGAAAGACTGTTTGATTGACATGTTGCTGTAATTTGTGATGTATGGTAATGAAGAAATTTATAGCTTTATACCAGTTACAGACCATCTGTTGATGCAGTTTGTGTGCCCTGGGACTCTGTTTTCTTTAAAGCTAACAGCTGTTTAAGCCTTCACCCTTCATAGTCCAGCCCTTCAAATTTCATTTCAGATTCTACTTTAAAAATGTTTTGTTGTCCTTCTAAATGGAATAACAAGTTGGTTATTTTTAATCAAATCCCTTAGAATTTGGCATGTTAGATTTGGTTTTCCCCCTCTTCGAGGTAATGGAAAATGTGTGTAGATAAGCCAGCGCTGGTTTTACCAGAAGAATAAACCTTGTCCCTATGAATATTAGAATTTGAACTTTGACTTGAAATTCCTCTTGGATTTCGAGGGAGTTCAAATAAAATACCCAGTTCTATTCTGAGTGCAATTGAAGGATAGGTTGTCATAGCAACTAAATTATGTCAATAATCCATTCTAATATAAAAAGAAACATCTAAGTTCAAAAAGCGTGGGATGTGGTTATTCATTTACCTAGCTGTAATAAAAGTTGAGAAACTGTCACTTCCATTCCTATTTAGCACAGAATCATAAGGTGCCTTTGAAACACCATCTACTCCAACCTCCTCCTCAAGTCAGGGCAACTTCAAAGTTTGGTGGTGCTTTTGCTACACAGCCACCTGGCAGTGGAAGCACAGGGAAGAGAGAGAAAAAAGATGAAATACAACATGGTTCATCCTTGCCTCTGAAAATGTTGAGCTTGGAAGCAACCATGTCTGCTTTAAACTCAAGAGCTGGGTTGAAATTGGTAGGATTTTTGGCGAAATGATGTAGGTTCCTTCCTTAACCTCTAGAGTCTCTTTTGGGGCAGAAATTACTGTTTCAGAAACTTCCATTTCCAAAGGCTTGTTTTGAAATACCCCATCCTTTTACACTCTATCTTCATTAGCTGCCTAAGTCCAGAGTAGCAGACAATATGTACATAACAATTTCATTCCCTCTGACTTCCCTTTTTGCCCTGACTACTGCTCAGTTATTTGTTTGCAAATAAATGTGCAGCCAACTCCATTTCAGCAGAAAGGAGTCTGTTAAATTGGTATATTTTGCCTGTATAAAATATATTATTTGAGAAGGCAAGTATTTGAGATGTATTTGATTTGCAGTTGAACCAGACACCAACTATCACAAACAACATTGCGTGACAACATTATATATATAAAAAAATGGAGTAAATTATTAAGTAAATTCATTTCACTGTGTATGATCAGGGAGATGATTAGTTTTTTTATTATTGCCTATGTTCATATAAATTTTTTCTTGTTATTTTTCGCTAGGTGGAGAGTCATGAGTTTCTTGTCAAGGCTTCTTTTGATCCTAATTTAACAGAATTAAGAGAGAAGATGAATGAACTGGAAGAAAAAATGGAATCCTTACTAAAGACTGCAGCCAAAGAACTAGGTAGGGTATGGAACTGCCCTTGATTCTTGTCTCCTTTGTAAAATGTTTTGTAATCGAGTGGTGAAAACTGGTATAAAGGAGTTAAAGGGTTAAAGGATGTTTGCATTATTATGTTATTGAGTTGGGATGACTTTGGTTGTTGCAGTACAAGCTGTCAAAAGCAGACTGATTTTTGGTTTATAACTTGGCCTCTATTTTTTTTTAAATTTTAAAAAGCATTCCAAAATATTTCAGAAATTATAATATATGCTGCAAGATCCATTTTGCAGAACTGTAACTCATTAAACTCTTGGCTAAGTCTAGTTCTGTTTTACATTCTTTGAGGACCTGCATCAAGACTTCACTTTTCCCTCTCTGTGCATTATCCTGAGCATCCATTGAGTTTTCTTTTGATGTTCCTTGCAAAATGTAGTGTATAAGCAAATGAGACATTTAAAGAATTGATTATCCTATGCAAAAAAATCCATATGCAGCTGATGAACTGAGCATTGAAAGAGCATCTTTAAGAAAAAGAAAAAGCCACCAACTTTTAATGCAAATATGGCAAGGAAAATTGGCAACACTATACTTATTTTGGGTCACACCTTTAAGAGCTTGCATATTTTTTTTAGTGTAAAGATGATACCTGGATGAAAAGAAGGAAAGCCAAGATTATGTAGGGATGGAATGAGAAATCTTGTAACAGACCAGTTAGTAGAAGGATCATGAGAGTGCATGTGCTGTGCTTACAGCAGCAATACAGAGTGTCCTTGCATTTTTCACCTTCCTGGAGAATTCACAGCAATACAATGATTGTGAGCCTGATTTGAATATGCAGTTTGAGAGCATTTTAAAATAAGAGCAGAGGAGGAATCCATATATTTGTGTTTGGTCTGGGTATTTCTCATACCTGTGCAGAACCGAAGCAAGTCTACTGAATTAGGTCATGTAAGAGAAGCTAAATCATGGGAACTGAGGGTTAGTGAGCAGGAAAGCACAGGCTGCAGCACTGGTGATGATACAGCTGGTTTCTTTTTCTTTCTTTTCATCCGGAAGGTTTGGAAGCTGGCAAAAGTATCAAACTGGAGACAAATTCACAGTTTGGACATCACTTTAGAGTAACTTGTAAGGAGGAAAAAGCTCTCCGTAACAATTCAAAATATGGAATCATTGATACACAGAAGAATGGTGTGAAATTTACTAACAGGTATGAGACGATATTGGTAGTTTTTTAAGCCTGTTCTGAAAGTAAAAGAATTGTTCCTTTATAATTATGCTGATAAACTGGATTCCCTACATCTTGAAAGGCAAATTTTCACCTTTTTAATTGGCTCACAGATTGAAATATTGAGCAGGACTGGCATGAGGGAAGAAGAGTAATAGAGTTTATGTTAAAAGCTGCATTTCCCATTTACATTGCCAACTGTTATCTATTTTTGGTCCTTTCACTTGGGCTAATTTCTCTGTTTTAGCTGCAGCAAGTATCATAATTGCTTTTACTGTGAGTGTTTATACAGACACAAGCTGCAGTAGGGAAAGAGCTATTTATGTTTATCACCAAATGTGACATGCAGCAATTTTGTTGGTGATTACCGTTTTTTTCCCCTTTGTTCCAAATCCACTCTAATTTCTATTAGTCCTGTGTATTGAACTTCAATTCTGTGCCTCTTTTGATTGAGCTGTTGAAAAATTTAAGTCTTCAGACTAATTGCATTGAGGCTGTTTCAGTGTGTCCTTGTCTGGACAGCAGTTCTGACACAGATCAGTTGAGAATTCTATATTTTTTGGTTGAATTTTAGCTCTTTTAGAGCATTTTAGCAAGGACAAGGGGTGCATCAGTCATCAGATATTTCTCTGTTCTTCAGTGTTTTTACACAGAGCAAATGGAATAGAAAATTGCATTTGCAGAAGTGGGCAATAACTTAGGTTGAAAGCTACTTCTTATCCCTCACTCAAAGCAGATGCACCTTGGAAATCAAATCCTATCTCAAGCTTAGATGGGGTAGCTCAAGGCTTTGCTCAAGTGCCCATCCTCTTAAGCATCCTTCACAGTCTTGTGGGGCACAAGTTCCAGTGCTGAATTACTGTTTATGAAAACTTTTCTAATCAGATATAAAGAGAATTTTCCTTGCAGAAGCTTGAGTTCTTAGCGTTTCATTCATTTGCTCTGCATCTCCAAGGAGAGTCTGTTGCCTCTTCCCTCCAGGCTGACTTCAGATTCTCTCAGCCTGGGCGGGTATCTCTCTCAGCCTGTCCTTGTGTGCTGTGTGCTCCAGGTTCAGTGTTGGGAACATAAAACCACAGATCTCATCTCAGGAGTGCTGAATAGAGGGGAAGAATGACTTCCTTCAACATACTGGGTCCACTCTAGTGCAGCCAGCATGGGCTTGGCCTTCACTGCCTCAGGGGCACACTGCTGGCGTGTGCTCAACTTCTTGTCCACAGGGTCCCTCAAGGGTTTTATGATTTTTTAAAAATTGTTTCATACCCATGTGGAATACAGTGTGTATTGGTGCACGGAGTTACTTCATCCCAGGTGCAGGACTTTGTGTTTATCTGTGCTGAAGTTCTTGTTCAGCTATTTCTCCAGTCTGTAGTTATCCCAATGAATGGCAGCCCTGTCCTCAGGCATTCTGCCAGCTCTCCTTCCTGTGGTATTGTTCATACCTTGCTGAGAGTGCATTTGAAAGTGCATTCAGTCTCATTGTTCAGGTTGTTAACCAAGGCATAAATAGAATCAGTCCCAGTATCAACCCTAGGAAATGCTGCTAATAATCAGCCTCTAATTGGACTTCAGCCTCTTGACAAGTTCTTCCTTGTCTGTCAGTGGCAGATCTAGGAGAAAACTAATTTTTAAGCCTCCTGCATATGTTCCATGGAAGGGCGAAAGCAGCAGAGATTGATACATGGTGCAGTCTATTTCAGACAAATTCTGCTGCTCCTGCTCTGTGTGAGAGTTCAGCAGAGGGAGAGATCTTGACTGACACGTAAGTATGAGGAGCACTGCCTACAGGGCAAGGTTGGTTTAAAGCCAGGGCTGTCACTAATAGTGACTGGTTTCTGTTAATCAGTCACTTTCATAGTTACAAATCCTTATCTTTGAAAAGGAGGGCAAACACATTGCTTCGCACCAACCAATATGTTGGTGTCTTTTGCACCAATTTACTTAAATGAACAAAGTGTAAACCTTAATTGCATTTTGTTTTAACATTTACTCGGAGGATATTTTTTAAAAACATCCCTGAAATGTAAAACAGCCTTTTCTGGTTCTAAATATGTTGTGAATCTAAATGTATGATGAAGTTAGGCTTTTCTGTAACTGAGAAGATGTACTTAGAACCAGTACTGTGTCATCTGTTACTTTCCCTTAGTGAAGCAGCCCATGCATCACTAATAAAAAAGACTTCTCTGTGCTTAGTTAAGTTATAGTTACTTCTGTAGGTGGTACTAGAAGCACAAGACTGACTTCTGCCTATAGTGTGGGCACACCACTTGGGTGTGTTTCTTATTCAGTCTTGCAGACTCTTGTTCTTTGTTTAGGAAACAAGAAATATAAAAACTTGTTTAAACTCTTTATTTCAGCTTACCTTAGTTCACAGAGCAGAACCTGTTCATAGTGACAGTAATTAACTGAGGTTTTTACTAAATGAAAGAAGTCAATGCCTTCAGGTCTGATAAACCTGTTGTAGGACTTCTGGGCTAATTACACAGTTGCTTAGCAGCAAAATGTAGCAGAATAGCCAGAAATTCAGTTTTCAGAGCTAGTCCTTATCACATAGCATCTCTATAACAAACATAGATGTTTTTAAGAGTTACATGTTGATGCTAGAATTTGTGGTTTTGCCCTTATGGGTGATCTTAAACTTGGAATTAATCTTGAGGCTGTCTTGGTGTGGATGAATTGTAGGTCAGTTGTCTTGTGTTCTTTGTGCTGAACCTTGCTGCTAAAACAGGTGGGGACACTTGGTATTGACTCATAGATGAGGAGGCCAAAAGTTTGGCATTGTAGGTGAAGGCAGAACATCACAGCTTCTAAATGCTCTTGTTTTGTTCACAGCAAACTGAGCTCCATCAATGAGGAATACATAAGGTACAGGGAAGAGTATGAAGAGGCTCAGGATGCAATCGTTAAGGAAATCATTAACATTGCTTCAGGTGAATATGCCACTGTTGATGTGTGTCACAGTCTGGAGTGCTGGGAGGACGTGCAGTTACTTTGAGGGTCTTCTACAGAGACAAACTGTAGCATTGCCCAAAGAATTAGTGTGCAAAGTGAGGTGTGGCTTTCAGACAGCTGTTGAAAGTTTGAAATATGAATTTTCTTCTGTCGCCAGACCCTTTCCTGGCATTGCTGCAAATGTGCAGTGATGAGGTGTGTGCAAATGCTAATCCCATAATAGGAATAGAAGCCACATAAAGGCCACATCTGTCCTCCACCTACCTTCCTGACTCTGGGCATCTTCACCCAAACAGCAGAAGAGGTGAAGGACAACAGAGAGCTGAAGGAGTGGGACCTGAGGTCTGTGAAGAACACTGATATGCAATATAAGATCAAGTTAGTCATTGCTTATATGGCAATAAAAATTACTGGTTTCCTAAATTATTTCCATATATTTTGCTCCAAGATTGCCTGTCTACAGGCATTCTGTACTCTCCTTCACCAAAATCATAAGAGACACTGGGGGATTGGGGCTGTAGACTCCAGTCCCTCATCCCTTTCACTGAAGAAAACCAAACACCAAAACTTAAAACTGGTACTAGGGATGCTGGGCCATCTAGTCTGGTGTCAGAGGCACTGTGTCTGACAGTCTGCTCCCTCCCATCATTCACATGAACACAGATGGCTGATGTGTCTGAACTGTCTGTGCTGTGTCTCTGGTGTTTTTGCTTGCATGAGCATCAGAATGCAGTGTATTATTGAGAAAGGAAACACACTGGATTTCCAGATGAGAAATATGAAATATGTTGAAAATAATCAACATGGCCTCACCTCCTCCACTTCTTTGTCTGAAGAAGTCCCCTTGGTATTCAAGGCACAGAGCCTTTCGGATTACATCCTAGACTCTCACAGGAGGTGACTTCCATGTTGAACAAAATTGTTGCTGCAGATGAGTTAACTTGATGGACTCAGTTTAGGCTTCAAGATACCTTTTCACCGAGAGCAAAAGAATTGCTAATGGCACTGGATTTGTGTCTCCTCAATGCCAACCAGGTTATGCAGAGCCCATACAGACGATGAATGATGTGATAGCTCAGCTGGATGCCATTGTCAGCTTTGCTCACGTGTCGAATGGGGCCCCAGTGCCCTACATCCGTCCGGTCATTCTGGAAAAGGGACAAGGCAGGATTGTGCTGGAAGGTGCCAGGCATCCCTGCATCGAAGTGCAGGATGAGGTGGCCTTCATCCCCAATGACATTACATTTGAGAAGGGCAAGCAGATGTTCCACATTATTACTGGTAAATATTTCTGTTCCCTTTTTTGTTTGTTATTTACTTTATAAATGTCTTGAGTATTTCCAATAATGATGTCTTTAAAAAAAAAAACAAAAAAACAAACAAACCAAAACCAAGCAAAACATATCAGCAACCTAATAAAATTCTGTCAAAACAATTTCTTTCATCAAGGGCAAGCAGCTACTGAGTTACTCATCTTTCTGCATGGGGAATAAGAGTTAGCTCTGGAAAAGAAGAGAGTATTTGTAAGCTATTATTTATGGCTATTATTGATGATATTTTTTAAAAAAAGTTTCCGTAATGTTCATGTGAAATGTTACCTTTGACTGTGGATATGTACAAGCAGGCATATTTCTCACCATCCAGACTAATAGTGATGGAATTGGCTATTGTGATTTTTGTTGTACTGCTGTGAGAAGGTGATCACTAATTTACAGAGAGTCATTTGTGAAGAAAAGAGAGGCTGCTAGGACAGTAGAAAAAAAATTAGTCCTTCCTTAAAGTAAGGCCTTAATGAATGTAACTCCACAAGCCAGGCAACCTCAGGAGCTGGAAAGCCTGACCCTGCTAAAGTGATATGGAAAATTCCACTAGGCATCAATTGTACCGTAGCCACATAGGCACTTTTTGTAGGCAAGATTTTAAGCAGCCTCTTTGTTAGTGTTTTCTTTGGGAAGTATTAAAGTTGATTTTTAAATGCAAAACATGTTTCAATGACTGTACCATTTTTACCCTTTTCTCTGGTGTAATTAAGATAATTTTACTACACACAAAAACATTTTTAGTGTTTATAGATTTAATTGAATCTTAATTTCCATCCAGATGTCCTTGACATACGTTCTGAGTAGCAAAGATCTGAAATTAGAGAATGATTAATGAGTGCTTCTAACATAATCAAAAAGAAAAACTGAAAATCTGAATAAGTGCATGGTAACACACTTTCTTTTTCTGGTTAGCTAAAGCGTAGAATAGGTTTTAATGATCAGTTTTATGGATAATACTTTTTATTTCATTTGTACTTCAGTTACAATTAACTAATTAATATCTGAGTTTGCTGATTCTGAGTCACCCATTAGCTTGTACCCAGTCTGTAACTAAGCTGTTCCATTTTTATAGAGAGATTTTAATAGTTGCTTGAGGTGAAAACAAATAATTATAATTCTTATGCAGAAATAAATACTGATAATTTCTAATTTAAAGCTTATTAGTTTTAGGTGTGAATACATGTTTTAGATGACTCCTTATACTTTTGAAAAGTCCCAAAACTTAAGAAGGCCCCTAATGTTCTCTGATCACCTTTCTTTTGAAAAAGGAGCATTCAGTAAGACAAACAAGCAAGCCTTGTTATCCCTGGAGCCAGTTGTTACACTTGTTAGACAAGTTTGCTGCTCTTTTCTGGCAAAAGAGTAATAAGTTTAAACACTCCTTGTTTTAATTTAGAGCCTGTTCTCCTCTAAAAGTGCTGTTGAATTGTAAAAAGATGATGCTATTTAAAATAATTTTTGGAAAATTTCTTCCTTAGGGCCTAACATGGGGGGAAAATCAACATACATCCGACAGACAGGGGTGATCGTTCTTATGGCCCAAATTGGGTGCTTTGTGCCGTGTGAGTCCGCAGAGATATCCATTGTGGATTGTATCCTGGCTCGGGTGGGAGCAGGGGACAGCCAGCTGAAAGGAGTGTCCACTTTCATGGCTGAAATGCTGGAAACTGCTTCAATCCTTAGGCAAGTCTTGTGCTTTTTGTTCAATTGTGTTGGTTGGGGTTGGTGGGAAAGGAGGGGCCCTAAGAAAGGTGCATTTAAGATTTTTCTTTTGTGGGGAATCTTAGTGGAGGATCTGGAGTTCTTTTTAGCTGGTTCATAAGTTCCTGAAGTAGCCTTCTCTTTATTCCAGTGGTCAATACAGAGCTGCTAGCAATAGGCCAAAGTCTAAATGGGACAAAGAACCTAATTTGGAATGTGTGATCTGTGTGATGCTGTGTCTGTACTGTATTTGTAAATAAGAAGGGTCTTTTGCCTCTTCCATGCTCTGCATCCACAGCATAACTTGTGATACTCTGGTATCCAGAGTTCATGCTGCTGTCAAACATTTTAAAATGCTTTTGTGCTTTTAGGACCGCAACTGAAAACTCCCTGATAATCATCGATGAGCTGGGAAGAGGAACTTCTACCTACGATGGCTTTGGCTTAGCATGGGCTATCTCAGAATACATTGCCACCAAAATCTGTGGGTTTGCCATGTTTGCTACACACTTCCATGAACTGACAGCTCTTGCTGACCAAGTGCCAACAGTAAATAACCTCCATGTCACTGCTCTGACCAGCGATGACACTCTGACCATGCTTTATCGTGTCAAGGAAGGTAAGGCTGTGTCTAAACTTCATTTTGCCCTCGGAAGGAAAAATCTTAATGGAAAAAAAATCCCCTCAAAAACTCAGTGTCATACTCCAGGCTTAGGGTTTACAATATATACATTCTTCTCTGTCCATAGACAATGTGTATGACACGACCTGTGTTCATGTGGGAACACGGTGATGATGTTGATGATGATTTGTGAAGATCTGTAGGCTGTTTGTGCCACTCTGTGCTCTCAATAGCACACAGTCCTTGCTGTTGACTTCCCTTTTCTTTTTTAAAGACAGAGGGAAGGGTTTCCAGAATGTTATTTTCTGTTTCCCTAAATCAACCATTTCAACCTGCTGATGTAAGAGACTTCAATTTCTTAAATTGTTCTTTTAAAATAAATGAGTGCACCTTTAATGTGCTGATAGTTTTTAATAATGTTGATTTCATTATAATAAGACTTACTCTTATGTTGCCCAATTTATGCAGTAATTTGATGTAGGAAAAATCATATGGTTAATTTTTAGCAAATGGTATCTTAGTGAAACAACAAGTAGCCTGTTTTGTTAGTGTAAGATCAGTTAGATGTATTTAATTAAAAAGTCTTATAGTGGATCCAGTTATTCCTTTCAGTATTAAATTAAACAAATTTTTAATTAGGCATAAATTTAATCTGTTCCTCCTGCTTCCCAATATCCCCCATCATTTGTTTTTGCTCCCTTCAGCAGGAGCCTGTATTTATTGCTAAATAAAGCAGAGCTGTAACTGTGGCTTGCAAGGTGTGCCCATTTATGGCATTCTAATTTAGTTGTGAACTCTACAGTGATTTTGGATTGTTCTCACTAGAATGTTTCAGTCCATCTGGCAACCTCAGGGCTGAGATTTTGATTTAAAATGTGGGCATAGTATTCCTTCTCACTCTGTGTACCTCTTAATTTTCCTCTTCTGAGTTCCACAACAAAGGAATGAGTTAGATGACACTTAGATGGGTAGAACAGGGTTACTGTGCAACACTCTGGCTATCCTGGATCTGATACCTTGCTGGTTTTACTCCTATGATATTACTAATTGACTATTTCTTACTCATTTCTTCTGGTTTTAAATCCATGAAATTACTTCATTTCTTGCCCTTAGATTCCATGTATGGCCACTTCTAATTTTATATTCCCCTCTGGCTATAATCTTGCATTTAGGTTTTGGGAACTTTTCTGTAAAGCCTGGGAAACTGCTCTGAGCAAGGGGAATCACAGCAGAAGTACTGTTCTCTGGCTTTGCTAAGAGTCTACTCAAAACTGGGTGGATTAGCCCTGTATCTTTTACCTCTTGGCATCTTTATTCCTTTGAGATGGGCACTGTTGGCACACTTTCCTAGGCAATGCCCAGTCTTTGCTTGAATATTAGTCCAAAGCACTGTGGCCCTGATCCCCAGCCTGTCCCACTGGAGAGGTGTCTCTGCTTCTTTCCTAGTTTGCCATTTCCCATCTTCTCCAGCACATGTTGAGGTCCTTCCACCAAGTGAAGGTTCAGAGCCCTCTGAAAGCCTTGCTCAAATTGTTGCTTAAAAGGTGATTTAGTGTGGCATTGGAACTGAAGGAAAATCATCATAAATTGCTGCAACTGTACATTGAAACTGTGAGTGGTTTTGGTGCAGCAAGAGATGGTGGTGTACAGAATCTTCAGACAAGCCATCTTTATTTAGATGCTTTATTTTGAGCATTTTGGTTGAGGAGGGAATTAATATACACTATGTCAAAACATTCTACCTTGTAAATCCTTTGGAACAGCAACTTGTACAATAAAATCCCCTAATATTCCCCAGACAGCTGGGTGAGTCTCTTTCTTCAAGCCATTCCTTTTGTTTTTAAAACCTGTATTAATTCAGCCATTCTGGTCCCGATAAAAACTGTAGAAGCCCAGTTTCATATTTTTCTTCAATCAGTTTTGCCATTTTTAGTCATACACATCTTCTTGTACGTGCAATGTCTTTTCATTCCATCCATTTTCCTGGAAGCGCTATTGAGCGTGGAGACACAATTTTTTAATTCATCTACTTAAACCTCTGTCAGAGGAGATACAACACTATGAAATCTTCATCTTTAAATACCTGGCCTCCAATTGGATATCCCTCTTTCACCTACGTTTTTGCATTTAGTTTTTCCCTTTTGGCACTGTTATGTTGCTCCATCGAGTATGTGTGTATAGGCAGTTCGGATACAGCTGTGTTTTGAAACAAATAACAGGTTTGGTGTCATTTGAAACATACAACTAAATCTGAAAAGAAAAACAGGGAACTTTTATACAGTGATTTCAACCCTGTCTTCGTGCTTCAAGATTGACAAAATCATTGGAAGAGGAAACACATGAAGTACTGTTCTCCAGACCTCTGCTCAGGATTCTCTGAGCTGAGAACTGAGTTAGCTTTGGGTCTGGAGAGGTGTGTCTTCTTAATAACAAATCAAGAAGACTAATTTCTGCTTAAATGTGTTAATTTCCTTTAAGAAACCTGAGAGATTACAAGGTTAATAAAACAGACAAAATCCAAATGCTAAATTTTCTTTCACCTCTTCTTCAGTTACCCAATATTTAATAGATGGTTAGTTTAAAAAAAAAAACAACCTGTCATTTTGCAAGTGTAATTAATTTATTTGTAACTCCTTTCTAGAGACCAGAATTAAAAGGATGTAGTAATATCTGTGGGAGGCCAAATGGAATTATGATAAAGTAAAAAATAAGAGTTGATAGATTTTATCAGAGGGCTTTTAATACTGAAGTGAAAATTGGTTTATATAGCTGTGTATAATTTATGTATTTTGAGCAATTATGTGGACTTTTCTCAAACACGTTATAAACAGTGTATTAATTGAAGTAAGTGTGAAGTTACAGTTGAAAAGTTTGGATATAATTAAAGATGATGACTCCTGGAGACTGAGGAATTATGTGGTATTGTTGCAAAGGAGGAAAGGGATGATTGAGAATGCAACATTTTAAATATTTATCTATACACACACATATGTATTTATATAGGTATAAAAAGAGATATCTATTAAAAAACTCAAATTTTTGCACTCTGTGCTGCTTTAATAAAAATCATTGTTCAATTTCATTCAAGTATGAGAGGAAAATTCTCTCTGCCTGAAGAGTTTTCCGTTTCTTCCTGAAGCACTTTGGAGCTCTGCAATTACTGCTCTAATAGAGCTTAATTAAATAAGAGAATATTCTTTAGTCTGTGTTATCATTTTTAGTAGAAAAGGTAAATCAGAAAGTGTTGAGGAGAACCAAATCATGTCACGCACTTAATTCTTCAGAACAGAGAACTTCTACAAGCATGTCCATATAATCTCTGTGTAGCCATATTATCTTCTGAGAATTCTAAACTGTTGGGGTTTTTTCCTCTGCATCCAGGTGTTTGTGACCAGAGTTTTGGAATACATGTGGCAGAGTTGGCGGCTTTCCCAAAACATGTGATAGAAAGTGCAAGAGAGAAGGCATTGGAGCTGGAGGAGTTCCAAAACATTGGCAAGTCCAAGGAATCTGAAGGAGAACCACCAGCCAAGAAATTATACAGAGAAAGAGAGGTGTGCTATCAGAAATAATTTTTGTAATTTGTTTTGCTGGAATAGCTAAAGCAAAATCATTTAAGGATTCAGATTCCCCCAAAGCTTGAGGATAATTACCTCTAATGCATTTTTCTCTAACAAAATATCTTGGCTATCATGTTCACGAGGAGTTGAAGAGATGTTCAGGGATAGTGGGTTTTGATTTAGATTAATTTCAAGTTAGCATAGGCAAGAATTTTATCTAAATTCATGAGATGGAAACTAGGGTTTTTTTCTCAAAGAATAATGTCCAACAGTACAGCTTGAGTTTTACAAGGGACCATGTGTGCCTGTCCAGTGGTGTTTTATTTATGCTGTGAACCAAACCAGAACTTCGTGTTCATCACTTTTGTTGACTGTTTAGTTTGTATGCAAAGTTTCTTGGGACTTAAGATTAACAGCTTTTGTTACCATTGAGTAGAATATTCTTGGCGCTGCAGTTGGGTCACACCTGGTTCTGCTCCCCCTTGTTTTGAGTGTTCGTTAGTGCTGAGTTCTTGGAGCCCAGTATGATTAGATCTGCTCACACCAGAGAAAAGCTGAATACTCAGCCTTCTCCTGTCTGCCCTTCCATGTCCCATCAGAGCTGTCACGTCTCTGAAGCTGGTCATATCGAAGAACGTGGCAATCAGTACCCGGAATGTCTGATTTACAAGTGTCACAAAATGAAGTTTCTTTACAGAAGCTTCGTTAGCAGGTAGTGTAAAGGAGAGCAAAGGCTGCAGGAAGCTTTTTCAGAATATCCTGTGTCATCTTGTTGCTGGATTAAGACTCCACAGTGACATCTGTGGCAGCCTCCTGGGAAATCCACGTGGTGCTGCTTTGTGGCTTGCATTGGTTTTTGTCACTGGTTGGGTCCTCCTTGCTGCATGCATATAAACCTTCTCCCAGAGCTTAGTTCTGTGTCCCAGCAGTCAGCCTGAAACTTCACTGCACTGTACCACATTTATCTCCTTCTGGTAGCCTTGGTAATACTGCAGTGTATGGAAGCTTTGAAGTGTTAGTCCATGTCCAAAAGACTTCCTACATTTAAAAAGCCTTCGCTCTAGACAGAGGCTGTTACCTGTTACTTTATTTTTGGTTTCAGAGGTCAACTGCATTTGTTGTTCCTGGCTCAGTAAGTGGATCTGATGCTTTAGGTGAACAGTCTCTGGTTTGTTCTACTTTTTACTGCCAGAAGGCTTTCCCTCCAACTACCTCAGTTGCTCCACTATTACCTTTCCTCTGTCAGATATCATGGTGAAGGAATTGTCAGATTAGTTGGACCTGGCTGCATGGTCCTAAGTTGGTGTAAGTTAAATTGACACAGCAAACACTTGTGACAAATACAGCATCATGTTTTATTCTTGGGTGTTTCAGTAATACATAATATTCCATAAACTCTCTAGGTAATAGAATGGCAGAATTTTAGATGTCTCACCCAGAGAATTTGTCTGCCTTGGTTAACATCATGTGTAGAGGGAAAAGGGTGCTATTACTTTTTGGAAACTTCTGCACTGAAATGATAAGAGGAAAACTAAGTAAACTTTTCAGTAGAATTCTAAAATGGAGAGGACAAACTTCTGCGTTCTGGACCAGTTGTTTCCAATACAGGGTTTCTGGATACTGTTCATTGCAATGTTTGTTCTTGCTATTCAAGTTAGATTGTTTAGAAGTTCCACTTTGCCTGTTTGTGTAAAAGCATATGCATAAAGCTTAATTATCATCTGTTCTCCTTGGTGACGGCCACTCTCCAGTTGCTTGGTTACAATTTGTTCTTTCCTTTTGCATATTGAAGCATTGCTTTTGATTGACAGTCCCTTCTAAAAGTGACTGGTTTGGGTAATACGACCATTCTGGTGCTATTATTGCTGGCAGTCCTCGCCTCATGTGTGCACACTGGAATTAAATGTGGAACACTTACAGGAGATCACAATGTGAAATATTGCGTTTATGCTGATCAACTGGTGATTTTTGCTCATGGATTGAAAAAGAACTGGTACCAGCATAAGTGGTTTGTTCTGGTGTTCAGAACTTGATAGCAAGGACAAAAATAACCATGATTTTTGCCTGCACTGAGTTTCTGCTGATGAACAATACTTTGTAGGGAATTTGGAAAATTCCCGCTTGCAATCTAAACATCATTTTTGTTTTCTTTTCCTTCTCTTCTCTCCACTTCAGGAAGGTGAAAAGATAATTCAGGATTTTCTTTGTCAAGTGAAAGCATTGCCCCTGACAGATATGTCAGAAGAAGACATCAAAGTCAAGTTGAAACAGCTGAGGAATGATGTACTGGCAAAGAACAACAGTTTTGTGAATGAAATAATTTCTAGAACGAAAGTTACATCATGAAATGTGCAAGAACAGGATACAACTCTTGAAGCATATTTTGTATTGAAAGAACTATAATTTTCTTGTCTTGTAGCTTTTATACTTTATGATACTTGTACTGATTTATGTAGGCATTTTCTTCTTGGATTGTAATTATTTTGTAAAAAATTCTGAGCACATTACGTGCCATATTACTGCTTTAGTTGGAATCATTTTGTCCTTTTAGAAGTTTGCAATAAAATAGTTTTTCATATTGAGAATTACTGACTGCACAAACAAAATGTATAATATTTTACCAAAAGGGTGTTAGAAAGTCTTTAACAGTTGAGGTGTCAAACAATTTCCAGAGCCCTGGAAAGCAGCAGTACACAAAACCTTTGTCCTAGACCATGGTTCTTTTCTGTGTGATGCAATTACATTGATTAATTCACTGAAAATTTAGTAAGGCCATGTTAGTGCTCCATTAGAAAAAAACATCTGAGTGTGCCCAGATGGCCAAGAAAGCCAGTGGGATCCTAGCCTGGATCAGCAATAGTGTGGCTAGCAGGACTGGGGTAGTGAGTGTCCCTTTGCACTTGGCACTGGTGAGGCCACACCTCAAATCCTGTGTCCAGTTCTGGGCCCCTCACTACAAGAAAGACATAGGGGGGCTGGAGAGACTCCAGAGAAGGGCAACAGGGCTGGGGAAGGGGCTGGAGCACAAGTCTGAGGAGCAGCTGGGGTGTGTTCATGTTCAGCCTGAAGAAAAGGAGGCTCAGGGGGAACCTCTCTCTCTGCAGCTCCCTGGAAGGAGGTTGTAGCAGGGTGGGTGACAGTCTCTTCTCCCAAATAACTGGTAATAGGACAAGAAGGAACAGCCTCAAATTGCACCAGAGGAGTTTTAGATTGGGCATTAGGAAAAATTTCTTCACCAAAAGGGTCATCAAACCATGGAACAGGCCACCCAGAGAAGTGTCAGAATCACCACCCTTGGAGGCATTGATAGTACACACAGCTGTGGCACTGGGGGAGGTAGTTCAGTGGTGGCCTTGGCAGTGCTGGGTTAACAGTTGGACTCCATAATCTTTGATGTTTCTGTGGTTTGTCAGAAATTTTTTGCATGTGTACCTGCACAGGGCTGGGGAGGGGTGAGGTGGATGGGTGGGATTTTTTTGTTTGCTGTGTGAATGGTAATGCTTGAGTCAAATACAATACAGGCCTGCTCTTCCTGCCTTGAGTTGTGATAACATGCATATTTTGGTGATTTTGTAATCTAAGCAGAGGCTGGGGTGAAGTTACATTTTAACTGGAACATCTGAGCTGGACATGATTAGTGAGGTCTGTCTACAAAGTAAGAATACATTGATTTTTATCTGATGTGCTTCTCTCTTTGAGACAGTTTGAAAGCATGCTTGAACAAAGTTTATTTTCTCCTTGAAATTTAGCATTTTAAATTGTAGCTGAAGAATACTACCTATATTTAAAACTGTCAGTGTTGAAAGACTAATGGGAAAAGGTGTTTGTCGCAGGAGAGGATAGGAATAAAATCATGCTGAAGATGTTAAGGCAAACTCTTGCTATGTTCAGAGATTGCATCAGTGGGTGTGTGCTGGGGACAGCAGTCAGGGATTAATGTGTTGCAGTGGTCTGCATTTAAGCATTTAAGTAGTCATAAAAGAGGTGCGATGTTCAGTTTGCTGTTGGATAATGCTTGTACTTAGACCAAAACTGGGACGTACTAGATCTACTTAACAGAAGCACTAAAGGCTTGTTTGAGAGGTTTGGGTGCTGCATAACAACCTTTTGGCCTTTAAATTAAAATGCATTCTGCTTATAAAGACAAAAACAGATTTGCATTTACAAACAGCAGAGTTGATGCATGGTCTGGAAAAGCGTGTGAATGAAAAAAGCCTGTTGCATAAAGTAATGAAAAATATATCTGTTTTTGCAGACTTGATTGTTTCAAGCACCAAGGTATCCAAAAATGTTGGCTAAGACAGCTCTAGGAGTCACTAGGAGCCGGCAGTTCCTGTGAGGGACTGAAAGGCTGGTACTGGCAGCCTTTTCCTGTGTGTGCTGAGATCCCTGCAGTCTGAGCAAAGGTGCCCCTTCCTCACTGTCGTGCCCATGTAACCAAGAGAACAGGCATAAAACCATCACAGGTCATCTCTTCAAGAACTTCTCTATTTTCCTTTTGACACTGTGTGCATTTTATGTGTCTGCTTAGGCAAGGAGTTCCTCATTAAGCTGCCACCAGCAAGAGGGACCACTTCTCTGCTTTGAACCCGATTGCCAGTTTCCCTCTGTCCCCTTTGTTTATGTTCTTTGTGTCCACTCTTTCCTTTCTGGATGCAGTGCATCAGTTCTGTGTGTCTGCAGTGTGCTGAGGATAGGCTGCTCTTATTTTTGTGCTGCAGTTGGAGGCTGATAGAGCTGTTCCTCTATGACCAGATTTGCCCAACTGAGGGTGAAAGGTGCTTGTGTGTTTCTCAGGAGTGATGGACCAGCTCTGGGCAGCACCTCTGTGCTTCAGAAAGGGTCCTGTGTATCTGCAGCAAAGAAGATTCAGTTTTTCTCATGCCCTTCAACACTCAAAAGGAAGAAGTGTGCAAGTTAACAAGATTTTAAAACTAATCTTTTGAACTGTTTTCTCTTCTACACTACACTTCCCCCTCTCTCTGCTGCTGGATATAGGCAAGAGAAGATCAGGCAGGGTTAAGTCTCCATATGTCAGTGCTGCTTGCAAACTGGGTTACAGGTAGTGTGATTTCATGTGAGCGGCCGGGGTGGCTATTTTTGCTACTTCAAATTTAGCTTTTTGTTCAGAAATGTACCTATGGGGCAGGAGCAATTCCAGAACTTGTCTGCTTATTACAGAGCTGTGCCAGGGATGCAGATATTATCAAAGTTTCAAAAGAAAGTAATGAGGCTGTTGAGCGGTGAGGCCATGCACTGTTAGCCTTGAATAAAAATGCAAGGTTCTCTTTGCTCATTCACCTGAGGAAGCTTGGCACGGAATGCTTGCTGCAGGCAAGTGGTCTTTTTGGTCTCTGCTGTTACTGTTCATCTAGAAGGCTCTTTTATGAAGAAAACTGCATTAGATGGGGTAAAACAAAGGAGGGACATGAGCAAACACTCAAGGAATTAGTTTTCCTTTGATTTTACTGCCCTTTAGTGATCAGGATCAACCTCTTTGTGCGCAGGAGCTCCTGCTAGCCAGCCTGATGAAAAAACGTTGGGTTTACCTCTTGGGTTGTGGTCAAAGGCTCCAGTCATGGTTGGATGACTCCAGGGATCAAGCTCACAAATCCAGGGAACGCTGCCTGCCAGCTCAGGATTTGGCTCTGCATGTTCCAGCTTGCAGCTGTGCCTGTTCATCTCAAATGATGCAGTCACCAAGTGGCTCTGTGTCTCTTTCCAGTACTGGAGCTGAGGTGGCTCTGGAATCAGAAATGGCAGGAACGGGACTGAGGTGAGTCCTTGCCCACTGGCAGCTGCACTGACACTGGCTTGAGGAGACTTTCAGTCCTCGGAGGGCTTCTGATCCCTGCTGGAGAGAGCCAGCCTGTTGGTGGCCTGGCTTTGTGGAACAAAACAACTTTGCATTAGCTCTTGGTGGGTATAGCTGTTCTGGGCTGACAGCCACCCTGCAAGTGACTGGGACTGCTCGTGATCTAACTTTTCCAGAGACAGGGAAGCCTAGGCGAGAGCTCATTGCTGAGGTGTGAGATTGTGTGAGCAGTTTCATCTAGTTTGGTGCAAGATTACAATGACAGTTTAAACTGTTTTTTGTGGCATTAATTTAAAGAGTTTTCGAACACCCAACTGCTCACTACACAGGCTGAGCAATTTCTGTGGCTACAAAGCAGGGAGACAATTGGTCTTGCTATTCTGCAGTGGGGCAGATTTATTTGAAAAATCAAGGGAGAGCAGTTGTTGCTCTGCATCTGAAGAATTGTGAGGTCGTGCATTGAATTCTTTGCCTCTTTCTGACCTGAAAAGGAAGAAAACATGTGGCCTCAGGAGCCTGAAGCCTTAAAATTCAGGGGAGAGGTGCTGTCATCTTTCCGAGATGGCTGCAACCCTGGCAGGTAGAACTTGGCTCTTGGTGCTGTTTGCTGAAAAAGCCTTGTTAGCAAGGCTTCTCTCTCAAGTATTCCTGTTCCTTTCCTAGCCTGTTGCCTTTCCTCTCTCTGCTCCTGCCAAGCTCCTGCACTGTTCCTGTGTGCAGGGGAGCACCTTGCAGTGCTCCTTTTATGTATGTGTGTCTCTCTCAGCCACCAGCAGTGCTTTTTGTTTGCATGGGGTGGGACAGGAGCCGATACATCCCTGCATGTGCTGCTTTGCCAGTCAAACTGAGAGGGACCAACCTCTGCTGTCAAAGAGGGAAGTGACAATTTCTGATCACTTTTAGTGGCAGCTGGGTCTCACCCTCCTGACATGCTGTCCCCTGTCACTTAACCCAGCAGCAGTGCCTGGAGCTGAGGGAAATAATAGTGTAAAGCACAGGACAGGTTGTGTTTGCTCCTGCAGCTGCAGTGAGTACTGCTTTCCTAGAGGTGAGGAAATGTGTTTACATTTTTGCCTTTTTGGGAAAAAAGGTGCCTTGGCACCTGGTTTGAGCTGCTGGATTTCTGTGGCAGTGTCCTTAAGGATGTAATCGTTCTGTCTTTGTGGGGACAGTTGGAAAAGTGAAAACAGCTGTGCTAAACAGCGAGAGCCGAGGGAAAAGCTGAGAATAAATAGCTTGTACTTATGAGAACATTTCCCCTGCTGATCCACCCCGTCCTGCTGCATGCTGAAAAGTCTGCTTGTCAGGGCGCACAGGGGGTGGCTTCAATATGCTCTTTCTTTCTCCAAAAATTAGGCACTGTTCCCCCATGTGTGCCATGGCCCAGCTGCCATGGCAAGGAGCAGCACTGGGAGGGCAGCTTCACATCGCTCTGGCAGTCTGGTCCCATCTCCAGTCTGCTTCTGGACCGTGCTGTGGGGAAGGCAGGAAGATGGACAGCACTCCGAAAGAGTGTCTGTGCCTGCCTGAAGATGCTGCTTTATACCCTGAGGAACATGATTTTTTTTTTTTCATACTGAGATTTTGAATTGCCTTCTGTCCTGCACCTTTCTGTGCACAAAACTTCAGGAAAGCGTCCACCACTGTGGCCTTCAGACCAGAGATTGTCAGTGTTCTCAGCATGCCCGCTGGTTTCCCTTGTGTGGCTGTTCCCAGATGCCTCTGACAGCAGACAGTCAAGCTTTTAAACCTCTCTGCACCCACCTGACCCCATCCAGGGCTGCCTGGGGACCTGCTCTCCCTGTGCAGGTGCAGCCAGAGTGGCACTGTAGGGAGACAGAGAGAGCCAGCAAACTGTGCCATGCGCTGCACCTCCTCCCCAGGGCCTGTGGTTCAACAAAAAACACTCTACAAAGGATGGAAAATGTAGCTGTCAGAATGTGATTCCAAGCCTTGCAAGGAATGACAGCATGTGTTACCATGGTGCAAGCCTTGTGGGTTTTGGGTGATTGGGGAAACGCCGTTCAGAAGCAATTCTCTTCTGCCTGGTAATTCTTCCTCGTGTCTTTCTGCTGCAGGTTGTTGCTGACCTGAATGTCCCTTCCTTGCTTTTTAGGGTCTCAACATAATGGCAAGTAGTTTCCTTATGCTTTCATGTGCTGATGAAGAGGATAAAAATAAAAACTGAGCTTCATATCAATGTTCAACACCCAAATTACCGGCAAGATTATTCTGATGCTCATTTTAGTGCAGATAGTTGTCTTCCACCATGACCTGGGAGGGCAGCGCAGGACTTTTGTTTTCTGTACCTACTGTCTCTTTTCACCTTGGGCAGTAATAGATTTTTCAAGCTCACGCTCCCTTTCTGCTTGCAGGAAGTCATCTTTCATATCTTCATTCTGCTGTGGCATTTATCATTCAGTTCAGGGACATTGGGGTGCACTGCAATTCACTCGCACCTTGGTGGCAATCAATGACATTAAAAGGCAAAAAAAGAAGCCTGCTTACTTTGTGCCTGCTGTATGAAAGGATGTGTATTGTAGTGCCCAAGGCTGGTGACTTAGGTGCACGAAATCAGAGGGGTGCATGTGAGCTCTGTGAGAGTGGCTGCACATCCCCAGTGAAACTCAAGCAGCCCCCAGGGCTTAAAAGCTGCACTTCTCCGTGCTGGCACAAAAGCCTGAGATAGCAAGAGGGACTGCACCAGCTGGGAGCAGCCACCTGGGGTAGCTCTGATAGTGCAGAGTCCACGGCGTGGTCTCCTTTGGTCCAGTTTGGGGGCACCCAGGTTGCTGTAGGAGCCCCAGCCCCCAGCACAGGCTTCAGCACTCGTTTGGCCACTGCCGTTTTACTCTAGTTATTCCTTTTAACCTAAAAAAAGTCATCTGAGACTAAAACTACCTGTCTGAGGTTGCCCCAGAAAGTGAGCAGCCCTTGCTAAGCAGGCCATGGACCACCAGCACTATGAAACATTTGCATGGCTGGGTGACTTGCTTTAAATATTTGATCTGCCGAGGGGAAAGCTCCTGTGGGACCCCAGCTCGGACCTGCCCTGCTGCAGTGGAGCCACCTCACAGTGCAGTAACACAGCCCTGGAGCAGAGCTAACCTGGCTCTAGCAGACCTGAGTCATATTTCTGATGTACAATTTCACCTACAGTAGCATTTTAATGGCTCTTTTTTGGTTGTGTTTGGTTTTTTTTTTTTTTTTTTTTGGTTTTTGGTTTTTTTTGACTCTGGGAAGGAAATCAATTTCCGAAAGGGAAACCTTGCAGAAGCCCCTCTTTCTGTGCTGCTGTGGCTGGATTTCAAGCATGATGTAGTATAACACAACACTGGTTATGAGAAAACTGCAGTGCTGTTTATCTTTCTGCTGTAGAGAGTCACTGGATTAACTCTGTAATCTCTCTTGTAAGAGATGTGCTCATTCAGTGTGAATCGGAGGAGCTCCATGAAGTAAATGCTTTTTTTACCCTGAGATTAGACTGGCTGTTGATTTGGCCCATGAATCCACGCTAATGCTGTTGTGCTCTCAGTAGTTCTCAATGGTTTAATTTCTCTCTGGAGGGTAGTTTGTAGATAAAGTGTAATTTTCTTACTGGAAAACTTGGAAAGCTGATGAGTATCTTACCCATTAGTATTACAAAGTTCAGTTTTACTGTTTTTTTTAAGAACGAGAACTGGTCTGCATCAGTGACTAAATGCTTATTTATCCTGTGCACATAAGAGGAAATCAAACCATCCAAGGCTTTGCTGCACCTCCCACGCATCCTGAGGCATGCACTTCTTAGGATTTTTCCTTTCCAATCGCCCTTATCAGAGGACATCACTCAAGGCATCAGGCTGCTCCAAGGTGTTTAATGTGAATAAGGAGGTTTTTTTTGGGGGGGTGCAGTATCCAGTGCAGTAATCTGACATTTGCAGACAATGCCTGAACACTTTCTCCTTGGCCCTTCCAGGAGGACACAGTAACATGTGAGGGATGCCTGGTACGAAATCCTGGTCTACTGTGCCTGCTTTGGGCCAGTCCATTTATGAGGCCTGCCTAAGTAGGATCTTTATCCAAATGGGGAAATTTAGTCTAGAAAATAGATTGAAATGCATCTGGTCTACAGAGAGCAGGTAGCCATTAATGCATGTCACAGGGAGCTCAAAGAAACCTCCATAATCATCAGTCAGGAGGGTTTTGGAAAACCTTCCCATGGCTGCAGTGGTCAAGTGCCTTATCTGCTTTTGAGATGGTGTTGGACACCTTTGGTTGCTGAAGGAGGGTTGCTCTCCTCTGCCTCCCCTGCAGTTTGGTGTATTCCCAAACACAGTCCTGCTTTGCACTGTAGCCAGCACAGAGCAAATGCACAATGTAAATTCCTCTGGTTTTAGTGCTAACTTCGGATAGACAAACAGGGAAGAGAGGAGGAGCCCAGTCATGAGGAGCATGTGCTTAAACTGCAGTGGTACAAATGCAGAACTGCAGGATATTCACTTCACGTACCACAGGCTGCTTGGTTTTGCTGTTACGTGAGTTAGTGACAAAACTTGCACTGATTTGAATAGAGCAGGATGAGGTCACTGTGTCTGTGTGTGATGTTTCAATTCTCACTTCCTTGGGGAGTGAAAACAAGCCCTGAGCCCTTTGAAGTTGAATGAGGTCCTGAACCTGAAGGCTGCAGTGTTGGGCCCCTTCCCAGGCTCTGGGTGTGCAGGACCAGCACATGGTTGGTCAGAGGCCACCACTGGAAGGATCCCAGTCTTTAATTAGTCACCAGGAGAGCTGCTCTACACCAGACCCCTTTATATTCACTGCCCTCTCACCTCTGTTTCTCCCTGACTGTGGTTATTGTCTGTCTTCTCCATCTCTGTTACCTGTCTGTTGTTATCCTCCCTTCCCCTGTGTAGGACACCACAGATGTTGGTTGGAACACAGGCTGGTGATGAGGGAAGCACATGACAGGGCTAAGCAGGGAGCAAATCCTCTGTGGGCAGGTGGGAGAGGCTGCAATTTTTGTATGCCCTTCACATGCTGCTCTAAAAAAGCCACACAAACAAGCAAACCAACAGAAACTGTTTGCACTCAGAAAATAGTCTTATTTCTTCTTTAAAAAAAATGTATACACTTGCAAAGTCTTTCCATTCCAGCTGAGGAGGAAAGTGGCTGCAAAGATCGATGCTCCTGAATGAGTGCAGGCAGAACAGGTCCAGGACTTGGATGGCAGAAAGCTTGATGCCATCAGGTTGCCTTGTGCCTGCTAAAAATTCACCTTTCTAGAAATGCTTCTCCCCTGTTCTGCTCCCTCTGTCAGGCCATGTTACAAACACCCATCAGAGCGGACAAGCTGTGATGAGTAGGATGTGAGTCCCTATGGCTGTGGAAGAACCCTGGCTAGCCTCTGCTTGTAGAAGTTTCAGAGAGACCAGCCTAACAGAAAAAAGTTCTCAGCTTTAATGTGCCCTGAAAGTCAGAAGTTCCCATTTTAAAATGGACTGAGCGGCCAAAAATGGTTGCTGGAAAAAAAGTAGGGGAGTATGTTGGTCTTTATGCAGTTCATAGCAGAAAAGCACGTGGACAGGTATCCTCACTGATGTCCTGAAAGGAGACAGGCTCTTGGCTTCCCCCCTGAAGCAGGACCCCAAATCAAACTGCTAGGGTGTCATCCCCCCACTCAGCCCCTCTCTGGGGAGAGCAGCATTTAT
Source organism: Vireo altiloquus (assembly GCA_013396875.1). Taxonomy (NCBI): domain Eukaryota; kingdom Metazoa; phylum Chordata; class Aves; order Passeriformes; family Vireonidae; genus Vireo; species Vireo altiloquus. The sequence continues at coordinate 120,383 of VZRF01009368.1, forward strand.
TCTAACCCATATTTTTAGTGGCTTGCAACCCTATAGCCTGTCCAGATAGAAATGCCCATTGATAAAGTATTGGGATTGGAATGACTAAAATGGTTCAGCAGTGGGGGTAGAAAATCCATGTGGGGACCTGTCACTTCTCTCCCCCTCGAGTGTCTCCGCAGCCCGTGGCATTTAACCACAGCAGAGAAAATCTTTGCAGTTTGAACTAAACACACCACTCACAAGGCAAATATTGCCTACTCAGAGCTCTCCTCAGGGTCTCAACATCTGCCTTGCAGGTGCTTTAATATCGCCCACAACAAATTTCCTGCCTGCAGAAGAAAGCACTGAACCAAGCAGGGACAAGCTCTCTGAAGGATGATGCTCTCAGACTCCCAGAGCTGCCAACATGGTGTATTAAACACTAATGGGGTACTAGAAAAATACTGGAGGGTATAGGACTGATGCTAATAACACCCAGCTGCACTTTCTGGAGTTTTAAAAGATTTTAGAGAAAAGATGACTGATAGTGCTGTGAATGATGCAGTGAATGCATCCTCTCCTGGCTATATGTGGTGCTACTGGTGCTGACTTGAGCATTTCAAAATCATCTCTTGCCCTGAGAAACCTTCCCCTCGGCCCTGGGCATCTGTGGGTACCAGCAGTGTCTTGGAATTCTTTTCTTTGTGGGGGTTGTTTCTCTTCTGGCAGGTTGTGCAGATCCTCTGTGTCAGCACCACATTCTCATCAGAAGTGGGAGATGTGGGAATGGTGCCACTGCTGAGCCAAAGGGGTGATGGGCAGAGAGGAAATGTACCAGATAAACAGGATGAGAGGAAATGGTTAGATTGCATATTAGGAAATTATTTTTCATGGAAAATGTCAACTATTGGAACAGGTTGCCCAGGGAAGTGGTGGAGTCACCATCCATGGAGGTATTTATAAGTGATGTAGTTGTGGCACTCAGGGACATGGTTTAGTGGAGGGCTTGACAGGGATTAATGATTGGTTTGGTGGTTAATAATGATGGGTTAATGATTTGACTTGGTGATCTCAGAGGCCTTTCCCAACTTCAATATTCTGTAATTCTATGGTTCTCTGAAAGAGAAATGTCACCCTGAACGCCAGGCTCCTGCTGACCCATCAGCCTTTCATTCTGTTGGGCAAAGACAATTTCTTTAAAACCCTTTAATAAAATTATGTTCTTAACAAAACAGCTTTTGAGTTTCCTCTGCTGGAGTTGTTATGTGTTTATTTCCTTGAAGGGTATCCAGGAGCACTTCTTAGGGCACCAGTGCCAAACTGTCTTCTGCTTGCAAATGGGATGGATGCTGGCTGTGCTCTGGATGTTGCCCCAGGGCTGACAAGGGAGCTCAGTGTCACTGCACAACTCTTGCCACACTTGGGGCCCTGTGGCACTGCAGCTGATGCAGATGCCCAAGAGCCGCCTTGCCAGGGAGACCTGGGCACTGGGGTGGCACCCATTCCCCTGTTCTAAGTTTGGATCCTGAGGTGTCCTGCAGGTTGGACCAAAGAGAGAGGTAGGAAGGTGAGAAATGGCTAAAACACCCCAGCTGGTGTGCTTATACCCCCATGGTGTCCCCATCCCTCTCAGCTGGTTTGTGTGGGAATAGTCCTGGGAGAAGAGTCTGCTGAGATGGATGCTGGACAGCCCCCAAATGCAGCCCAAATTCCCCCAGGGGCACCCAGATCTCCCCATGTTTGGCTTTAGGGCTTTGGGCAGCTGATCCCACCCCTGGCAGTGCTTGGGAAGTTAATCCTCACCTGCATTGGCTGCTGCCTCTGCCTGTGGTAAGTTGTATTTTGTGCTGTGGAGATGAACAGAGTGTGTATGATGGTATGTGCTGGCTGCACCCATCTTCAGCACCTCTGGAAAAGCAAGCAGGATCACCTGTGACATGAGGCAGGATTTTGTACTGGTTATGTTTCCATTCACTTTGGAAAATAAAATGATATGGTCAAGCAAGAAAGTGCTGTGGTATTTCTGGGGACTTTCCAGCAGAGCCTATCTGTGGCTCCAGATCTCTCTGTAGTCTCTGCTCTTTGTAGGTGAAACCAATCAAAAAGAGTGAACAATCCCTCACAATTGTTTTCACGTGCAATTTGAAGTCATTTTTTTACAGCATTGCAGTGTAGATCAAAATGCGTTTAGGTTGGGACGTGATACCATAAAAAAACTTCTAAAAAGTTTAGCTCGTTGACTTTTCAGTCAAGGTGTAAAGCAAAAAAAAATTTTAGGATAGCTCTTAAAATTGCTGAGAGATGCAGCTGTCTTTTCACTGGCAGTTTCAAAACCCGGAGCTATGCTTTTTTTAGACTACTTTGATAAATGGATGTTTTGTTACAATCCCACTGAGCTGAGCTGCTTTCCAATTCCTGCTTCTTTATTCTGATACCTGCACAATGGGAGGTTTTGTCCCCATCAGCTTTTTACGTGGCAACATCTGCTTTCAGCTCTTTCAATTGCCTTTAATAACAATACTCTCAGTGGCCTGATGTCCACTTTCACCAGCTTTGTGTGCACAAGGGACTTGGTTTGGTGAAAAGTTCAGAAACTGCCGAATATTCTGTGTTTCTGTTGGAGCCAAGGTGCTCAAGATTTGTAGGGTCAGGACTCTGGTCATCTGCAGGAGGAACCACACAGAAAAATGTGCTGCCTACAACACCGGTCTGGGGCTCAAGGATCTGCTGTAAATTCCTGCACAGGTCTCCCACATTGTGGTGGACAAGTCCTCGACTCTCTGGTATCTTTCTGTGTAAGGACTCACAGAATCATTCAGTTTGGAGAAGACTCACAAGACCATCAAATAATGTATATGAAATGAGGGTGCCAAAAAGGTCTCATTCAGAGGCTTGTGGAGAAGCTTACAGCTGGTCACGAGATGCTTGGAAACCACCAGCAACAGAAGGGAGCCAAGATGGAGCATCTGATTCATCCACAGCCTTCTCGTTATTGATAATGCTCTGAGGGGCTAGATAAAAGGTAATTGCACTTCAGAAGGAAACAGTGACTGAAAAATAATCCTTGATGGTTCATTTTTTTTCTCTAAAGGGCTGTGGATACAGCCTGTAACTGCCTATAACCATTTTTAATATGAGGTAATTTCTGCTTTAATGATCTTGCAGATCTCAAGGATATGCTAACATTTACCACCAACTATTAGATCTACATAGGAATATTTCACTTCTTCAGTACTAGCACAGATGATGCCCATGAGAGGTTGCTTGATTATGCCTACAGTTTGGAAGTTGAGAGATAAAAATAAATATAGGTAAAAATCAACATGATTATATGGGTATGAATAATCTTGTCCATATTGCCTTTTTCTTTTCCAATTGCTGATGGTTTTTACCTGATTTGCAGAGATTTCAGGGATGAGTGTTTCTCTCTCTGCACAATTCAGATGAATTGGTTTGATTTTGCATTGCAAATGCAGTTGATGTAATGAGACAGGGACTTGTGCAGCTCCTGGCACAGACACAGCTCTGGCCAGGAGTGCAGGAGAAGAATTCTGGCCCAGTCTGACCAGGCAGGAGTGAGCTGGGGAGAGCCTGAAGCACACGGATAAAGCAAAGGTACCCCTTCATCTTACCCCAGACGAATGCTTCTGGTTTGATTCCTCCATTGATTTCATCACTTCTTTTTCCATGCCATTGAGCTGCAGCAGTGGGTTAAGCTAAATAGTTTTTCTTTCCTGAACATCATAGGTTAGCAGAAATACCTAATTTGAAAGACTTACTATCAAATTCCCACGCTTCCTAGAAAAAGAGCAAAGACTTGGAGTCACTTGTCCCATACCATTTCCCCCAGGAAGGGGTAGGGATGGCCACTGTTCCACAGCTCAGCGAGGATGGAGGATTTATCTCCTTTGGGAGGCAGAAGACGTGAGGAGCAGCACAGAACTTGCCTATCAGTATCCAGGTGCCTCTGGCACACAGGCCTGCCCTTGGTGCGATGCAGGGCAGGAGACCAAACCACTCTGAGAGCAGAGAGGTGCCCTTAGATGGCCCCTCTGAGCTTATGCCTGCACTGGATCCTCCACATCAAGTGCGTGGTTATTCCTTCCTCTGGTTCACCAGGAGCATAAGAAGGTCAGAATCATTTCCTTGGCCAAGGGAGCCACACATGCAGTGTTTTGCCAGCTGATTGACATTTAGGTGGTGACGAGCATGTGGACATAAAGCTTTGCCCAACAGGCATCCACCTGCAGCTGTCAGGGTGAGGGGAGGGGGCTTGCCCTCCTAATTCTGCCAATATGCCCAAAGGGAAAGTGTCACCAGTTGTTTGCTCCAGGGCTGTATCACTCAGGACTGTATCTCTCTTGCTGTCCATATGTGTGTGCTAAAGGCAATTGGAGGTTTTCGTGCGGAAGATCTGTGACACTCAACTGTCAATAAATTCCAAAATAAAGGGTTTGATCTCAGCATTATAAACTTCCCACATGAACCATTTTGAATGGAGGGTGACAATCTAAATATAAATGTAATTTCTTTTTTAAAACTGACTTCAGGCACATATATACAGCTTCGGTTGACTTTCAAGAGGAGTCTGTGGGAACATCTGACAGCAAAATTAAGTTATATGTTTCTTGTGGGAGTTAGTTTCCTCCAAAACCAGCAAACGCCTTGTTTCCCTGGCACTTAGATTTTTAAACCTGTAATCCTAGCAGGATATGACCTGTTTTTAATTACCCCCAGTGACAGAATTTTGTCCTTTGAAGGAATCACTTGGGGCGTGAAGGGGAGCAAGGACATTTAGTGCAAATGTGAGGGTGTGATTCATTTTTAGAGCTGGTGTGGTGATCAGCTCAGCCATGGAGGTTTTGGCACCGATTTCAGCAGGTCACAAGGTCACACACAGCTCTTGTATTAGTTTGGGAGAATAAAGCGGTGGGAAGGAAACAGAGGACTTGGAAGCAGGCAGAGGAATAAATGGGGTGAGAGACCAATTAAAGTGGATAAAAGCAAAGAGAAAAACAGTGGGCATGGTGAGGGCTTTAATGACTTGTACAGCACATTTCGAGGGTATTTCAGGTGAAACCTTTTTTGGAGCACTCATTCAAATAGCGTCATTTCCACCAAAATAACTGGTTACATGACTAGGGTGAGGTGGATTTTAACCTTTATATAATCCTCCTATATAAATGCAACTGTTGCACAAAATGTGCTTTTCAGATACGGCGTAGAGAGAATCACAGAACCACAGAATCACTTAGGTTGGTAAAGACCTCTGAGATCATTCAGTCCAACCTTTGACCGAACACCACCACGACAACTTGGCCATGGCACTGAGCGCCATGTCCAGCTCTTTCTTGAACACCTCCAGGGATGGTGGCTCCACCACCTCCTGGGGCCCCCCATTCCGATGCCTGACAAGCCCTTCCATGAAGAAACTCGTCCTGATGTCCAACACGAACCTCCCCTGGCACAACTTGAGGCTGTGTCCTCCATATCCGTTGCTGGTTGCCTGGGAGAAGGGACCAATGCACACCTGGCCACAACCTCCTTTCAGGGAGTTGTAGGGAGCAATAGTCACCCCTGGGCTTCTTTTTGAACACCCTCAGTCACTCCTCATAGGGTTTATCCTCTAGACCCTTCACCAGCTTCATCTCAGGACTCACCCTAGCACCCTGAAGGTGCCAGTGTGTTTCTGGGTGTGTGATCAGGTGCCTGCTGGAGATGGAAGGACAATGAAACTCAGGGCCAAGAAAACCCTGCAGCAGTCATCTCAACCCCATGAAGTTTGCACCTTGCTGTCTGGAAGCACTGAAAACCCCAATACATGATTCAACCCCAATACATGATTCAACCCCAAATCTCAGTGCACAAGGTCTAACAAATCCCCTGTCATTGCCTCATCCCATACACACCAGCTCTGTGTGGGGCTCTGTCTGGCACATTCACTTCTTTTGAAATTAAGGCCACATCTTCTGCCAGGCCACACCTTCTGCCGCGTCTCAGTAAGCTGGGAGCAGGATGGGAGTGCCAGAAATGCACATCTGCCCATTGTGGGGGATGCTGGAAAGGAGGGAAGCCTGCATGGCACAGTGGGGACATGCCAGCAGGCAGCCTGGACACTGAGCTGGTACTGGTGTGAATGAGCACAGGATAAAAACCCAGCAACACATCTGGGGACTCAGGGCAGCCCCATCACCCCAGCAACGTAAATATAAATGCAGCCCTTATGTGAGGGCTGGATCCTGCTGCAATAAGTTGGATTAAGGGCTATTTTTACATTCCTGCCTGTGGAGAGGGTTTTGGAGGCTCAGAGACAGATGCATCTACCCTGGCTGGGTACTGGCAGCCCTGTATCCACTCCTAGAGGAGTCACCTGAGGGCAGCATGGATGAGCTTCCCACCAGCAGCAGAAACAAGGGAAACCATCTCCCAGTGAGCTCACTGCCTTCTTCCACCTCCTGATATGCACCAAGACTGGATGCTTTCACAGTGGCCTTCTGCCTACACCAGTACAAGCCACTTGAGAGACCTCAGAGCTATGGGAACTGCTGGTCCTGCTCATTGAGGTGAGTTCTCTCTTCCACTAACTTGCTTTGTTGCCTTCTTGGAGAGTAGAGCTCAGGGAATTTTTTTTTTCCCATTAGGAAATCAGCTGAGGTAGCTGGTGGCTCCTCAGGGATATATTCGCAAATCAGGAAGGCACTGGAACAGCAACATCAAAATATAGTGGTATAAAAAGGGTAATTACTAAAACCAAAAAAAGGTATTTTCTGATTTTCTGTAAATATGAATATCTACCAGATTAGTAGGATTTTCCCACCACACTCTATGATGGAGAACTTTATGGCCGGAATGGTGAAGAATGTGAAACTGTTTGAAAATCTTAACTTCTTTGAAGCATGGGAGACCCTGAATAAATCCCAGGGGAATTGGACTCCTAGCATAGCAATTTAGGGGACACCAATGTCCCCTGAAATTTGGGGACACCCAACAACAGCCAAAAATTTCCCTCTCTCCTTCACTGCTGGGCCCAGCATAACTTTTAGTGGCTGCAACTCTTCAGCCCTTATCTTTTCTGCCAGGAAAGTAAGTTGTGTGTGTTTGGGCAGGTTTTGTGTCTGGCTGGACACTGCCAGCAGCAGGTGCCATCCCAGAGCATGTGTGAAGCACCAGCGCTTGCTGGGGCTTGTTTTATTCAGCTGAGGAGATGGGGACAGCAGTAGGGGCTTTGCCGGGGTTTATAAACCAGAAAGGTTTACCCTCTGGGTCCATGTTATCTAGCAAGATTAGCAAGCCTCCAGGTTTGGTGCAGTGACATTTCTCTGTTCGCAGCGTGATTGATCTTTTAAGTGCCTTTCTAGTCAATACCAACATTCCCAAGATTTATCTTAATACCTTAGACAGATGGCTTCTATCGATTTGAATGGAAGTTGTGGAGAGGGGATATATTGGGAGTTCCTTGTAACTGTTTACAGAGCAAACAGTTTCCATCTGCTCTCTATTTTATTGCAAAGCAAAGGATCACTCAGATGCAGAATTCAACAGATGACCATGGGGTACATCGGAAGCACATCCCACCAGTTGCTACCCCACCTGCCTCTGCTTGACCATACACAGTGTACCCAGCATATGGGAGTTGTGGGGTCTCCCCATATGGCTCTGAGGTCTCCAAGCCATGTATTTCCAAAGGGGTCTCTCACCCAGGAGGTGCTTCTGCCTCGCCTCCTTCTCTCCATGCTCAGAAGGAAAAACAAGAGTACTCGCATACACATCCCAGGCATTTTGTCTCCTGTTTATTTCAAAAGTCTTTGTAATAGCTTAATTGCAACATTCCAAATGTCACCTGGAATTTGACATCCTCCCAGATGTACAGAATTCATACTCGATCATGTTTCACGGCATTAAAAACACACAGGAATGTTCCCCAGACTCCATCGATGAGCTCTTCCACAGTCTCATTAACCACCAGCTCTACACATCCTCTGCCAATGCCTCTGCACTGCTCTGCAAAGCAGCTGCATGTCACCTGTCTCTGTCCCCTGGATCCATAACCATGTTTCTGTGAATGAAGGGGTGCCAAGCCCAAAATACCCATTTTTGTTTGCAAACTGTATGTAACATACTAGTGGAAACGTGATCCATGTTTGATTGGCATTGTATATGGCTTTTAGTCCTCTTCATTCAAAGATCTTACAGTGGAAAAATCCTGAGCTGACACCAAAAATGGGACAGATTCGTTAAGAGCGCTCACAATTATGGTATGAGTTGGAGGCAAAGTTCCTGTCAACCCAGAATTAAAGCATTTTTGTAACTGCCACTTGTTTAAACAGATTTCGATCTTGAAATTTATTCCAGTTTAATGTTTTGCCAGGAAGCATCATCTGAAAGAGAGTAAAAATCTATGTTTTCCAATCAACAATTTACAGGAACTTATGTTTCTTCATTTCACCTCTTAACTTGGTAAACACTACCAAAATACATGCATCTCCTTTTGACTTCTAGCAGGCATTTAAGCCATTCCATCTGTTTAATCAGGCTATTTACTACTTGCAATTCAACCACATTACTCCATATTCAAGCCCCAGGAACACTTGCTTCTTAGACCCTACCATCTCTTTTGGCTTATTTAGGTAATCTCTGTGTGGTTCAACTCTTTGGGAGTATGTTCAGTGATGTCAGGCACTTGGACCTGCTGCAGCTGTTTCTGGATGGCAAAATGTCCTTTTTTCTGACCAACATTCAGCTGAAATCACCCTTGATTGTTAAAAATGTACCTGGCTAATACCCATATGCACCAGTGACAGTAAATTGCTTGTGTAATGCTTGCTGCCATCCTCTGATTTCAGTAGCAGGAGTGCGAAATGTCCCTAATGGTGTGGAAACAGCTGCAGAAACTTGTTCAGAAAGTGCCATTTTGGTGCTGCAGCTGTTTGCAGGGCAATGTCCAGCATCCCAAACATCCAGCTGATGCTCTCCATAACCCAAACTTCTCCCACTGCCAAGAAAACATCTAGGTGCCGCATACAGAGGCAGCTCTGCTCACAACTCTTCCATGTGAGATCCTTACCACCTCATTTACGATTATTTTGCTTTTCTGATGTGCTGACAATGGGTGTTTGGGTTTTCTGTTTGGGCCTTTTTCCTCCTTTTGTTGAAAAATCATGACTTGAAGGTCAGCTGCCAAATGGACTGAATGATCAGTGCAGGAAAATTGAAAATCCTAACATCTTGTGTGTAGGCTGTGAATAATGGGCAACACCCTTTTGATCACTAAAATAGAAAATGATCTCTGTTTTCCCATGGTTTTAGCCCATTAAGAAGGCAGGGATAAGAGCACATTGCTGATGACTTGCAGCATGCTCCTGGCAGTACAATTCCTGGCAGATCAGGGGCTGGCAGTGGGATGGATCCCACCCCAGTGGAGGAGGCAGCTGTTGTTTCCCATGACATTCAACTGCTCTCCAAAAACCACAGACACCCCGAGCCAGGGACATTTTGTCCATTTTCTGCTGAGGACTGGACCAGTATTTATGGTCTCTGGATGATGGACATGCTTAAATTGGGGGATGAAGGCAAGTCCATCCCTGAGTGCTATGCAGACCAAGGCATGTCCTCAGACACATTTTGCTTTCATACAGATAAAGAAAACATAAGCTTTGCACGATCTGCTGCTGACAGAAACCGAGGTTTTTTCCCAAGAGACGCAGGTGCATTGAGCATTGGAAAAGAATGGTAATTTTGTGACACATGCCTGAGCCTTGGGGTCCAACTGTATATTTTAGCACCTTACTTTCTGTTCAGAACACCACTTACTTTTGTTGATTTGCTCCACTGGTAAGACAGTTTTTCTTGCTTTTACTGATAAAGACCTCTAAGCAAACATAGTCAGACTTGGTAATTGATTCATCTTGTAGTATTTATGTATGCTGTCATCATATGGAAAGTCTAAACAAAGCTCTCTATCCATTTCATGAGGAGAGAAGGATCACAGTAGGATTCTTGCATTGCCAGTGCAGAGGCACTGCAAAGAGCAAACTGAGTTGACAGCTGCACCTGTGTCCCAAACACCTCAGTCTCAGGAACAACCCTGAGGTTCAGAGGTGGCCAGAAACAGCCTAGCACAGACTACAGCTCTTTGCTGTGCTTCTCAAGAGAGGCTCAATGCAATGTCAGCCTCCTTTTTCACTTTTTTACTACAGGCAAACATCTCCCGAGGCTCAGCAAAGTGAACTGCCCGTTCCCACCCAGCCAAGCTGCTTTAATCACCCCCCTGCCAACTCCCAGCCACCAAACCAACCTCCAAAACAACATCTTTGTGCATCAAGAGTCTGCCCATCACCCTTGGCGCTGCAGCTGTGTGGCCTTTTTTGACAGAAGTGCTTAGCAGCCAGTCGAGCCCTGTGGTTTATGTTTCTTTGCTTGAATTGGAATTACATTAGCATGCCCTTGGTTTGCAATGGCCAAAGAGGTCTAAATATTCAGGTTTTGAAGGTTTATACATGCAATTCTGTTTGCAGCAGTTTTAATCCCTCTAGAAGCTCTGTTCATGGGAGCAAATGTACAGCAGAGAGCATTTTCCAAATGGGGATTACATACTTCTGACTTTAAGAATTTGAAGCAAATTAGATAAAATGGGCAAATGTAATAGGCAGGTCTTTTTAAACAAAACCAGATCATTAACATCCTTCACCAAATTCATGTCAAACTATTCTGTTGGTAGAAAAAATATTCAGTATGCTAATTCCAACTATGATGTAATTTACAATCAGAATTTATATTTTACAAAACAATTTTTAAAAGAAAAATGTTCAGAAAAGTGACTGATTTTGGTGTGTCTGGGAACATTTGCTGATGTTAATATTCCAGCTATTTGCAATCAATGCAAAAAGGAAATTTGCATTGAACGAAAATAGCTGAAATATTACCAACCAGAAAATGGCACAGAACTGGTCGTTCCTTCTAGAATTCAATGCAGAAGTGAGCAAATACCAAAACCAGAGGAATTAGCTCCAGAAGTAAAATTTTTGAGGTTTGGAGTAGGAGGTAGCAATGCCAGCTCAGTTAAAGATATCTACCAAGCTGTGTCCTTTTAAAAAGAAACAAAATAAACCGGAATACTTTTCAACAGATTATCTTGAAACTTGCGTTATGTAATTGGCTGGAAATTTGGAATGGGTATTTTTGCTACGAGTATCCAACAAAGTAGTATTCTAGTGAGCTAAAAATGGGTTTGTATATGCAGAATTATAGCATTTTTATTTTTGTAAATAAACAGTGTTTACACACAAAAAAACCCCCTACAAACAATCCCCAAACCATTTTTGAGATATTGTGCTTTCAGATACTGAGGTTTTACAATAAAACTGGAACTGAATCCTTGCACTGCCTGTGCAGCCCATGGATGTTATTATGAGCTAAAATTTCCTGGACATCATTTTACTACCATGGAATAGGAAATTATACCCATTGAGAAAACCTGGTGTTTGATTTTCACATTGTCAGAAACACCAGTAATTTTTTCATGTTGTTTATTGTATGTTATTATAAAAGCATTAATTTTGCATTGACTCACTGGCTTTAAAAAGTACTCTGTACAGTCTGCAAAGTATAAAAGGAATATGGGAACATCTTTGTATTCTTTAGGTTTGAAAAAGCATCACCTGCCTCAGGTCTGATCCTGAAAATACTTGGGGCAATGATGTCACACACTTTCAAAGCCACCTACATCCTCATGCCAAGTCTGGGCTTGGGAGCTGGCTGGGACACACCTGGGCATGACATGGCCCTGGGACTAGGAGGAGTTGGAGGCACTGGAATCTGTGCCTCTGATACACCCAAAATACTGATTATTGTTGTGAGGGAGCAGCATGGCAATCGTCTTTCTGAAATCAGCCCTGAATGAAGATGGGTAAGTGTGTGGTCTCTCTTCCCTCTGTCTCACCAATTACCTCTCTCCATGTTCCACACGAGGTAGCCAAGCCACAGGAGCTCCTTGGGGAGGTGATGGTGTCACACCGTTGTGTGGTGAGGAATAAATGCACGAGCAAACGCAAAGCAAGTCTTTGGTTTTCTGCTGGATTTTCTGGACAACACTTCTACGCCTCTCCCTTTCCCCACGCTTTTCATTCCTCAGTAACAGCACACTTGCCGTATTTTTTATTTTTTTTTCTCATGCTAAATCACCAGATTGTTGGGTACTCTGCAATAAAATGTATCCATACTTACACCCATTTTTTTTCCAGGGAAGGACTAAACACCATACATTTGAAGGCTGCAGGTCTGCAGCCCTTCTTCAAAGCTAAATGATCACTCTGGATCCTTAGAATTTAAAGTTTGGATTTGACCGTAGACCTCTTTTTGCCTTGTGCAAAATGTAGGGGCAATTGCATTTTCTTTTTGATGGTTTAAAGAGATATTGCAATTAAAGGGTGGATGTTACCCATTTAGCAAACAAAGAGAGAAAAAAAAAAAAAGCCATTATTGGTGGCTGCATTCAGACTATGGCCATGTGAACTAAACCAGTCCTTCCTCAGTGCCATTGCTACACAATGTATTTATAATGCAAAATGAACCACTTACTGTATATGGGCTAACATGCATAGCCTTTGTGTCAAATCTCAGTGGAGTTGTCTGCACATCCCTTTTTTTCCCACACTGTAATGCTTCTCTTTTCCTAGTGTTCAGAAAAGCATAATCTGAGCTCAAATATGGACATGTTCACAAAAAAAAAAATTGCATTTTGGTTGTGCAATGTGCAATGTGCAATGCACACATCATTAGTTATTTTGCATGAGTCAAGTGCTAATTTTTCCTAGTTGAATTTATTATGTAACACAGCATTTATGTATTATTTAAATATAACACTGCAAATGTGTGTTGGTTTGGAAAGGCACGTTAGTAATGCAATTAGAGCAGAAGCCATACCCACAGATTTGCCAGGCTAGCAATCAGCAAAGTATGATTTTGTTGAGATTAGCTCTGAACATTCACTGCAATGATGTGACACCTAATATTTTACAAGTTAAAGGCTAGAAAAATACTAAAATGTGAGAATGGTCTAATTGCTACAGCTAATTGCCATACAGTCATAAATTCATCCCACACAGGCAATCAGGTTTATACTGAGCCCAGATGCCTGGCTATATGACCTCCATTGCTGCTAAATTCTTTCTTTCAGCAGCAAGTCTGACTGAAATATGGGTAAATGTTCAGACTACACCCAAATTTTCACCCACAGAAAGCTGGGGAGAAGAAAAGACTGTTGGAGCTGAAGCCGTGCTGGGACAGCAGCACTACACCAACAGGGGCATTTCTGGGTAACCTGAGCACAGCACAGGGCGGTCACAGAGAGCTCTAGTGGGATCCCTGTCTTCCAGCAGTAATTCTGGTTGCAATCAGAGCTGGTAACCGCCTAAAGAACCTTGGTATGTGCTGCTGTGCAATGCTGCTTCTGCAGGGAGACAGGCAAAGCGCAGCCTTGTCCCTCAGACATGGCCACCTGTGGCTGAGGTCACTGAGATTGATCTGAACATCTGCGTGGTCTGAAGGATGCCCTTTGCATTGCAAGGAAATAAAGAGCCTTCTGAATTTTTTCAAAACGAGAACCGTGTTTGCAGATGGGAAAAAACCGAGGAGAACCAGATGACATCTTGGTGTGACCCCAAACTTTGTCCAAGACACACACAGGGAAGACAGACCCCGAGAAGTCAATGCAGTGACATGCCAAATGCTACAGATTTTACAAGAAATTATTCCTTGTAACTGTTCTGCCCTGAGCTCCAGGGTTAAGAGAAGATATCACTTGAATTTGGTCATTGTTGCTCATTAATTTTCACCTACATTTCAGTTTTCATCTGCAAGGTATCACTGCAGGTGCCAGGTGAACGTGGTATCTCCTTTGTCTGAGCAGCTCACACCTGTGCCATCACTGTTCTCACTCGGGGCTGGCTCACAGAGAAATCCTAATTCCTGTAGCTTTCTGCTGCTCCTGAATGCTCTTCCCTGACCTCAGGCAGCAAAAGACCAGTCCGGGGGACAGGGTCTGAGCTCAGGTCTGTGCTGCCTGTAGGCTCAGCAGGCAGCTGGCATGTCTTGGTCTGTGCCAGCCCAGAGCTACTGCTGCTCGTGCAGAGGGGGTTGTATCAGGGAAGATGAACTTTTAAAACCTAAGTCAACTTCATTCTTCCAAGGCTATCCATAATAAAATTTGAAAAAGAATCCCATTTCTAGAATGTAATACAACTCTCAAGTTACCTGAAAAGAAAGTGCAATCTAGTGCAGTGTGCTTTCACTTTCTCACTCTGTTCCTTCCATTTCCTTCTGATTTCTTGTGCTTCAGCCTGTGTCCAGGTATTGCTGGTATTTGCTTTGTCTGTGAAAATTAAACACCAGGAGGAATTGCACTTGGTGCAACTGGTGCATGTTTAGGGGTTAATTCATGAATGGAGCAGGCTGCCTTGGGGAATCCAAGTTGGACCAGGCACAAAAAAAGAGGAGTGAGGTGCCCAAGCCAAGCCTGGCAAGTTGGAAGAGGAGTTATCACTAAAAAAAAGCCAAAGGAAGAGCACGAGGGACTAGGAAAGACTGATCTCAAACCTCCTATGTCCTCTTGGCTCATGTACTCATGCACAGGGGTGATGGGTAGCCAGGTAGGGCTGGCAGGCTGACGAGCAGAGATTTGGAGCTTGGTTTCCATGCATCCTGGAAAAAGAATTCTGCTACTGAATATGAGGGAACTGTAATGCCACCCTTTGGCAGATGCTCCCCAGTGAGACCCAGCTCAGTAACTGTGCTCTGACTCTCATAAACTGAGCTTTGCTCAACCAGATGAGTTTGAGGGTTTTTACAGGACTCAGGTATGACCTGGGGGTCCCTGTGGTTGACTTATGTCAGCTTTTGGAGATACGTGACCTGCAAGAAATAGGGGCACCAGTAAATAACTGGGCATGCACTATATATGCCTCTGAGGTTAAAGAGAAGCAGAATGGAGATTATCAAGGACCTTGGGTATAAGTAAACATTAGATCTAAGTGAACAGAGCAGAACCCTGATGCCCAAATCCCTTGAGAAGCCCAGCTCTAGGACCTGGTCCAACTTCACCTGGAGTTAATAGGAACTGCAAAGGGTCCTCCAAAGGCACCACTGTGACTGATGGTACCAGAAAGACTTGGAAATATTTAAACTGTGTTACAGCAGACTGTGTGTCTGCCTTCGCCTGGACTCAGAAAAAGTACAGATGAGGAACATATAATAACATATTACTTCACTGTATTTCACAGGCTGGAGTAAGTAACTTGAAAACAATTCAGAAATTTAGAGTTTAAACAGGATCCTAATAATTGTTATAATATTTATCCTTTAAAAACAACTCACTGAAAAAAATCCCCTCCATTTGCAAACTTGTTACCATAAAAATAAGAGTTCTTGAGCTCATGGAATGTTGATATATTTGAGCATGTTTTTATGAGCAAAATAATGAACAGGTAATTCTGCTGCGGCTTGGGGTCCTCTCTGTTCAAACTCCTAAATCCTTCGGGACAGAGCCTGTCTGCCCTGATTTATATAATAGTCCTAATGAGTAATAGTCCCCATGATAACAAATGCACCAAGATACAACCCTAAGAGAGGTCAGGCTGCAAAAAAAGAGCAGGGTCCCATTCACACGTTTAAAAAACAAACACATAAATCATCATAGTTAGAGATTACCCTGTGGGGGTAATCCCAAGGGGAAATAACAAATTTTCCTTCTTTTGGTTCCCTACCTGTGCTGTTTCCCTTGCATGTCTGGAAGGGAAGGGACCCTTCCTGAACTGGGTCTTCCAGCAGTGAAGAGTCTTTTCCAGACCATGACCTGTCCTTGTACATCCTGCTTAAATTTATCCTTCAGTGGGTTTCAAAAGGAGCACCAAACACCTCTTCCTGCCTCCTTAAAGAGGATGAGTGCACAGACAGGAAGGCACTCTGACAGATGGACCTCGAGGAGTCTCTCTACCACCAAGAAAGCTCCTGCCTCTTGAATGCAGCCCCTACCATACCACAGAATCTCAAGTGTGAGTCTGTACCAGCTGGAAACACATTACAATCATCACTGCTTGTTTCTGGCCAAACACATCTTGATAGAAGCTGTGACATTTACAGTGTGATACAGACCCATGTGTGATGGTTTATCTGCAGCTCTGATTCCTTTTTGTAAGGAAAAAGATACATTCACTGTCATAATTCAGCTGGCAGGCTCAGGTGTGCAAAACCTGAAATTTAAAGTTAGTTTACCAAGGGTGAATTTCAAAACATTTTGCACTGCTACAAATTTAAAAGAAAGCAAAAATGATGGCTACTCCAAACCCATGCAAAACAATATAAGGAAATAGAGTAAAATATCTATATGAAACTTCATGGAAATATTTTCAAACATTTGATATTCCTAGTTTGTGTTCATCAGCCTGGTCAATTTATTCAGTGACCAACCTACTATTCATGGTCTTGCCTACAATTTTCCAGTAAGTTTCCAAGAGAAGGCTTCTTAGAATATAAGCTTAAGTTTTGTTTCTTGCTTGGAATCAGCAGAAGTCTTTTTATTACCTTCACAGTGTAGTAGAGAGAATTTAGAGAAATGATCCAGAGCTGTTGCATGTAGTTTTGAAAGAGATTTGCAGCAAATCCTCTGCATCTGGTTGTCATGCTAAACTACACACTCTAGACCAGGTTTGCTTTTGATTCTTCAGTGGTTTGGGCCAGCACAGGTTAAATATGGCTTAAGACAGAAGCATCAACAGCTAAAGGCCAATTTATGACTTGGTATTAACATTCTGGAGGAAGCCAGTTTCTGGGGGAACTCCAAAGCAATGCTCTTCTGTACAACCTGCACAATCAGACTGGTGGGAAACAAGTACAGGGCTGGGGCCCTCAAAGAAATGATTTGCACAAATCTCTGCAACAATACTGCAGAAGTAAAAGATGCAAATTTAGGGCAACTGAGAGCCTACATTCATTTCAGTGACTTATTTCAATGAGAAAGTAATTAAACAAGCATTTTTGTGGTGAGGCAAACATCTGACACCAGAGGTGCATACTGGTTTCTCTTGCATTAAATGAAGTCAGTTCTGAAGACGACAATTACCTGTTTTCTGTTACTCAGCAGGTAGGAACAGTTTTGCACACCTTAACACGGTCCTTGATAATCCCCTGACTTTTCAGAGTTAGGTGGCAGGTGGTCTTTCAGACAAGACTGGCTGAACCCCATCATTTGCACGAGGGGAGTTCAGCCCATTCCATCCTCTGCCACTGAAGTCAGTGGGATTACTGAAGTGAAGCACAGCCAACCTAAAGCTGGTGTGACGACAGTCACCTACGTGTATGTCACATACATGCCTGCTACGAGGAACTGCTGAAGGCTCAGGGCCAGATCCAGACTTCGGCAAACTGTGAGATACTGGTTAGCCAAAACTTACCAACCCCATGTTTGAATCTGGAGCCCAGCTTGCCCGCTTTATGCCTTTTAACACAGAGTTTGGGTTCAGGCTCTGTTCTGAAGATGAGCACGTTGGTTTTGACACCATCCTAACCATGCACACCATCTTTCTATAATTGCACCAGATTCTGCATCAAAGACATCCAAATCTCATTTAAAACCCCCTTAGGGGAAAATTGTAACACAATGGTAAAGATCTCACTGCATATTAGAGAATACTTATAAAACCCCCAAAAAGTGAAACGCTGAACACCCAATGAATACCAAGGCTGTCTCTGAAATTTAAAACTTTCCAGTAGCTTACAGTGGTAATTCCACCCTAACTGCCATTTTATTTTTATTTAAGAAACAAAATGAATTCCAAAAACTCTACCTAGAATCACTTGTTTCTGCCAAGCGGTTGTTCATGATGGCCAGAGCCCCCACCCCCGCAGAGAAACCGTTCTGTCTCGTATTGACGCAGACATTCCTCGGATAGCCATTGGCCGTCTCGGACAACTCCTTCTGCAAAATGGCCAGGGAGACTTTATTGGACGCTGTGAGCTCCCTCATGGAGATCATCTCTCCAGAGAGCCTCCTGCCCTCGGTGTCACTGTCGTACTGTCCGTCTACGTCCACGGCGACGTTGTGGCGGCGCAGGCGAGCTCCTGGGTTGATGGCATTGCGACGGCTGAGGCGGGCACTGGATTTACGGCACTTTGGGCAACATCTGCAGTCCAATTTTTTCAACACCCAGTTCAAAATTTGTTTGATTACGATTGAGATGACATTAAAAAGGGAGTATATGCAACATACCCCCATTAATATAAATATGAAGTTCCCGAATCTGTATAATCCCTGATGTTGGTATGCAGCGTTTTGGCTGCTTACCAAATCTCCAAAGCCGATGGTGCTGAAGGTGACAAAGCAATAATACAAGGAGTCAACGTAGTTCCACCCTTCCACTGCCGTGTACATGGCCGAGGCGCAGCAGGAAAGGGTAATGGCAAAAAATCCCAGGATCAGCATCACGTGGTAAACGGATGGCTTCCAGCCCGAGAGGCTGCTCGCCGCGGACACAGCTGACCCTCTGTGGAAGCTGGAAGATGGGACACTATTTCTTCGCAGCTGTCTCTCGTAGCACGCCTTCATGACAAATGCCAGGAGGGAGATGATGCGCTCCAGGAAGAGGTTGAAGAAGAGGATAGTCCCGGCACACCCAAAAAGGCCATAAATGATAAGGAATACTTTTCCAGCCACAGTTGCTGGTGTGGTCATTCCAAAACCTACGGTGTGGAGATAAATGGGCAACATTAATGACATGGGTTTTCACACATAAGCTCATATATATGTACCTTAACAAGGCTCCCACCTCTCTGGACAAAAGGAGTGCTATCTCTAAGTCAGCTCAGGCCAACATAAAACCAAGTTCAGTAAAGAAGGCAGAAGGCATCACAAAGTTCAACGAGATGACTAAAATTCAACAGTGAGAAAAAAAATTCTTGCAAAATGAAAGGCAGCATATTAAAAGAGCAACATCACTCTGTAAATGCAGGTGGAAGGCTCACTGAGCCCAAACCTTTTCAAGGAGGGATGAGGTAAAGAGGCCATTTCCCTGCTCCCACATGTCAGCCATCAGGACCTGATGGAAAGTTTAAGTTCTCTGTTCACAAGCTGTAACCCGGTGCAACATTTTTGTTATAGGGGTCTGATTATACCATTCCCACTGAGAAGATGGAAGTTTACAGGCTGTATAACAGAAAAAACCCACACCTCTCAAATACTGAAAATTGTTTTAAAATAACAGCACTTTAAAGTCTTTTCCAAATTCCAGCTGTGACTAGCCACTTGGTATCATCACAGGGGGAAGGAAAAGCCATCATGCTGCAGAGCTCGGGGCATTGGGAACTTGCAGATGGATAATTACAGCAGGGAAGAACACTGCTGCACAGTTAAACAGAAAAATCAGAGTACACAAACTCTGGGAAGATACAGCAACAATATTAATTCACCTCTTCTTTATATGAATTACTTATTGTAATATTACTTATCATTATGATATTACTCATGCATACAGTTTTATAAGTAAGCAGTAATGCCTTGTAGTTAATAGATGGTTAAATAACAGCAAAAGTGAACTTAAATTTTCGTGCAAATAAATACAGTAAGTTTACTCCGTGTTACTTGCTTATACCAGTTATTTTATGAAAAAGATTACATATATTTCACATCCTATCTCAGGAAGATTCTTCTGAAACTCAGTTCTGCAGGTATTGCCCTTGTTCTGCTATTCTTCTCTGTAAAAACACTTCGTGGCTCATGCAAAAAGCATATTGACAGGATTAAGGTGACTGCTTATGTCCCATGAAAAAATAATAAATCTAATTTGAATTAAAGGTTTGTGAAAAATCCACATTCTAAAATGTCATTGCTGTATTGTTCCACTAAAATACTGAGCAAGTAGCATATTCAAGGAGGCAAATATCAATACCAGACAATATAAACAGAAGTTTGTGAAGAAAAAGCATAGAGCATAATGAAATCATTACAGAGCATAATAAAATCATTACATCCAGTTTATTACCATGACACACCTTTATAAACAGCAACAGAAAAAATATTGCTTATATATAGTGAGTTGAGATTGCTGCTTGAAACCTACTGATTTATTTTTGCAACGGCTGAATTTTTCTAGGTAATTTATCTGTGCTCCCTTCCTACTTTGTTAATAGAGAATTTTCCATTGGTCAATAAAAGAATGTAAATGCTCATGACAAGTAAACTCAGACATATCTTTTCAGTAACATGAAGATGCAGGAGGGAAGAGGTGGTCCTTCTATCACAGCAGATTTGGTAGGCTCAGAAACAGCTGTGTCCAGCAAGCCAGACTATACTTCATAATTTGAGTAACCTGATCTAGTGGAAAGTGTCCCTGCCCACCTGAATAGATGACCTTTTAAGTCCCTTCCAACCCAAAGCATTCTACGATTTTATGATCAAAAGCATCATCATAAAAAGAGTATTTTGTGTAAAAGTCAGTGAAAAACTTGCACAGTATTACCAGAAAATATTACCAAAGAGGTTATTACATTTTCCTTTCTGGACCCACCGTCTCTCCCATTTTGCAGAGTTAACAAGACCAGTTTTGAGCAGACCTCCCAAAGCCTGCCTTGGGCTCTGGGAAGTTCTCAGTTCCTTCTTCTCTGTGGGGTGGACCTGTTCTCTGGATTGGGCTGGCTGCTAGCAGGAGTCTTCTCATTTAATGATGAATATCCATAAGTGCCTGGTCCTCAGAAGGAGCTGGGGAGCCTGTTGTGGTTGCCAGCTAGGGATACACAGCCAACTTGTTATGGAGAAGGCATCTGTTCGCCTGTGCCTTGTCAGCAAAGCACTTAAACATGTGCTTCGCAGAAAGCATGTGAACATCACCATCAAAATAAATGGGTTTATTGTCACACATACGGCTAGACACATTAATTAATTAGGGAAAAAAAAAAAGACATAGCGACAGTTTGGATCAAGCTGTAAATGTGCTGAGGCTTTTTCATCAGTGTTTTCTGGTGATCATTCAAGTGCGGTGGTGAAGTTTTATATTTTTGATGCTGTTTGTTTCATCACGATTTTCTGAAGCAAAATGTGATCAAAATTCGGTATGTAGTCATGCAAGGTGAAAGGGCTGATCACACCAGTGAGAGTGCTAGGAAATATACAAAACAGGCAAAAAGTGAGGTCAGGCAAACAGCCAATCACTCAGGTTGGAAAAGACCTTTAAGACCATTGAACCCAACTGTTACCCTGGCACTGCCAAGCCACCACTAAAACATGTCCCTTAGGTCACCAGCTGGCTGAGGGAAGCACTCACGGGCTCACTGTGCAGTGTCTTCCTCTGCCAGCTCTGCTCGTCCCCTCCTGTCACCCCAACCACGAGGGATTGGTCCTGGTATGTTCTGCACCTCATCCTTGAGCTCAGCCACCGCCCAGGGCTAAGAATACTGTGATGCCTGGATGAAGCAAGCTCACCCAGAACTGCCTATGCTTCCAACACACTACAAAGAAAAAAAAGTGCAACAGGGCTTTGCATTTTTCATCGCCCTGAGACCTATTTTACAGGTGCCTTGGGGTTGACTTTGTGTGGCTCGGATGCAATATTTGAACCTCCCTCATGTCAATTCTGCCCCGCCACTTCAGATACAAGCTCCACGGCAGCATTAACTTCAGCTGGTTGATATTTCTCCTCCCCAGACAAAGAGAATTAGTAGAGATGAGCTGATAAAAACTCTCTTGAGCAGCCTCTCATGGTTAAGTGCTGGCATTTAATGAGACCCTCATCCTGACTTGCATAACAGGTTTGTGGTTACAATTCTGCTCATCTGGAGTTTTAAATTACTTAAGCTAGGGATGGATTCAAGAGGTAGAACAGATGGACAAACTTGTGACATATGCTTCCTGTTGCTCTTGCTTTCTTTGCTTTTACACACTTTCTTATGAGTAAGAGATGGTGGATGCCAGAAGACAGAAAGGAATATAGCAGCTTTAGTACTTGTGAGCTCTCCTCTCAGTCAAATTACTTTGGCAATTACCTTTTCTTACTATATTTTGAGATTAAAGGGGGTGACAGTTTTGCAGTATAGATGAATTTACCGAGAGATGCAAAAAAGTGTTGGTCACTTCAAAAACTGCACACAAGAAAGTCACAAAAACTGAACAAAACAAAGGGCATGATGTGTCCCTGCCTCTTTCAGCCACCCCAGTTCTTCTTATGCGGGTGTCCTCTCACAGGGCTTCACTCACACAGCAGGTCAGCACACTGGAACAATCATTTGAAATCCCAGAGGGAAAGAGCACTTAGATCATCAGACTAGCACCACCTCTACATCACTACATAACCATCATGTAATTAAAGAGATCTAAAGTAACTAAAATAGTAAAAAGTAAGCCTTTAAACAAATGGTTCCTCAGAGATAAACAACAGAAACAACTATAACCAGAATGTTGCTTTCAGAGGGAAAAAAGTTCTTGAAAACATAAAGGCTAAGAGACGGGGGTCAGAGAACACAGACAGAGAAACAAAGAGCAAACAACTTTCTTTCTTCTGTTCTGCACTTGCTTTACTTCAGAGCTTTCCAATAGTCCTGGCTGGTCTTGACTGACTAACACATATACCATACTGTACACTTACACAGAAACAAAACATCCTAGTCTGAATCTCATGTTTGGGTTCTGGTGCTTCCTTCCACCCTTTCCCACCTGTGAGCATTTCATTATTATTTCCCCTGAGAGTCTTACCTGTACATTTCACAACCGCCTCTCATTTATTCTCTAGCTTCTTACCACCCAACATCCAGAAACAGTTGCCTTGGATACAGGGTCACAGCTCAGAGGCGACAAAACTGCTGCATCCAGAGCTTTTACCCAAAAGCAGGAATACTACAAGCCAGTTCTTCCACCTGGCTTTGCATTTTCGGACTACAAATTAAAGACTTACTTTCCCTTTAACATCTTTCTCAGCCTTCTCTACTAAAATACCCCCCTTTGGGCTCAAACAGTAAATTTTTTAAAGCTTTCCTATTGCAAAGCCTTTAATATCGAAGTTGCTGTAAAATCCCATTTGATCTTATTTAGATTACTATCTGCAAACACCTCCTGAACAGCAGCAGTCTGTCCAGCACTGGGTGAATTAAGGCCCTTTAAACTGCATCTGTGCTCTGTTTGAATAAATGAGGTGAAACTGCAGTTTTTAGGGTTGCCCTAACCTGTATCATGCACAAGCTTGCAGTCCTTGGTGACCCATGTACTGGGGCAGATATTGCATGGAGAAAATACTGAGTGACTATGCAGATAAGGAATGAGTTCCATAATCATTCTATCTACCCATTCACCCATCCATCCTTGGTTATATATATACATACATAAGATGAATAAGCATGCAGTTTCTGGCATTTCCTAACTTTCTAAAAATTATTTTAAATACATTCCTTTAACATAGACTACAGTAAAGAGATGGTCAGAATTCCTGTAATTTTGCTTTGTGAAACAAGGTGAGCTAAACCAGTTTCTTTTTTTTTTTTTCCTGAGTGTTCCATACATAAAAATGTGCATACCTGCACCCAGAGACTTTGGGAAAAGATGCCCAGTCTATTCAGTCATCCGAAAGAGCACCATAGTAAGCTTAATGAATGTAGTTAAAAAACATCCATGTCTCTGCTGGTGCTCTTTGTTTCATTTCCACCTGTGAAATATTAGTTAGGTGTTTGAGACAACTGCTACTCAAAAGGAGCCACGGTGGCAGAACAGAGACAGGAGATGATGAATTGGATAAGGAGTTTCAGAGAGCTGCAGGCTTTCTACAGTACCAATTTTATTCTATTTACACACAGTGGTGATCAGGTTATTGGTTATCCAAAGTGCTGTGATGCCTAAGATCAGTCAACACCAGAATTGATCACCCTTGGCATTTCTCTGCTGGACATGCTTCAAACCACAGGCTAAGAGGTCATGGCTGTGTATTCATTCCTCTTTGTCTTGATAACATACATTGGTTTTAAAAAGAGTTAATAGAATTGTAAGCCTAAAATAAGCCAAGCTTCCTTAGAAAAAAAAAAAGAGATTGAATTTGTAACAATTACATTAAATAACTAAAAGGTGAATTAATAAATAGTCATTACATTACCAGGCGTGTGTGAAAGGTATAAAAGGAGACTAAGAGGAAACAATATTTTTCTGTAGAGTTGAATGATGAAGATGAAGCCAAAATTATTCCCAACTGTGACTCAGGTGAGGACAGGAGACAGGGCTGGGCAGGAGTGCCTTGTGCCAGGTCTGGGAAGCAGCAGGGCAGCTCCATCAGGGCAGGGGGTGCTGCGACTCCTCTGCTCCTCCAGCAACTGGTGATTCCTGCGTGTAGGCAAGGGGCTTGCAACTCTCATAGGCATCCCTGGAGACCAGGGTGTCATGAGGGGCTGCCTCATGGGAATGATCCAAGAGGCTCCTCCTGCAAGAGAGCGGTGTGACAGAGAGCACTGTGACGGAGAGGTGCTGGTGGCTGCCATGTGCGGATTGAACTGAGTACTCATGTGCTCTGGACAGGAAATTTTGTAGGGGAGGGGGTGATGAAGGACCTCTTCTGCTGTCCTTCATCATTCCTGTTCTGTGGCCAATTGAGAGGTAAGAAGCTGCAGGAAAACCTGTCTCATGAAATTCCCTGAAGACGGGAATGCGAAGACCAACCCCAGCTGCAGAATACTTGCATGCAGAGGTGCTGTTGTGGTGAGCTGACGCCTGGCCATGTCAGGCAGGTGAGGAGAGGACCCCATGAGCTAAGGAGAGGTTGTCATGCATGATACAGCCAGAGCAGTGTAGTTAGGGTGAAGGATATGCTGGACTGAGAGGAGTAAGGGTGAGGTTTCCTCTCAGAAACCTCAACTGTTACCACCTTGATGGGGTCTAAGGAACTGGTGGTGACCCCAAAGAAACCTCAGGGAAGAGGAGAGGAATAACCTCCTCAAAACCTGGCTGCTTGTGAATGTTTAATTTCTGCTCCTCGCAGCAGGTTTCCCAAGTGTGTTTTTCTAAGCTGACACCTTCTAGCGGAGCTTTCCAAGAAAGATCTTCAGTCTCTAGTGGGTACTCAGCAGGTACATTTATCAGCTCAAGTGGCCTAACTTTTGTATATTTGAGTGATACACGGCCCTTAAAAACATAAATGCTGGGGCTTCAGCTTCACCACCAGAAGCAGTATTCTTGCTCTTTTCACTTAGCAGAAGCAGGCAAGCTTTTTTTCTCAGCTGTACTGCATGCTGCCCTTTCTGTGTACAGCCTGCAGAGAAAGTGCATATGGAAGACTGACTAAACAAGTCTACCCTTGCTCACCACTACATGCCATTGTCCTAAACACAAAACTCAATAAATACTGAAGGAAGTCTGGTGAAGTTGCTTTGGCACTTCTAAGCCAAAAACCACGCCAAGGAAGAAGCAGAAGTGTCTCTAAATCAGTTTTATGTTTCCCTGGCTGGGGCCAGCTGCTCTTTATACACCTTGTACAAGCAAATGGGAACTGACTTGTGCCAAGCCACCAGTGTTGCCAGCTGAGCAGCAGCTCTGGCCCAAGGTCTTGCTAAGCAGCACCCCCGATGAGGGAACACATGGGGAGAGTCACAGGCTTGAGGCTCAAATCTTTGGCAAGCTTATGTTTAGTTCTCTGGCTAATCCTACTGCAACAGAACATGGTTTTGAATGAGGGAGAGGGAGCCTCTCCTAAAAGGAGATGGTGGAGAATGAAGCTCAGAGAAGGATGAAAATCAGGAGTGGGAATTCAAAGTACACAGAGAAAAAGAAAGTCAAGACCTACAAACTGGCACTATTCTTGCTGAATTGACTGTAAAGGGATGGAAGTGGCATGACAATCTCCCTTCTCTATTAACATATTGTTCATAAACTTCCTTTCAATACTTAAGGTTTTATTGGTCTTATAAATAATAAAATCTTCTTCTCTGCTAAACTCTTGGGGCCACTCTCTGGTTTACAATCATAAAAATCAAGACTGAAATTATTTTCTTCATTTTATGCTGCCTTTCTTGGACAAATCTTCAGCAAGATGCTACTAAATGCCCTCTTGCTTTGTCAGTTATTCTACCCCTTGGCACAGCTGAGTACTCTAATGGCTTGTTAAAACAGAAAGAATATGGGTTAGTATTGCCTAAATTAGTCCTAAATCACCACACAAAGGATTTCCAGAAAAAAGATATGAGAGAAGGATGTTCTTTCTTTTGGTTGCAGCCTGTCTCCTTGCACATTGATCTAAACTAGCCCAGAGCTGCTTCCTGCGGCTGCCTCCACACCTGATGATTGCAGGCTCCTGTCTCTGGCTTGTCTTCTTTTCTGATCCTAACAGCTGGAGAAAACCATTTTGCAATAATCTCCTCTGAAATGGTGGTGGTGGTAATAATGGAAAAAATATATCCCACACGCTTCACAGCTATTTGACAAATTTAGATACTGCCAAAAAACCTCCCCTTTGCACTACAGGCTCAGGGTCTTCACACTCTGGTATTAACAGCTGTCGGGGTGTATCAAACCCCTGCCCATACTCCAGGTTGTGTGAAGAACCATCTACCTTACTGCAGTTGCCAGGTTATCTTACAGCTTACTGCACTGCCAGGTATCACCTAAAACACAGAGGTTTCTGAAATACCATCAGACAGAGGAAACACACCTGAATTTAGAATAACTATTTTAAAACATACACAGGAAACAAAAGCATGGTAACCAAGAAATATATGAAGTGTGTCTCAGTAACCATGGATATACATGATGGTAGAGCTCATAGACCCCAAGAACCACCAATTCCTTCTCTCTCTTAAGATGTGTCCAATATCTGAAGCCATACACTGGTACCTCCTCTGACTTTCCTACAGTCTCCATGCAGCTGATGATTCCAGGTGAACATTGTTTCAAAAGCAGATTTCTGTTGCAATCATAATTTTTCATCCTTTAAAGTTGCTTCCATTCTTATTTTCCTATGGTTTTTTGAGAATGTTTTTTGTGTGGATAATCGTGTATCCAAGCAACACCCTAACAGAAAAAAGCTTATGCCCTGTCATTTCAAACATTAGCATTCACACACGCTTTTGCTGTTTATTGGAACTTGCAGTTGCATTTCAGATGTCTGTGTACACCCCAGGTTGAGCCTTTTTTTTTTTTTTTCTGAACTGTACGTAAAAAGAATAATGGTATTCAAATTTTCCTATATTCCTGAGACATTATTGGCTTGGAAAGAATACTTGCACATATACTGTCATTTCAGTGCCAGTACATCTCACAATACCTCTTTTCAGGCTAAGAAAGAGCATGATGTGAATTTCACAAGTGATCTTGGGTCTATGTCATACTTCCCCGCATAAGAAGTCTCATAAAAGATGTCACTTGGGGGCTTTCTGAGCCTTGCAGATGGGAAAGACTGTTTAATGGTTATATTGTTGGCTTATCTTTTGACTGGATTAAACAACAGACTTGTGGCATATTTTTCTTCTGCCACTGGTGTTTGTGTAAGTAGGTGTTCAGAGAACATCTGTTCCTTGATAGTTGTCTCAGCTATTCTGCTTTACAAAGAGTTAGCCTACAAAGATGGACCCAAGGGACAAAAAGGCCCTAAACATGAAAACATCCTTTCCACTCTTAGGCCCTTTTTTTGTTTCCCCCCACATCTCTGTACAAACTTCTACAACTACAATTTTATGAAGAAATTGATCAACCTAACTGGACTTCTTAATGGTTGAAATATCCTTCATGGGTCCCTTATTTAAAAAAGTTCCAGCTGAAAGCAAAGAAGCAAATTCTCAAGTATCTTTTTGCTCAGACAGCTCTTCCAATTCATTCATGAAGGCACAAAGACCTGATTTTAAGTTACTGTAACAGAAATAGAGGGTGACAAGACTGCTGACTAACCAGTTATTTCCTATTTTCTACTTCTCCATTTAACTCTTCCTTCCTTAGTATGCATTTCCCTTGACTATTTTTAAATTTAATGATACTGAACAACTCCGCCACATTGCCAAGACAATTATGAGCTTCTGATTTTATCTGCGATTTTCCTGGTCCTCACAGCCCCACCAGCAGCAGTTTTTGTAAAGGAACGAATCATCTTATCAAACAGCTTCTTTCTGCCTCTCTTATGGAAAATCACAACTTGGATTTAAGATCTTTACACTGCCATCACTCCCTCCTATTTCCATTGGGCTTAAAGCAGACTTGACTAGATACACATTGAGCATGAGTGACACTGGTTTTTTTGTTTGACCTCAGCAGAGAGATGTATTGCCTGCACAATGCTCAGGCTGAGCAAAGAGATGACAGAACATATAAAGATGAATAACCAAAGGCATTTTATCTGACTTTAACAGAAATTTACTGAGTTACTCACTCAGTTCTCACATGGGCAAATTTCTTCTAGCTGCAGTTTCTGCTGTGATTAAATTTGCCTGTGTAAGATTTGGGAATGATTGGGAACTACTTGGCCAATAATTTGTAAAGGTGAAAAAGGTGTAGTGGAACAAGCTCAGAAAAGTTAAGATCCAGTGAGAAATCACTGTGGGGCTACAACTGTTATAAAGGTATTACTGCATCTTTCGTACACTTATTATGGATTTTTAAACATGAGCAGTGCCTCACCTCCAATAAGTAATCCCATATCTTAACATCAAACCATTCAATTTCTTATCTTATTCCACTCCAGAGCCTTAATTGCTTGTAAAGGCTGCTGATGCTTTGCTTTGTCTAATGCAATTAGATTTAATTTTCACTCTACTTCTCATTTGATTCAAGAAAGATTGCACTGAAACCTTCCCATGTCTTGGTGTACCAGCCAGTGCCATCAACAGACACACTGAGCTCAGGGAGATGTATTTTACATGGCAATAACAAGTGCATTTGTTTTATAAACCTGGTGTGCCAGTAAAGTACCTAAGGTAGGATTTCCCAAAGCTCTGCAGACTGGTCTGCTATTGACTTCAGCAGAGTAGGCTATCGAGGAGATATTTGATTTGTCTGGATTGCTGTGCAATCGCCCGCCCCTTGGATAATAATTCTGTTTTGTTACTGGAGTGTTTCTATCCACAAAAGGTTTTTATTGTCACTTCAAACATTTATTGTGCTCAGGAGGACTTTCACATTTCAAATGTTCACTGGCATGAACCCTAATTTTTGTCCTTAAACATCTTCTCCCAAAATGCCTCAGATATGCACTTGGTGCTGACACACAAAAATTGTCTCTCTTGATATAGGTAAGCAAGGCTTATTCAGATCATGGCCACAGGTTATGTTCTCAATAATATCAAGCTGTTCCAGTCTAAAAATTGCAGATGAAATGTTCAGAGCTGTTTTTGTGTTGCTTGAGCCCTGATGCTACTATGGCAAGAGGAAAATTCTCTTTGACTTTAGAGCTTTAAAGACAAGGTAACACTGCATTCATTAAAATAAAGAAATGACATTGTATTTTCCAGCACACCACCAGGAGTAGGTAATGTTACATGAAGCTAATTGTCAATAGAACTACCCTATAATTGTTTTCTTCCTCTCTCCACAATGAAGAGCAATTAAAGCTTGCACAAAAACAAGACAGTGTGCTGGCAAAGATGACCCTGTGGTACAAGTGAGAAAAAATTATGACATGCTTATGATCTGTGTTGAACTGAAGACAATCAGAAAAGGAAGAAATAGACTGGAAAAGAAATGAGGGTCAATAGCAAGATTACACTATGGAAAGGGGACAAGTGTGATGAGGAACAGAGAGAAACTGTAAAGCTTTACTTCTGACTTCTTTGATAGTAATTAACATGAAAGACTGTAAAGACATCAAACAAATATTCGAAAGTTAATCAAGCAAGCAAATCAACAGCAGAGAAAGGCATACTAATTGAGGGAAGGCAGAAGAAGCTGGAGAAGTTCAGATGCCTGGGAAAGGCAGATGAGCAGGCGGCGTTAGATCAGCTGTCTGAGGAGGAAAGGGGGAATATCCCCAGGAGAGCAAAGTGGGGGAAAACTCCAAGGACTGGCAGGGCTCCATGGGAACACAGGGCACAGGGCTTCAGCAGGATTTGGCTTTATGAGCCTGCAGCAAACAGGGCAGCTGATAAGCCCAGTAATTATGATCCCTCACAGCTATCACAGGCACGATAACTGGCTTACAGGGAGGTTGCTTGGTAATAGAGACGGACTGGCTGGAGCCACACATGGATGGAGAGCTGTCAAAGGGGTGCATTGGCACACCAGTGTCTGGTTTGCAACCACACCTCCAAGCTCTTGCAGAGGCACAGGGGACTAAAACAAGAGGTATTTGCTACCCAGCAGACAATCACCGAAGACCAAATGGAATGTTCTGCTAAGCAGGAGGTACGAGCTCACTAAGCAGACATTGGTCCTTCAATTACCCGAGACAGAGGGACCCTGAAGGCTGAAAAAATGGAGAATCCATTACAAACTCCAGCTTGTCTCAGTTTTGAAACTGAACCAGCACCTAAGTCAGTATAAAATTTCCCCTAACTTCTGAGATGCTGGATCATATCTCATGTAATGCTGGGCAAAGTTTGGTTTTTGGGTGACTGTTCTGTGAAGCTCTGGTGCTTGACATTTAATTTAGAGACCCCATGTTTCAGTGCTCCAGCTAAGCACCTCAAACTCCACAGCCAGGGCAAAAAAGAAGTGCAATTTGGTTATCTTTGACTTCTCCATTTGTTACTGATCTTAATGTTTTGAAACATTTTGCTAGGGTTTATTTTTAAAGAAACATTGGAAATGCTTAGATTAAGTAATCTAAGTTGAAGTGCTCTGTCGAAATTATGCATTTTAGATGATCAAAGCCCAGTGAAAGCTTTATTTTCTGCGGCTGGCATAACCCTACAGGGGCAGGCAAACCCTAAGAAGTACTGAGATTAGGATAATATTTTTCAGAATTTTTTTTTTATTTTAAAAAGGGCTTTATTTCAAGTACTGAGGTTCCTCCTTCCTGCTTTCTAGAATAAAATCCCAAGAAATCTGGAACAAAATTATTTCATTGAGACCCTTCAGGGGGGACTCCTCAAGTCACCTGCATAATTACATGGACGTATTCCAAGTAAATCTTTGTGCTGTTTCTCTCAACTACAAGAAAGCAAGCTGTGATTTAGATTACTTTTCTGCTCAGAGCACCCGACCTATGCCCACACACTTAGGAAATTCCTATCAGTGCCACCCAAAGAACTTAATACTTCCATGCAGCTATGGCAAGGAGAAAACATTGCTATGGTGACAGTGAGGAAAATCAGTGTAGGATCAGAACTCTCCACAGAAGTATGCTGACCATTGACCTGCTGCCCTCTGAGCCTCTAGCTCTCTGTTCTTTACCGAGATTACCAGAGTGAGAAAATAACTCCCAGAAATCCACCGGCACATTGATCAAAACATGACATGCACCGAAGGAATCAGATCTGCCTGGAACACACTCTCTGGCTGCAGATTGTGTAAAGGATGTCGGAGACAAATAACCTGACACTGCACCTTAATAATACTGCTTGCTCTTCCAGCTGCTTTCTCATTTGGTTTTGTTTGATTATTTCTTAACTTTAAGAAGGTCAACTCTGGAGGCAACTTCCCCCCCTCTAATCTGAAGCCTCTGCAGAGGCTGCCTGTACAAGCCTCAGGGAACTGCAGAGCCCTGAGGAGACAACACTGCTGCTGATCAGGTGCACACCCTGCTTTGGCTGTCGCCTTTTGGCTGGGCTGGCCCTAGATACAGTGAGGCTGCATTCACCGAGAGCAGAGAGCCACAGCCTCCCGTGGCTGCAGTTCTAACTCACATCCTGGAATACAACAATGGAGAAGATGGGACAAATATATTTTTCCCTTAAAACCTTCTGACCATTCTGGTTATTTGTGGGATTTCTTGCCAAATTATCATCTGCCTGCTCTCACAGGGTCGCCCCCTGGCTCCTGGCAGCGCAGTCTAACATCTGACCTGCGCTTGCTGAGCTGTCCAAATGTGTTTTGCACATCACTTCCATTAAATCATCACCTTCAGAACATCTGAACCACCAGATATTTTCACAAGACTATTATACAGAGCCAGAGGATATTTTAGAAGTGAGGGTTATGGTGCTCAGGTTGTGGAACACAAGCAGAAATGATGCTCTGGGTATGCTGGGTCCCTACAGAGGACCCAGAGAGAAGAAGGTCTAACCCAGCTGAAATCCTAAGCAAGGAGAAAACAGCTGCCAAAGCCAGTGAGACGGCAGAAAACACAGAATGTTGTGTCTCTTACTTAAGAGCAGAGTATGCCCCATCCCTTTGAGCGGAGCTGTCAGTCCACAGGAATATTGAGTCATTTAAATAACAGGATACCTCAGGGATAAGGCAAGGATGAACAGTCCTGCTCACTCCTACACACTGTGCCCCCAACACCTGTAACCTTTGCACAGCTGTACAGAGAAGATCCCTGCATCTTTTCTTCCCAGGGGCACTTCTCAAGCACTCATAACCCAAATATGTTCCATCCCAAAATCATCTGCCTACAGTAAGGGTGCTAAAAAAACCATTCTAAAAATCACTTTTCAAATCATTCATTCGAAAAATCACTTTTACACATGGGAGTACTTCACTTGACCTCATTTTTTAATTCCTGGTATGGATTTCTATAAATCAATTCTATCACTTGATTTTTGAAACATGTACTTACACGTAAGAAGCTTAGAATCCAATTTTAATGGGTCAATGTTTCAAAATGTTTTACTATACTGGCATCTAAGGTTTATTACAACACTTAAGATAGGAAAAAAATCTGTATAAGTACAAAGATGGACTGAAATCCAGATTTTCAGGCATTCCAGGGTTGCCTGATGTGCTAGGCAGAATGAGTGTCTGCTACCAGAATATGGGGAAAGCTAGAACTGATTATGCCTGTACCTGTAACATTTTACCAGGAAGAAATCTGGTCTGAGTTATACTTTTGCTGTCAGTCTTTAACAAAGGGCTGGGAACTATAGGTGGTTTGCATCTGGGGAGGGAAGGAAAAAACTCAACTGAAAACCAAAGCCTACTGTCAGTTAAACCAAAGAATGAAGAATAAATTTTACCTAGCTGCTCCGTAAAGAAATCATAATAATTGCCTAGAAACCTGGTACCTTTTAGAATGTAAAATAATGACTGAATAGATAGTGTAGTCTGACAGCAAGCAAACAGAAATTAGACTGAAGGATTTTCTTACATAGCTCTGAAAATCCAGATGTGTCTAAAAAAACCAGACTCAACATTTCATTATTCAAGCACAAACAATACAGTAATAAAAAAATGAAGGCCCAGAGTGCTATCAAGAGGGTGTTTTATGGACTGTAAGCCACACACTTCGTGGGCTATTCAGGAAAATGCTTCAAAATTAGAATTTCAACTCTCGCTTCTTAAAGATCCCATTAACATGTTTCTCACCCTGACTGTTTGATTGTATCCCTGGGGAATTGGGGAAGTACAGAACTGCAGCCAAGGAGGCACCTAACAGAGGGGAGCTGCTCGGCTCTGCAAAGCTCTCAAGGAGCATGGATGGAACAGTTCTCTCCCAGCCTGGCTATGCCCAATCCTTGCGCTCACAGAAGGACGAAGAACTGAAATCTCCCTCCCTCTGCTCAGCTTACACAAACTCCAGGAAAACTTGCAGCCCTGTCCCAGGGCGACTGTATTTCAATGCCCACATTTGAAAGACCTAGTAGTTTTATTAAAACTGCTGAGAACAGAGTGAGGGCTTGAAAAGACACAGCGTGACTCCTGCAAGCTGGAATCCTCTACAAGTAAGCAGCTGAGTAACCTGTGGGTGATTTACCCTTGAGAGACATTGAGTATACTCGCTGTTTGTCAAGCAGTGAGTAAGGAAGCTTTCCAACATGTCGCTAGGATAGTGGTGTGTTTAGCTGGAGGAATAAAGTTGCTTTGACACACGTAACTGATGAAGCTGTGGAGGAAGGCAAGCTGTTTTGACTCTGCGTGTCTGGTAGTTCTCGGCAAGGCGGGGTAAAAACAGCATTCTTGTCAATTAAGCACGACATGAAAGCAAATCAAGTTGCTCTGAGCCAGGATAATGTGGTGTGGGAGCTGACAGTGGAATCAAAGGTACTACAGGTGGGTAGGTATGTAAATGAGCTGGCTGGGTGGGAAAAAATGGACCTCGAAAGAACGGCTTTGGAAGTGCTCACCCAGGTGACATCTCGGTGCCAGGCCATTTGGTTTCTCCCAGGCTGGGACCACGAGCCAGACAGCTTTGTGCATGTTCGACTAAGAGCACAGCGTCGTGTTTTAGTGGAACAACTAGTTAATTCATTGGGTATTTTTGCTTTTGCTGGGCGGAACTGCCAGAAATAACTGAATACAACCGTGTGGTGGAAGAAACCCTGCTGCAGCTGAGCTCACTGTGGGCTTTGCCTCTCTACGAGCTGCAGCAGCTTGAAGAGGCACGTGAAGAGAAGCAGTGAAGTGGGGGCAGCAGTTGCTCTTCATCTGCAGGAGCTGCACAGGTAGCTGGCAGAAGACATGCCAGGATGGAGCGCAGCAGCCCCGGGATGCTGGCAGACACTGCTCCTGCCAGGCTGTGCAGCTTGACACCCCCAGCACAGCAGCTCGGCCATGGCCTTGGCTGTGCCCACAGGCACAGCTCAGCCCCACTTCCAGCCACCTTCTGCTGCATCTCCTCACTCAGAGCAAAGCCTTGCTCTGCAGCAGGCTCTCTGAACTCACACCAAGTTCTGTAAGCAATCCAGGAGAAGTACTGGCAGGTAGCATTCCAAGAGAAGGAATGACTTGGGGAACACTTGTCAGAATCCAGCCTTTGTTGTAGATCATGAAAAACTGTCTTCAGCCTCCACCTCGCGGGTGAGATGTGACATTATTGACTCTAAGGAGAGAGCACTCCCCTCGGTTGCTGCTACAGGAATATGAGAAACACAACTCTTGGTTCTGCCATTTACACCTGTCAAGACTGGCAAAATCCCCTGCTGAGTTCCCTATTCCCTCTGCCCAGGTACAAATGACTGCAGATGGGGCAATGAAGAGGAGATGGAAACAAATGCAAATGAAGAGGAAACATTTTACACTTCAATAACCTCAGAGAGGAGAAGCCAGGGTTGGCAGGGAAGTGATGTGTTTACACGTCACCTGAAGATTTCTGTTTCCCACAGCAGGTGTAAGGAAAGAGTGGGTTTGTTAAAACATTGGCTTTTTTCGTTCATTCATTCACATCAGTCAAAATGATCTCTTTTGAATATACGTTCCTGTGACGAAGAAATGCATTTTAATTAATGCTTAATTAAAATGGTATTTCAATGACCAGGCTACTGAATGTAATTGCCAGCCAAAAGTTAACTGGATTTTTCAATGCAAAAAGTAACAATACCTGACAACATTTCTGTACTCACCATCACGACTCCATTATATGGATTAGTCATTATTGATAAAACATTTTTCATACCTAATGAATATAAATGCAATAATGAGCTGTGAGTTTCTTCCCCTACAACAAAAACACGACATTTATGCTCAAGAGACACCTGGCTTCTTACAAAACTTAAAAACTGGCAGAGTTAAGACCAGTAAGATCTCGTGTTCAGGCACAGGGCTTCCCAAGCAATAGTTCAAGCATAGCAGATAGCCACAGAGTTTAAAAAAAAAAAAAATCCTCCCACTAGAACTCATCATTTGCTTTACAAAGTGTTGCTCTTCCTAAACACCTATGGGATACGAAAAACTGCAGCCAGCTGAAGCGGTAACACTGAGAACATGTACTGTGCTACACCTGGCAGACACACGACTTCGTGTGCCTCGCGTCTCTAAACACATACACATCCTAACTTTGCCAGCAGTTACAGCCGGTTCCAAGTTGAGCGGCCGGGCACGGCGAAAGCCCGTCTCCGGCTCAGCATCTCCACCAGCCCGGTGCTGCCGGCCCCCGCGCCGCCTCCCGCCCTACCGAGCCGCTCGCACCGCGGCGCTGCTCGGGGACCCGCCAGCCCCGTCCGCTCCTTCGGGCCGGCCGAACCAAGCCCAGCCGCCGGCAGCACAAGTTCGCTGGGGACGGCCGGCGCTCCTGGGACCCCGCGGGAGCCGGAGAGCTGCGGGGATGGAGCGGCGCCGGTGCCCGGCTCCGTGCGGCGGGCGGGGCGGCGGGACCGCGACACTCGGGGCGGGGGGGCAGCGGGGACAAGAGGGACCCGGGCGCGCTGCGAAGCCCCTGTTGCCACAGCAACGCGGCGCCGCCGCTCCCCAAACTTTGGTCGCTATAACGACGGGGCCGCGGCCGCGGCATCCCCCGGGCGGGCGGCTCTGCGCCGCGGAGCCGCCGGGACAGCGCTCACCTATGGTGGAGACGACGGTGCCCACGAAGTAGAAGGCGCCGGGGAAGTCCCAGCGAGGCCGCAGGGCGTCGACGCGGATGCCCGCGGCCCTGGCCGCCTCGTAGCTCCGCAGGAAGGCGCGCAGCTCCGGCGGGCTGATGTTGAAGATGTGGCTGAAGTTGTGGAGGGTCCGGTTCCAGCGGAGCTGCGCCGCCGCCTCCGACGGGCTCTCGAGGGCCGAGAAGACGGTGGCGCCGGCGCTCAGGTACGCCGCGATGAGGGCGGCCAGCAGCAGGAACCGCCCGTTGTCCTCGTTGAGGGGCGCGAGGCGCCGCCGGCGGCAGGAGCC